>OZ010744.1:64933766-65314589 GCA_963932245.1 Tachinus rufipes
CCATGAATCAACTCTGGTCGAAAGTTTAACCCCGATCGAAAAGTTAAATTAACGTGGTTTTAAGTTTTAGTTGTTGATTGTGTTCGGTCATCTGTATAATGCTATATTTGTAGATACGTTGTAGCCACTTAAAATAGCGTGTGCATTTAATCAAGTTCTGTTATCCCAAACCACAGGTGCATGCACCGGTAGAGAGTGGGTGTATATCTTGGTTTCATACATATTATATTTATGTAAGTTTCCAACTTTAACGACGGAAACTTTGGCCAGCATTTCGTGCCGTTTGTCAAGCCTTGTTGCGAAAATAGGCACGCTTTTGATTTAATTATGCATACTGCTACACAAAATTTCATTTAAGTTGATATTAAAATGTGAAACAATATTTTTATTAAATTTAAGATTTAGTTTTGAAACATTTCATTAGATGAAGAATTTTTCAAGTTTTGTATGCTACGACATTTTTTTAAATTTACATAAAATATAATTGTACACAGTTTTCGGAATTATTGAATATAAAATTACTACGTATACAAAAAGTTTTCTGTATATATTTTATATTTATAAATATTTTTTTAAAATTACGTTACGGAAACTTTAAATTGAGTTGATTGAATTAAGTTTAAATAATTTTTCCACTGACATAAAATTATAAAATCTGATATCTTTAGTTGTTTGTAGTTTTAGAATTAATTTTAGAAAATTATGTTAAAACTTTTTTTTAATTTACATTTAAATAATTTGATTAAAAAAAAATACAAATAATTTAGACGATTTTTTTGTGATATTCTTTGTTGGTCGTTAGACTGTTGTGGCAGAATTAGCGTTGTGTTACTTAGTAACAACACACCTTGCTACATTATCATGACTTACTGGTTGATTTTTGTATTTTTACAATACAACATAATACACAATACATAAACTTTCATAACCTTACATTTAGTCTCTTATGTTAAACAAATTTAAGTAGGAACGTAGGTACCGGTGCCATAATTAGAGATGCAAAACAGCAAGACAGGACAAGCTGTCAACTCTGAACCAAAGATCAAGAGAACTCAACTTATTTATAAATAAAGGTTCTTGAAAGAAGGTAGAGAACCAAGGAAGCAACCTGCACCTGGTTTTTTTGACAAATTTCATATTCATGTCTTCCAAAGTATTGTGACAAAACATGTACTGAATCTAATGCCATTATGAAATCTAGTTTTAAAGACTTAGTGTCAACAAAATTTGCAATAGTGGGGAAAGTCACCAAGAGTAAATTTTTTTAAATGTGTTTTTACGGTTTTTTTACATTGCCACACGACTTAAAGAGGTTTGATAGAACAAACAGGTTATTAGGTGACTTTCAACTTAACCTAATAAATAAAAAGCAAGTTCTTAATTAGTCATGTCAAACTCTCGACTGCTCGCATAATATGTAAGGGTTTTACCGAGCTATCACACTATAAGTTTTGTATCTGAATATTTTCCGGTCGACTAGCAAAAACTTCCAATACCTGACGAGATTTAGTAGCTTACAAGAAGCGGGACTAAAATACTTCTGATTTTTGAGTGCAATGTCAACGTGTCGGATTTATTTTTAAGAAAAAAATGTCTACTGACTAAACCTCTACTGTATTTTTATATTAAATTATGTGTATATGTAAAAGAAATCGACAATTAAAAGCAATTATTATTATTATTATTAATATTGTTAAGTTAAAATACTTCAAAGTTTGATACCGTATGGTTTATGGACATTCCGTTTAAAAATAATGAATTTTGAAAATGGTTAAATTGGGATACCCAATAAACTGTCATCGGTTGCTTAAAAGCAAAAACTATAAAATTAGAACAATCGGAAAGATTATCAAAGTACTTTTTGCCTAAAGTTTCAACGTGTTGACGTAGCAGGAGAATTTCGACAAGTTTCCGCAAAATCAAATTTTAGAAGGTTTCTGGCAGTTTCCCAGATAGGGGACGTATACGTTATTATTAGTCTGATGGTGGAAGTGTACAGCCGTGTTTTGTTTTGGAAAAAAAAAAGATTTTTAGCTATTTCATCTTTTTTGAGAATGGACTGCAAGTGCAATTTTTTATTAATTTTTTTTCAAAGGTTAACTCCAGATACTTGGTAACATTGGACCACGGTATGGTAACGTACATTCTCATGGAGGGTGGTTTGTCGTCGTGTGAAGAAAACAGCATTGTTTTTTTTTTAGATTTATTTTAACTTGCTAGTCGTTTATTCAGTTTTTGAGGTTGGTGATGGTTTTTTGTAGCCATATAGTAACTACCAACTTTGATGAGTATAGAAGTGCTATATTGTTAGCGTATATATCCATTTTAACCCTGTGCGTCCATTTCAAAAGCATATTAGCAACAAACAGGTTAAATAGCAAACGGGATACCTGGTGTGATTTATTGTAAGGTAATAATATGGTTTAAAATGTTGACCGCCAAACCTTTTACAATTTACATATAAAGCTGTCTGTCAGCTTTATAAAACGCAGAGGAAACTCATGTCTGTTCAGTTTATAGAAAAGTATCTATTTCCAGACTTTTTTGAAAGCTTTTTTTTTGGCGTCAAAAAAGACTACTCCGTAGTTTTCTTTTGTTTGAAATCTTTGACCATGTAGTCCGTCACGCGGATTAGTTGATGGACAGCTAAATGTTGATGTCATCTGATTTATTTTTGTAGGAGGTTAGAAGATTAATTGTTTTTGTGTGCTTCTGGATTAATTCTAAGATCACTTTCTCTATGTCTTTACTTAAGGTGCATAGACTGACATGCTAGTAGTTTTGAGAAATCTTTTAATCTTGACCAGGTTTAGGTATGTTTATGACAGATGAGCCTTTTCAATCTGTAGAAAAGGGTCCGGTGCGTAGAATCACTTTTACAATATTGGTGAGTGTCATTATTGCTTTATTCAAACATTATATTAAAGCTCTGTTCAGTTCTGTTCTTTATTTAGAAAACAGACCAAGTTTTTAGTGTTTTAATTTTTTTTAAGAAGATTTTACCTAATCAGCGTTGCTTTGTTGTAAGCGTTTTATACAAAAATTGTTAATTTTTTGGTGGTTTTTTTTGACGTGCTCCATATTAGTGTGTTTGGTTGTTGGTTGAGGAACATAGGAGTTTAAGGTCGTTGGCAATTACTTTGGCCTTTTTCTCGATAGTATCTCTGCTCTGATGAGCATTAGAAGCATTTTCCGTAGTTTGTAGAATTTGGTTTTTTAAGTCAGACAGTTTTTTCTAAGTACACAACCGTTACTGGGGTCAAGCTGCTAATGCTTCGTTTTAGGAATCTTGAAAAAATCCAAAACCTATTTGTTAAAAAAATTCTTTCCTTTCCGGTTGTTTTTTTTGTAGTGTTTCAGTAGTACTGGGTTATGGTTGGAGCTAAGATTATTAATTTTTTGAACGTTAACTTAGAAGTAAACTTTCTTGAGTATTGCTACGTCAAGTATGTCTTATTGGTAACCCACAGAGCTGTAATGTGTGAGCTCATTTGGAACCACTACTTGAAAACCTTTTGGCATTGATTTTTAAATTGTTCTACGCTGTGTGCTTAAAATTATAGTTTTTAGCAATTATTGTAGAGAAAAAAATTGCAAGGACCATATCAAAATGCGCAGTTTTAATAAAATTGATCGGGCTAATGTATACCAATGTGATCTTGATTGTGTTTAGTTCAGGCACGTTTACTACGATTGCAATGTGATTCAAGCGTGATGGTGTTGAGAATAATTACTTTCGAATGGTTTTGGTCCGGTTTACCAATAACGTTTCCGAGTACGTAGAACAGCAATCTATAGGAATAGAAAAGAAACATTTTTTAGCGGTGTGCCTGTATTGCTGGCACTTTTGGCATTGAGAAATGCCATCACGTAGACCACGTGTGAAAGTCCGTTTCTACAGATTTGGCCTACCGTTTTTTGGTGATTGACACTTAAAACTAAAATTATGCAAACACTTTCATCGGTGTTTTGCAAAGATAAAATTGCAATTTTAAATGAGTGCTTGTCTTTAAGCAGAATTGCTAAAAGACGGAATTTAGAATTGCTTGTGAGAAGGTTGAAAAGGTTAAATGCAACGTTAATTTTGTCACCGGCGGGGTTAAAGTCAGATGCAGCAGACTTAAACCTCATCTTGTGACGGCCTTTAGAGCATTTTTTTTAGCAGAGGCAGTGTTTTTTTTTTGGGATGATGGCTTTTGTACCTTTTGTCCTGATGGGTTGGCAGTTGCTGAAAGCTATGGTTGTTGACATTGTGTCTATTTAAATGTTTTGCTTTTGGACTTAGGAGACGACGATTACCTTGAAACTTGCCCAACTTGTCAATTGGTTAGGACTTGTATTTTTTGTTTTTATTTCTTGGAGACCATTGGAGTTCTTCTTGGATTTGTTTTTGCACTCAATCTTGATGTCGATAAAGGCGGTTTCGGGCTGTTACGCCGACACAGATGCCATTGCAGCAGCTTTAATGTTATGCTGGAATAAATTGTTATTTTATTGTATAAAATACAGTTAAATGAATTTGTTTGTTGCAATAACCATTGCATTTATTTCTAGACTTGCTGGAGTTGCTGGTTTGTGCTGCTGGTTTTTTACTTGTAAAACTAGTGAAGGTATAAACAAATGGTATGTGTCAGACAAACATTTGATTTTTAATCAGTTACATAAAAGGTCATGTAACTTTTGAAATTTGAATTACCTTTTTTTTGTTTTTCAAATGTATAACGATATTATGAGTTAGCAGAAATTTAGTTTTATGTTTGACATTCACAAAATAGGACGTTTTACAGAGTTGGGAAATAATAAAAACTTACTTCTAAAGTGGTGAGTCTTCTACTTAAACGGTAAACAAATTACGAAAACTGTTTAGGTTAAGAGATCTATCAGGCCACGGTTGAGGTTTACTTTGACCAGCTGATTTCAACATCAAAATGTGAAATGTGCATAAATCAACCTTTATTTCTTATGTTAAGTGAGATATTGTCAATTGTGGAAATGTTTTAAAAAAAATCAAAATACATTTATCCGTTGAGACTTTTTGACAAGAAAAATTACTCTATCAAAACTATTATGCCAGTCCACAGATTTACGAAAAAATGTTCTTGTAGATTTTTTTGACCCCACAAATAGTTGTTGTGGAAGTTTTAGATAAAACTTCTTAAAAAGTTTGGTTTGTCAGAATATAATACTTGTTGTTCTACGGGATTTTTAAGCAACATTAATAAAAACCACTGACAAAAGATTAAATTTAATTAAAAATTACGGAGAAGAAAAGCTTGTACCCTTTCAATATAATAATAACTTTTAAAGATCTGTTCTATACCAGAACATGCGTGATTGCCAATACTGATGTTATTTCTTATTTTCAACAACAGTTAAAACGGTTTTTTTAATTTCTGGAATTCTGACATCTTCAGATGTTTAAAGTTTTAGTTTTACACGGTTATATTATATACGAAATAATGTTGTTGATATAACCTTCTCGCTTTGTGAGTATTGCCATTTGCCGTACATAAAATGTATGTCTGCATATTCATTATTTGTAAAATTAATTATTATTTAACTCCAACTGAAAACCAATTCAAACTAAACGTCAGTACAATATGTCAAATATCTTTTAAAGATACAATCAAAACCATTTTGATTTTTTAAATTTTAAATTGTGGTAAAAAAATAACTTGATTTTTTGTTTTTTTTTTTGTCTGTTTATAAAAATTTGCACTAAGCGGAATTATGTTTGAATGCCAAAAATATATAACATTGTTGAATTTTGGTGCCAATTGATTATGTCTAAATGATGTCGCAAGCGCAAAAACTACCAAAAAAGAAGTAAGTTTAACTTCAAACGTTTGAAATTTGTTTTTTCTGTTATACAATGTTGATTTCTATTAAATTTTGTTTTTAAATCAATTGTAATTAAATAGAAAGTTATACATAATTTTTAAGATATCAAGTGAGAAAATTGGCAGTACTCATTTTTATTGTAAATTTTGTGCAAATATTTTTGTTTGTTTTTTTTTTAATATTAAATCAAATACGATTTTTTTTTAATTTTTAATTATTTTATTTGCAATAATTAAAAACTTTTTTGTATTCCCAGCGGTTACAGAGTTATATGGCGATAAAGAATAAAAAAAAAAGTTTTTTGTATTGTTACCAGCCAAAGAGCCGGCCTCTTTTGTTTAGTCTTTCGTTCAAGTTGGCGTTCCTCCTCTTCTCCCTCTACTACCAGCCGTTCCTTCCATATAGCGTTTACAATACGCGTGAGATACGCGTCAAATTGTAGTGTTAGTGCGGTTCATCTTTTACCATATTTGTTCATAGAGTTGAACAAAGGACTTAAACATCTACTTATAGCTTGAGGGAACTGAAATGCGGAAAACAAACAAATCCGCCTTATACGATAATTTTCTTGTACTACAAGAAGAAGTTAATTTTCTCGATTTTGACATCGTTTTGAATAAAGGATTATTGTTACACTAGGTAGTGTAGCTCAAAAATCTTTAATCTCAACAGTTTGCCATTATTATGTCACCTATGTTTTTAATCATTATGCCGGCAAGAGCTGTATCGTTGTGTTTGATGGCTATTCATAGGCACTATCCAGTACGTATACAGCTGAATAGAACCGAGGTACAAGCTAATGAGATCAGTTGACAAAAACTTTGAACACAAAACGCTAATCACAGTCAAACAGAATAATTTTCTTTCTAGTGAACACAATAAATCCAGTCTTATTTCATTTCTCTTAACTGCTCTTTACAACCATGGAATTAAAACAGAACAAGAATGTAGTACCGCTGGTAAATTGATCATCAGCACAAGAGTCATAAAATCAGTGACAAAGTAGCAATAGTTGGCAAATATGTTGATTTTGTTGTCTTCCTCATGGCTTTAACCACATCTGAAAAACAGATATGATTTGTAAAAACCAAGCCACGGCAGAGTAGAAAGGAAGGTATATTTGAGTCAGCAATTGCAAACTATGAGAATAAAAAACTGCAAACTTTTTGTGCATGCTTTTAGCGGATATGATACTGTAACAGGTGTTTTAAAAAAACCTGTTACAAACTAATGATTCAACATTATTAGTGATTGATCACTACTATGCCGTTTGGTCAACGACTCTTTTATGATTTTAATTAAGTAACATAAATTGACACAGTTATTGACAAAGAACGACAAAAAAATATTTAAAATTATGTTAATAATTTATTTTCTATAAAGGTAAATAATATAAATAATGATAACCGATCATCCGGTTAACGTCTCATTCAAATTACAGTATGTTGGATAGCGTTCCATCAGAGCGTTTCATATTAATTGAAGTTTATTTTACTAAGTCCAATCCGGCTGTCTGGTCCTTGTAAAAATACTATATCTGAAACACAAGTATAATTAATAGTATACATGTTATGTAAATTATTAATTGTAGAACGATTAAAGTATCAATAATATTAGATATAAAATTAATTTAAGTTCTGTTTTAATAAAGGAATTAATGCACAACATATGCGTATGTTTATGGGAGTGAGTTATATGTGGTTTTGAAAAAGTAAGCTGATTTATTTTGACAAGATTACCTTACCTTGTTGTTGTGGTCGGATTATCTTCCTACTCAACTGTCGTCTATATTAATTTATTAGTTGTTGGACATAATTGCACAGGCTTAGGTAGATCCAGTAAAATGTACTCATGTTGAGTAATTTACGTTTCAAGGATCATTTGTTAACTGTAATTTCAATTAAATTTATATTATTTTGTATCTTTAAATACTTACCTATGTTATAATTTGGTATTCTGTGTTAGATGACACTAAAACTACACTTAAGTCACTTAACCACTTGTATTTAATGTATACAGACATCAAGGTTATGTTTGATATTTGTTTGTTAGTGTTAGTTTCAGATGTCATCACATGGTCACGAATCTGGAAGAATTCAATTTACAGCGCGACCAGCCTGACGTTGTCGCGGAAAAAAAAAAGTAGTAGCATAACAATGTGAAATTAGTTATATTAATTATGGTTTTTATACGTATGAGGGATGTTATATCATTTATTACATTAGGGGAAAAAGTTTGTAATTACTTGTACAAGTACAATACCTGTACCTGGAGTTGTCTGTGCGTTGTTGGTTGGCTTATAAACAAAAGACAAAGGAAAATTTGCTCTCTTCCAAGTGTCTTGTTAACGCAATTAAATTACTGGCAGCCATGCCACATGGTCGCAAACACTTAGTAGTGCTGACCTGCAAGTGTTGCAATTGTAACTATCAGCCCTCCAACAACTCAAGGTATAGTGTTGTACTTTCTTATTGTTTAGTTTATTTTTAATATTTTGTATTATATAGGCTGCATGACCAAGCCGAGATTAAAGAATTAAATTTAAGAAAAATCAAAGACATGTTGGACTATCATCAAGGGAATATATTTGAGCAATAAATAAATAAAAACATGTAGACATGTGGAACCGACATCAAGAAAAGAAATTTGAACCAAAACAAAAATTATAGACTGTAGAACCAATTAACATTGGCAGTATAACCTCATGGTGAAAACTATCTATGACACCATATCAAGCTGTAAACGTCTTTCAGAAAGCTGAGAATTCTACAGGTAGATCACCATCAACACCTGCAATAAAACCAGATAAGTTACAATTATTTACGGTTATGTGAGCACATGGTAAATACCTGAGTCACGTTTTCCTTGGTCGAGCATACAGACACGCAGACCACATGCTGTATGGTTGTAGTTAAAATATAAGTCCTTAATCAAAATATAATTTATTAAGTATAGTAAATTTCGTTTTCACGGTTTATTATGATGTGGATATTTATTATCTGACCGGTATTAGTTTAATAAAGTTTTTTTTTTGTAAATTAAACCACCCTTTAGTACATGTTTAAAATTGTAAAATGTTATTCGGAATATACCTTTAATTAAATTTATTAGGCTTGTTTACAGCCTTAAACCCAACAGATAGATTTATTGTTTTAAATCCAGGAATTGTTTTGGGAGGATGATTAAATGCAAAGTGCAAGACAAGGTAACAATTAAGGGAAAACAACAAAAGATGAGTCAGTTTACAATCGGAGCTTGTTTTCATAGACATACACATTGTACGCCTTATCATTTCTATCGCCCACGACCCACAAGCCGACTTGAGCTGGCAATCTCTATGAATATTTAGGGAGTAAACTTTTATAAAAATAACTTTATAGAGGTGGTTACAATACGACTTCCACTGCATATCAAAAACAGAAACTTGTCTGTTTCAATTTGTTAAAAAAAAAGCTACACTGCAAAGTATTACTAATGTAACAAAGCTGAAGCTGGAAACAAAATATTCCTGGCATGTTACAATGCACGCCACAAGCATACTTAACATGCTTTTACAAGCAAACCATAAGGCAGCCTTCAATCATATTTTTTGCAAATGTATAACTAGATGTAGAAACAGATGTGCACAAACATGAAGCTATGAAGAATGCTTGAATAGCATTACTTTTACCCCCAAAATAGACGGTGATGATTTTGATAATCTGGATTTCTTCAAACATCTGAAAGATACACAACAGTTGGTAAAAAGGCTTGTAAATGCTGATCAAAATGCTGAGTTTAGTAGACCTACAACTAAAAATCAGATAAGATTGCACTTTCTTATTCTATACAGATTACGTGCAGTTTAGCAGTAGTAATCAGCAATGTTTATACATTCTTTGACATATATTTCATTTTTTATTTAATAAAGTTATTTTTTTTTACCAAGTTGTTAAGTTTGTTTCTACAATGATCCAACGTATCCAAAAGCGTAGGCAAAACATTGTCAAATATTGATTCACAAGTATCTAACAAATGATGGTAAGAAGTACTTTTTTTTTCTTGCTTTGGCATATACAATAAATTACATATAGTGCCGTGCTAACTTAAAAAAAAAACGCAATCATTAGCGCTTTATAACTCTGTAACCGCTTAAAGTACTAGACAAATGTATGTAATCATTTTTATTGAGAATTTTATCAGCTTTCATTATGTATAAAGTTAACTTTTACCTCCGACCAACAGTTCTTGAGATATTAACAAAAAACTAAAAAAAGTGTTTTGTTTTTTATAACTGCTGCTATAGCTTGTGTCTTATTTGTCAGGACTTTTAGTATATTATTTACTAGGTACCTATAAATGATTGTAAAAAAAATTCAAACTTTAGAAATTTTTTAGAGGTAAAAATCTACTTTGACTGGATTAACACGTTTTTTCACCGAAGGTTAAATGAATTGATTTATGTTGTTAAAAATTATCATAAATAGCGTCACGTTTAAACTAGAAAGATGTAATTTTGTTGTACTGGCGTACCCAAAACGCTATTGCCGTCACAAACCTTGAAAAAACTAATAGATAAGAAAATCTATAAGCATTACTACATTTCTTCTATGTCTTATTATATGTTTTTGTCATAGAAATATGTTGATTATATAAAAAAAGCTTTTTTAAATGAGTAGCAGAACAAAGTGACCAGTACATAAAAACGCATTTATTTTTATATTTGAATATATTTTTTGGTAATTTCCAACTATAAAGTTAGTAAAATGTTTTCGACAAAATATAATTTTGTTCTTCCTGAATTTACTAGTAAAAAATAAACAATTAATTAAATTATATGTAGAAAAAGAATAGGTGCCAAAGTATGTAATGGATATCAGCCATTTGTGCGTTTGAGTTACAGCCGTGGTAGTGCGAGACGGGCATATTCTATTTACTTCGGAAAGTTGTTTTAGCGAAAAAAAACAATAAGTGCACTTTTTGAAACGTATAACATGATCAGATGAATTATCCATATTATACAAGGTCAATCATAAATAGGTGTAATTAATTTAACTACAGTTTCTTGTTGCCTATACAAAACAATTAATTTAATAACTTTATTACTAAATCGCTCTCTTAAGAAAATACAGCTAATAAAAACAAAAATATTTCTACTTGTTACTAATTTATTAATTTTAAAGATAAAATAGTCTGATTTTGAAAAACAGCGGTTATCATAAACATTTAATAATTGTTTAAAAATATTTATTGTGGTTTATTAATAAACGATTTTCTATTAAAAATTTTACTCTAAGAGAAATATCAGATGTTGTTTTTGTGCAAGGCTTAGCAACGAAAGCGTCTTAGCAGTCGTTAGGAAATACCACCACACATTTTCTAACAAAAGAATTCCAAATCATCAGGTTATTACTTCAGTCTTTCAAAGGCTAGGCGAGGTTAATTTTTTGTAAGCTTTTAGGACTGATGCACTAAACCGTAAAAATGTAATGCGATTAGAGGAAACTGTATATGATTTAGATTTGGATAAACTTACTAAAAGTACTTGCAAAATTTTTGTTCAGCTCGGACTTTCTTAATGTTTTGTTTTGCAAACTCTGCGTGAGTAAATTACGAGCTGAACAACGCGTAACTTTTTGTTGGTAGCTTCTTAAAATGATAAATAACAACTCTAATTTTATTTTATTTATTTTATGAACCAATGAAGCAATTTTAATTGAGAATGGGATAACAAAGTTTTAAAACTTGTACCATTATTTGTTAGAGAATTCGTAACTAACAAAAAGTAGAAGTTTTTAGCAACAATTTTATGTTAATGTTTAAAAAGGAATTTGCAATAATTTGTTATTGAAGCTAAAAGAACATCAATGCAAATAGTTATTTGTATTTTTTTAAACACTAGCTGCATAATATACTTAAAGACATCCTTTTAAACATTATACAACAGACGCTGTACTGAATAATTAAATAACTATTTTAATAGTAATTGGATTGATTTGGTATGGTAAGATGGCCGCCAAAGAGTCCCGACTTAAATTTGTTTGTTTTTTTATGGGGTTTAAAAAATAGCTGGTTTATTGTGAGGTAATTAATGCAAAGGAACTATTACAGCAAAGAATTTTTGAAGCTGCTAACCAGAATTGTAAAAACTATAATATTTGGCAAATGTATGAATTGCTTGTGCAATGCTTGTATTGAGGCTAGAAGGAAGCATTTTGAAGATTTGTTTTAGTTGTTTATTTTTAATCATTGTATTGTTTGTTGTATTGTTGCCAATTAATACATTAGACACAAATAAAAAAAAATCAAAGCACAAAGTAGTTTTTTAAGAAAGCATTTTGTTACTGAAATGTATAAAGTTAATTACTTTGTTTGAACAACAAGAAACTTTGATTAAATTATTTCTACTTAATTATGATTCACCTTGTATATAGAATTTTGTTTAATGGTTTTTGAATATTTTCAAATCAATTTTTTTTTCATTTGTACTATTTACAGACAATCCGGGATTTACTAAAGTGAAATACTCAATTTGATTACCTCTAGGCCAACGATATTGCTCATTTTATAATGGAATCTAGAAATTAGCACAAATTTTTCATAAATATATAGGCGGACAGGACAGCATAAGTAATAAGTAAAAAATTCAAATAGGTTTTTTTTTACTTTACAAACTGACGGGATCTTATCCTGATTCACCAAACATTAACTTTGACATGCTAAAAACATGGAGAAAAAAAAATGGAAAAATTTAAAACTTGACAGAAACGTGCACCTCAACCTGTTAACGAAGTCGCCCAGGTTTGACTTTCTTTGCCACCGAAAAACCAGGTTAAACAAATTCAAAACAAGCTATGAGAGTTGCAAAAACATGCTTCATAAGTGGAGTTTCTTAGAAGATTCAAACTGCAACTAAAACATGCAACATATAATTTCCAACTGCCCTCTTCATTGATACATTGGAAATCCGAAAAATATTAATACACGTGTGAATTTCAAATTTTACATTTTATTATACATTCACAACTACAAACAGAACTATAACAATTGTTATTTTAGAAAAATAACTTATAGCACAATAAAAAGTCTACTAAATTTAATGAAGTTGGCTCCTAAAGTTTAAGCAAATATTTTGACAAAAAGATTACAGTTTAATTTCAAAAATTAATCGACAATTGCAGGTTTTGGATTTTTAATTTTATTATTTATTTCATTAGACTGAAAATTTTATTCTCTACACGTTGCAAAAAACCAATTTTAAAAAGGATTTATTTTTTATTTTATTTTATGACACTCTTTAAACCGTGCTCTTAAATACAATTTTTTTTTAAATACAAGTGCGGCGTTGCTTTTTTGAATAGTAGAATCAGACTAAGTTTTGAGGCACATGTAGCAGACACTTTGTATATTTTTAGCTTCGTATATATTTTTTTATATAAGATTTTAGCGTTATTACTACAGTTGCATGTTTCAGAAAAATAAATGTTTTTATAAGTATATATATATTTTAATTCCATGTATAATGTACTTATGATTTTATTTTGTAGCTTTAAAATAACCAGAAGTAATAAGAATAAATTAATAATTTATTCAGAAAATAAATTATATAATTATAAAATAATAAAATTAATCTAATTATTTTAATATGAAAATTGCAAGATTTTACGAAACGCCAACAATAAATATTAACTTAATTAAATACATTTAATGTCTCAAGAATTCAATTTAATCTTGGCCTATTGTATAATTAATTACGGTGTAAACATAAAAGTTAAAATTAAATAGCTTTTTAAATTGCAAACCAATTTTATCTTGAAATACTGAAACATTACTCGACGAAAAATCTTTGTTTTTGTTCTATTTTTCCACTCACTTTCTACGTGGCGTCGTGCCAACAAATATAGTAGGTGCCTGCATCTGGGAATATATTAATATCACACCTTTACCGTCGGCATAGAAAACGAAGACGCCGATAATGTATTAAAGTAAAGCCCACACCATTAAACCATCGCCGGTCGCATATTGTAGGAAAATGAATATAAATCGACTCCCACTGTGGTAAAAAGGAAGTTATGCAGGCATCGATTTTAGATTAGAGTATGCGATGGGGAGGTTCAAACACGTACTCTACAATAGAGGTAAAGTATAGTTTTCTAAGTAGAAGTGAATTTCTACGCACGTACAAACTTATATTAGTTGGTTTGAATTAATTTCTGATAAATACTGCTTGACACACTGTTTGTTATTATATTATTCCGTTATAATAATTTTGAACTTTACTAATTAGTTTATCTTCATAAAAATATGATCAATCATTTAGCTTTTGTTATTATACAATTCCTATTTTAAAAAACGATTTTGCTAAAATCGTTACTTTGCGTGCTTGAAATAAGCTTTATGGTTATTATTTATCGTCATAAAGGACACTTTTTATTATGCTTTTAAAAGTGCAGTATAAAACTAATCCAATATCGTTCTTAATATTTTTTTAATATTATATACACTTAATTGATTATTTATTTATTATATGTACATTTACGTACAAAAAATTGTGGTATTTACTATAAATGTATGTAAAATAAAAAGTATTTTTATGATAATTAAATTATATAACAAATACACATTTGCTCTTTTTTACAATTAATATTATTTTATAAATCAAACGGTGTTTGGTATGTATAATTATTTTAATATACTTAAAACATTTTCTATTTGTATCAGAAATAAAATAAAAACAAATTGATACTTCAAATAAATCAATAAAAGCTTTGATTTTACGGTTTCCTTTTTCTACAATAAAAAAAATATCGTCGCTCTTTTGGAATTGACATTGGAATGCACGGGCGTATTTTGAGTGTATTTGCATAAAATACGGGGTTCCATCATAAACGATATATAAAGTAGAATTCGTTATTTAGACCATCAATCACGTTCTGACGTGTATAGATGTCTTATGTCTAAACTTTAGAATCGAGAGGGGTATGCAGGGAGATTATGTGGGCTGTGATAATAACGGCGGCGGTGTGGGTGTTTCTACATAGCTCTTCCATTTGCTTCTATTTACTTTACACAAGGAAAGCGGATCGTTTAACTTGGTGTACAATTACTCATATTTCTCGTTTTTATGATTTTCCAAATGTTATTTTTATTATCAGTAAGTCAAGCTGAAAAAATACTTAACCAAAAGAAATAATTTTTAGATATTTATTTTGTTTTGTAAATCATTATCAGCTTAGTTTTATATTTGTTATGAAAGAAATAAATCTTAAAGTCATCTTTAACGGAAAAATATTTTGAAAAGATATTTTAATAATTGTTTTATTTATTAATTTATTAACAAAAAAAAAACTTTATTACAATATCAACCACTAGAAAATTAGTGGCAATATTATAGAACACAAAATGTTTAAAAAAATAGTTTTTTTATTATATAATTAAAATATTTTATTAAATAAATAATTTTGAATTTTTTTTTTACTTCAATTAGTTGACATAATATAATATTCCGGGAGTCAGCAACCGTTTGGAGTTAGTGATCCAACCAAAGCCGATATTTTTTCTGTGTTTTATTTAAATGATTTTCAGCTGGCGTAATAGCGGTGCTGCGGCAGCTTCCTAAAGAAATAAATAATGATAAAAAAAACTGTTATTAGTAAAAATAAAGTTTTTTGTAACATGTTTATATTAGTAAACACTAACAAAAAATGTAACCAGCTGTATACAAGTAATAAAAATGCTCAAATAACCTAATACCATTAGTAAGTAATGTAATAATTAATTTTATAAACTAAAAGACACTCTGTATGTGTGATTAGCAATAAGTAAATGCTCAGCTGACGCAATTAAAAATGTACATTCTGGATTCTAGATTTTAAAGAGTACACCAAAGTGTACTGCACGAAGGCCTTATTAAGCTGTTTGTACATTCTTTAGTGGTTACTTCACTCCGTTGTCTTAAAATTTAACCATTTTATGTAGCTGTCAATATAGAAACTTAAATACATTGACTCACTATCGTATGAGAGGGCCGGGCATAGCACATTTTCTACACGTTGAACTGCCTCTAATATCAATTATGTGCATGTATTTTTTTAGTTGACATTGTCTTGTCAAGATTCTTTTTATAGTTGCAGGTTTTTTTCTGAACAGTTGCTTGTAGCAATTGGATATCTTAAGTTGGTGTTTAAAGCAATAATTACCTCTGTTGTCTCTCTGTTGCTTGGAGTATCATCTCAACGCTTTCATAGTGCATTGTGTGTGTTGATTTGTAGTAGGTTTCTAAAGCTTTTGAATAGTAAAGCAGTTCAGGGTCCACACGTCATGAAGATTGATTCTTTACAAGTTAGTATATCCGCTACTTTGTTTTAATGTCTTTTTACTCAAAACAGCTTAATGTTATAACATATAAGTTATACATTTGTTTGAAAGGTAGTCGTGTGAGTTCTTAGTAGTAAAAATATTTTAAAAACTAAAAAAAAAAAGATTTTCTATCCATGCTTGTTTTGTTTATGTGTGCACACACTATAGAGTCTTTTAAACACAAAAAAAAGTAATATGTTTGCGCTCATAGCTTTTTTTGTAAGTGGCAAACATAACTGCAGTTGGTGTTGTCTGCATGCCACCTGTTATATTTAGACATGCCATTTTTTGCAAGTGATTTAATTTGCTTACAAACGTTTATTGTCTTGGCCACTATACATGTGCTCCGTATAGTATAGACGAATAAACTTTTTTGAATCTCCCCAGTTTGTTGGTAACGGTACTAGAGTATTTGAGAGATCTAGTAGATTTAGTTTTCCAGTTTTTAACTTTTTTAAGTTAATAAAACAACTACTATGTTTTTACCACTAACTTATTGTTGTAAAATTATATATAAAGTATATATATTTTTACAAAAAAACATTTTACAACTAAAGATTCAACGTTTTACAGTCACTATATATATATATATATATATATATATATATATATATATATATATATATCACTTGATAATAACTGTAAAACGTTGAAACTTAAAACGTAAAAAGTATTTTATATTTCATTCTTAATCTGTTTACAATTATTTTAACTATAGCTATTATTTAGACTTTAGTCGACAAAAAAACAACATTAAATTTTTACAGCTCTTGAGTTTGTGCTTTTAAAGATTGTTTACAAAAATGAATTTTCTGTTTTATTTACTGCTTGCATTGTTTTTATGACGTTTTTGTGTTAAAGTTATAAAACATTTAGTAGGTAAAGTGACTGTTGTGAAATGTTGATGAAACAAAAAATTATGATAATTGGTAGTAATAATAATAATAATAATAATAATAATACGTTTATTACCCCCTCGTGGGTACTACCTTGTCGTGATGAGGGGGCTGAGTAACTTCTGCTTGAGCTATGCCGGCGGGAGTTTTAACTCCTGGCAGTGCCACTCATGCCGGATGGGTCAATGAGCAGAAGCCAAACCAAAGGTACCCAACGCCATTCCTGGCTACCCTTCCCTATTCCTGTCATTCACATTTTAACCCTTCAACCTTCTTTTCCGTTCATTCCCAACCTGGCGGAAGGTAAAACGCAACTTTTTTTAATGATGTCTCATTTAAAATCACGCCCCCAGTCCGTGCCGTCAGTTGAATCTGACAGGGGCTTCATAATCGGCACGGGTTTGGCAACTACCGGAGTGGGAGAACAATGCTCCGGTAGCGCAGTAGTCAATTGTTCGGAAATTGGTGCAACTGATCGGGTTGTGCCAACGGATAATGCTACCCGGTCTCCTTCCGATGACCAATCGGACCCCCCAGTGCCTTCTTTTTAGATAATACGGCTCATTCTTGGTCTCTCCCTAAAGAAGCCTCTGTATACACCGCAGAGAGCTATCTTTGTCTGGACTCCGGGTCATGTGGGTATCGAGGGCAACGAGCAGGCCGATAAAGCCGCCCGTCAGGCGGCTGACGCGGATCCTACGGACAACATTCCCGTATGACCCGATGATCTCAAAGATTACGTCATATCGAAGGTCATCGAGGATTGGCAAAGAGTATGGAACGGCTTCGAGAGCAAATTAAAAGAAATCAAGTTCTCCGTGACGGCATGGAAGTCGCCGGTAGATCTCAACAGGAGAGAAGAGGTCGCCTTATGTCGCTTGTTCATAGATCATACCAACTTGACCTCTTTGTATCTCCTGACCGGCGACGAACAACCAGCATGCCAAACATGTCACAACCCTTTAACGGTGATGCACATTTTGGAGGAATGCCGAGCCTACCTTCCCCACCGTAATCGGCTCAAGCTCCCTAACAACGTGGCGTCTATTTTATCAAATAGAGAGGAGTCCTTGGGAAGGTGCGTACAGTTTTTGATAGACGCAGGACTCCTCAAACAGGTGTAACCAAGTTTTTGTGTTGTCTTATAATGATTTTGGTGTTAACTTATTTATTTATTTTTATTGATCAGTTTGTGTTGTTGAGTTGTTTAAAGCATCGTAGTCTTTTACAACTTCGGTGCAATCTGTGATATTAGGCTTAGTTAGTTTTTAGGGTCTGGCATCGAAGCATTTTACAGCTTCGATGTCATCTGTAATATTAAGTTAGGTTGTGATATTAGGTTTAGTTACTTTAGTTTTTAGGGTCTGGCATCAAAGCATTTTACAGCTTCGGTGTCATCTGTGATATTAGGTCAGATTAAATAGTAAGTTTTGTGATATTAGTTTTTAAATTTAGTTTTTTAATTTAAGCAACTGTGATATTAGATTTAGTTTTTATTTATTTATTTATTTATCTAATCATTTTAATGTGTTGTTTTGTCTCCTCAGGTCTATAACCTGAGGTTATTATTATTAAAATAAATAGCTAATGACCTTAGTAGTCAACGCTAAAACATACGTTTATTACACTTAGGCCACCATTTACAATTATAAAATACAAAATTAAACAGATATACATATATATATATATTGCAGCGGATGTGTACGTCAGATTATTTAAAAACTAACTTAATTACTAAAACATATTAAAAACAAAAATTAAAACAATATAAACAATCAAATAATATAAAATAAAACAATCAACCAGATTAAATAAATATAAATCAATCAAACAGATATCACCCAATAGCTTTAAATTGCACAAATTCTCTAAATGTATAGAAGAAATTTTGTACTAGATATTCCTTCAATTTTAGTTTGAATAGCTTTATGTTGTTACAGCATTTTAAAATTTTGGCAGTTTGTTATATATCATCGGACATGTATACATTGCTGATTTCTCATACAGTGTGCTGCTATGGGAGACAGTTCTTATGTCCGACCCATGTCGCGTTGAGTAATTGTGCATGTCATTATTTTTAACAAATTTGTTGCTATTTTGAAATACATATACAGCGCATTTATAAATATAGACATTTATAACAGTACTTATTTTATTCTGAGTGAATACTTGTCGGCACGACTCAGTTTTTCTTATGCCAAATATAAGCCTAATAATACGTTTTTGGGCAGTAAACACTCTGGTTATGTTGCTTCTGCCCATACTAGTATGTTAAATGATAAGTGCAAGTAGACAAAAGCATAATACATATCAATTACTGATTTGAATAAAAATTTGCCTTTTAGTTTTAGAATGGCATAATATGCGTTATTTAGCTTGCAAGTTACATGATCAATCTGCTTCTCCCACGTTAGTTTTTTATCATTCAAACTACCAAGATATTTAACAGATTGTGAGTTATGATCAATTGGATTCTGTAGTGGTTTACGATTATAAAACTGGATAGAAGTTGTTTTATCTGCATTGATAATTAAATTGTTTTTATTACACCAATCACTCATTTCTCTGTTGACAATATTTATTTTAAGCAAAAGATCATCTTGACTTGCTGCACTAATGACTATAGCGGTATCATCAGCAAAATTGATCATATAACCTGCGCTAATAAATTCACTTAAATCGTTAATGTACAATAAGAACAATAGTGGGCTTAATGTTGATCCTTGCACTACACCTTTGTTTAAATGGCATATATTGGAAGCGCTTTGCCCGACTTGCACCAATAGTTTTTGGTTGGTTAAAAATGATTCAATCAGTTCTAACACGGTACCACGAATTCCAAGAGCAAATAGTTTGTCACGTACAAACTTCATTTCAACAGTATCAAACGCACGCAAAAAGTCATAGAATAGACTTGCAACGCACTTGCCCGCATCAACATTTTTTGATACTTCTTCTATCAGGTCTACACTTGCTGTTTCCCTAGAATGATTTTTTCGGAATCCATGCTGGGCTTTGTTAATTATATGGAAGTGCTGAATGTAGTTTTGTAGTTTAATTACTATGATTTTTTTGAAAATTTTTGAAAATACATCAAGTAAAGCAATAGGACGCTAATTACCTATATCGGTTTTATCACTTTTTTTGTAGACTGGCACAATTTTTGATGTTTTTAAAATATCAGGAAATTTTCCTTTACTAAATGATAAGTTTATAATATACTGTAATGGTTTCATAATAACATTTACCACACTTTTAATTATGTATGGGCTTACACCATCTTTACTAGGGCTTGCAATGTTTCTTAGCAATAACAACATTATATATTTCTGTTTCGGTCACTGACATTAGATATAAGGAATGCTGTCTATAAGGGGACGTTGTGCAGGTATCTGATATGTTATTTCCAAAGTGCTCGTTGATTTTCTTATCTGTTATTGAAGAAAAATAATCAGCAAAACTATTTGCAATTTCCGTGGATTTGGTTATTGTTTGCCATATATTGTTTTGAATTATGATTGGTTTCTGCAATTTATTTTCAATAAGTTCTTCTCGCACTAGTTTCCATATCTGCCGTAGTTTGTTATTACTGTTTGATATTGTCTTACTATAATAATTTCTTTTAGTAGACTCAATAAGTGTTTTATGTTCCTTTTTTTTGTCATTACATAGTTTTTTAAGAGGTAGTGATTTTGCTCTTATTATCAGCGAGTGCATCATTTTAAGATTGCTACTTGACTTTATTATTTCATTATTTACCCACTGGTTGTATTTTAAAGAACGACATTTATTTTTTAAAAGAGAAGATATATTAAAATAATGTAAAAATTAATCCACCTACAGTTTAAAAGAGGTACTGACGGTACCGGTTCTGATAGACTGCCAGTTAATTTTTTCCAAATAAAATTTGAGTTCATTTAGATTATGAGGCTTAAGTTGCCTTTTTTCTGAGTCGTAATAGTTTTATTACATATTTTACGACAATCTTTAATACACACTATTATAAATTGTGCATGATGATCCGATAGATTTAGATATGTGTTGGTACACGTCCAATCCTTGCTTAGAATATTTATGACCATATATTTGCATTGCACTGCATCCCATTTCTGCAAAGTAGTAGTAGCTCTATTATGTTGCTTTAAACAAAGAAACAGAATATTATCGATAAAACTTCAATATCACAACTGACAACCAAATTGCAATTTCTAATATATATTAATAATAAATTTGAATAATTGAATTTTGTGCTTTTAACACAAGTTAGATAATAATTTGTAGTGCAAAGTAGTTTCATCATATTGCTTCAACCAAATAAACCGACAAATCTTTAATATTGGTTGCCAATTGTGATAAAACAATAAAACATATTAGTCCCTTCATATTAGATAAAACAATCAATCTTTTTAGAGAAATTTTACCCACAGCTGAGCGACCTATATACTTAGGTGTAATTGAACTGTCTGAAGACTATTTTTACTTTAGCTTTGCATTTTGGGCAAAAATCATTTTATTAATAGTTGTTGAACGACAATTTTCAATCGATATAGGTCATTTGAATTTTCCTATAATTTTCCGTTTTTTTTATAGAGAGCGGATATATAATTTTATTTTCCGCTAAAGAGCGTTGACAAAATTTTGCAAATTGTGAGCTTGTGCTATTTTTTTTTGGATTTTTAGCTAAAACTATGTTCAATACATTCTTTTATCATAAGATGAGATGAGAGAAAAACAAATAAAAACTTAGGATGTGTTAAAAAAATGGAAATGGGATGAGAATGAAAAGCGTCAAATTGACAAGAATTTAAGAGTTTAAGTTGTAAAAGGTTTTCCAATAAGAAGTTTCATTTTGAATAGCAGGCTATTTGGGCAGCTGTTAATTTTTAAGCTATTATTATCTTTTGACATTTGACAAGTAAAAACTACGCCATTATTAAAAAATGGATTAATGCACACATTAACAACGCATTGATATTATTAAAATTTACTACAAAAATGGTAAACATTTTTCAGTCACATTTTGCAAAACCAATTTTTAGTCGTTGTAAAGCAGCTTCTCGGCCGGCAATAGTAATCCTGATGGAAAAATTTGAGCTGTTAGGACAAGTTTGTGTTTGTAAAAAATTGAAACCGTGTGCATCGTTCAAGAACACATAAGCCCGTAGTGTTAAAAAAAACTAGGTTTGTCGATCTTTTGAAATTAGACATTCCTCAAACAACATTACACCGTATTTTGCATAAAAACTTAAGTCTTTTAAAGTTCAGTTAACACAAGAACTTAAGCCGGTCGATCACCATAAACGTCGTATCTCTGTTGATTGGGTCCTTCAAATGCATCGAAATAATCCGGAATTTTATTGAAAAATTATCTTCAGTGATGAGGCTCATTTTCACCTCGGAAGTTACGTTAATAAGCAGAATTGTCGCATTTGGGACTCAGAAAATGCAAGAAAAATTGTTGAAAATTTTTTGCATCCTCAACGTGTTACTGTTTGGTGCGGTATTTAGACTGGCGGTGTGATTGAACACTACTTTTTTGAAAATGAGGCTGGTGCAACTGTTACGGTGATTGGATGGCGCTACCAAGCTATGATTAATAATTTTGTATGCCTGGAACTAGAAGATATTGTTGTAGACGACGTTTATTTTTAGCAAAACGGCGCTACTTGCCACACAAGCAACAAAACAATTGCAATTTTGCAAGAAAAGTTTCCTGACCGTGTTATTTCTCAAAAAGGTGATCACAATTGGCCACCAAGATCTTGTGATTTAACTCCTTTAGACTACTTTTCTTTGGAATTTGTAAAGTTATCGAGGACATACAGCTGCAAATGTGCAAATTGGTCATGAAAAATTTCATGAAAAAAAATGTGGTACTGCAATTGTAACTGTGGCGGCCATTTGACTAATATCGTTTTTAAATGTTAATGGCATACCTTCCTCTTTACAATGAAATAAACATTTATTGATTTCTCTTAAAAAATACCCGTTGTTTTAATATCAAAATAAAACCTCTTATTGGAAAACCCTATATTATACGATATTATGTTGATTACGTAGCGTAATTTTTAGAATGTTACAAATTATGATAAGTTTTATTATATATGGATTATGTATAAATTATATAATACATACATAATACATTTTAAGGTCAAGTGGCAAGAAAATAAACTTTTATTATTATTAAACATTTTTTTTACATTACAAAAACTTAACACCAAATCTGTCAACAGAACTATTAGTTTATATTGCTAAGTTATTTAACATGACAAACTTCATTCGTAACATTTAATTTAAAATAATTTTTTAGTTGCGTTGGACAAACAAACACATTTTGTTTGCAATTTTATTGAAAACATTAGCATGTTTTTTTGTAACAAGTTTAAAAGTGTGCGTAAGTTTAGATGGTCTTCTAAGATAGTAATCATTTTTTTTAACTACCGTTACGCTCAGTTATACAAGGTTATTTTTTTATATAACTGAGGCAACGCACGTTATACCTCTTAACCACCACACCTTGCTTGAACGTCGTATTTTAATTAAAAACTACTAATTTATCAAACAACTCCTTGCCGTGAAACCATTTGACAGCATCTCTTTACTGCGCCGACGTTACTTATCCTCCTTCCATTGTCCCGCAATTGAGTCCCACATCCGCCACATTGCTGTTCAATTGTGCCAAAACGGTTCATCTCGTCTTCTTGCAATACCTTGCTAATGTAACCGTGTACTTTTCTATAAACTGAATCTACACAAAATTATTAATACATTCTGTCTAATTATTGAATATATTATATCTCTCTAGCACAAGACCAACTGTTATGCCAGAATCCCCATAATTATATCAATACATAGTATACTACCAATTACCTAATTAACACATCCTTAGGTATACTTTAATACCAGTATGTTTATAACTGCTCCTTACCGCTGTAATGTGCCCTGCATACAACCCCTAGACCTTACTGTTCTGTGTAAGCTTGGCAATCTTTTGCAGTTATTGTGCAATTCCAAGGCCTCAACTGCCAGTGCACAACATATTTTTGACTATTACTTATAAGGCCTTACTGCCAGATACAGTGTTATACACACAACCCTAAGGCTTCGGCTGCCAGTGTGTGAAATAACAATCTTTTCAGCCCTCCAAGCATGCTATAGCTATAAGTACTTTGATGACCTTCCTGCCAATGCACTTTGTATTACACACGTTTAAGACCGTTCTATGTGCGAATAACCTCTGATAGCTAAATTACACCCCTTAAAACTCCACAAGTCATTGTGTAATTAAGTCTCTAATACACCCCTAAATGAATATCAATAAAAAACATATTGAAGAGTTGAAAGAAGATTTGAAGAAAGAAGAAACAAAATGGGAAGAAACGAAAAAAGACTTGATAGAAAGAATATCTAAACTAGATAAAACAGAAAAGAACAAAGACAAAGAAAAACGAAGACATAATGTTGTAATAAGCGGATTAGGAGAAGAAGATAAAGCTGTGTCAAAACTGGCAAATTTATAATATTTTGAGATCAAGAAAAAGTAACATATACATAGATGATGAAAAGTAACATATACATAAATGATGAGTTAACATAAAATGAATGAGCAATACAAATGAAAATACAAAAATGAGCTAACAAAAAAAGAAGCAACAAAAAAAAACAATGGTCAAATACTAAAAAGCGTGTTTGGAATGAAAAAAAAAAATTCTTGAAAAAGTTGGTCCAAAAAACCAATAAAAATTAGATGTAAGGAGGCAAGAACAACAATGGCAATACTATTCTGAAACGTAGCAGGATTAAGCAATAAAGAAGAAAATTTTTGGAACTACATTAGAATGTTTGACCTAATCGGAGAAGAAGAAACCAGAGTGGATGAAGAAAAGTGAGAAAAAATAAAAAAAAAATATGCCAAACAAGTATAGATAGACTTGTCAACCAGCTGCAAAAAAATAAATAAAAGGATAAGGCTAACGCAGGAAAATTGTAAAAAAGCAGATAAAAACGAGTTAATACAACAAAACTTTTTGCTGGGACAAAAATATTTTAAAATAGTTACACTATATAGTAGAGGAATAAAAATTATAATGAAAGCATTAGAAGAAACAATTTAAGAAGCAGACAAAAGAAAACTAATAACAGACTTCAATCAAGAATTGGATCAAAAGGAGAGAGAAAATTTTTTTAAAGTCTAGAAAATAAAAAAGGAAAAATAATGTTAGACATGATAAAAGAAAGAGGGTGGGACGTGTTAAATGAAAATAAAACAAGAAATGAACAAAAAGAATATACATATATAGGAACAATTGGCCAATCGGTAATTGACTACGTAGTAGTAAACAAAGAAACGTGGCAGGAAGTGGAGACATTTAAAATGGGAGGAAGAGTGGAATCAGATCACCAGCCTTTAGAAGTACATTTAACAAGTGATACAATAAATAATGCAAACAAAAAAAATATAAAACAATAAAAAAAGTAATATAGTCGGAAGAAAGCATAAAAAGTTACAACAAAAATCTGGAAAAAAATAATTTTACAGAGAAGGACCTAGAAAACAAAATAAAAGAATTAGAAAAAAGAATAAAAAAGCAACAGTAAAAAAGGTGTATGTATACACAAAAAAAAATTATCTAGAAGCAGATGGTGGAATAAGAAATGCATGCAGAAGAAGAAAGAGGCAAGAAATACGCTACGCAAGTGGAAAAACAACAAAGCTATAAATATATAAAAACAAATGCAAACAAAATAAGATAAAACAAAGACAGAAAGAAGAAATAAAAATAAAAGCAATACGAATAGAAGAAGAAGCCTGGAAGTAGATAAACAAACAGGAAAAAGGAAAATCAAAACAAAAATGTCAAAAGCCGATTGCTGCCAGAAACAGGATGAGTGAAAATTTCTGGACAACGAAAGGTGTGAAACAGGGATGCCCACTTAGTCCTAGTCTGTTTGCTGCATATATTGCAGATATAGAAAAAAAGGTAAGCCTTGCACAAGCAGGTAGAGCCGTAGTGGGTAGAGTGAAAGTAAAGTCGTTAGCATACGCAGATGACATGGTGATTGAGACAAAAGAAGCAAATAAAATGAAAGAAATGATTAGAAGTTTAAAAAAATACTTCAGAAAAAAAGGGTTAAAAGTGAATGTTAGATAAAACAAAAATTATGATGTTTAGAAAAGAGGGCGGAAGACATAAGAAAGAAGTTTGGAAATGGGAGGGACAAGATATTGAAGAGGTAAAATCATTCAAATATTTAGGTATGTATTTAGTGCAAATATCAGCGAGAATGAGCACATACAAGATTTAAGAAGAAAAGCAAACAAGGTGGTAGGAAAAGTGTGGGGAATAGGTGAAAAAAAATTTGAATGTATCAAAATAAAAGGGACAATGTTTGATAGTCTAGTTAGAAATATGATGCTATATGGGTCGGAAATTTAAGGGTAGAAAGAACAAAATAAATTAGAAGCTATGCATGCAAAATACTGGAGATGAGTACTAGGATTAAATAGGGAAACCCTAGCATACATTGTATTAGAGAAAGTAAAAAGAGATAAAATTAAAGTAAAAGCAGGAAAACAAGCAGTAAAATATGAAAAAAAAGAGAACAAACTAAATGTAAAATTTTGCAAGAATTTCTGAAAAAAAAATGAATTTAAGGTATGATAGAATAGGAGTAGAGAGAAAGAAATATTACAACAAAAAGGGATACAACTGTAGAAGTTGAAAAAATAAGAAATAGTAGAAAAGTTGTGTGGAAAAAATTAACGAAGAGAAGAACAAGAGTGAATGAATCAAGATACAATAAAAAATATGCAATGATTATGGAAAATAATATTTCAAAATATCTTAATAATTCAAAATACACTTGAATAAGAAAAGCAAATTGTGCAGAATGTGTGGAAAAGCTAATAAAACAATAGAAAGAATAAAAATTGTATTGAGATAAGAGAAGAACAAATGGGAAAAAAAGATGTGTTGAAAGAAGATGGAAGAAGAATAGTGTGGATGAGAAACGTCATTAAAAGAAAAAAGGAAATAGATAAAGACTGTAAAGTTTATGTGGTATTATATAATATGATGATCACGTAGTGTAATTTGTTACAAATTATGATAGTTTAAGTTTTGTTAAATAAGGATATTAATTAAGTTAAGTAATAAAATATTGTAAAATTATTGTAAAATGTAATGTAAATACTTTTTAAGACCAACTTATTACACATATACATATTATAAATAAAAAACCACTGTTAACACTACCAAAAACATAATACATAATAATATATTTATTTAAATTTTATTATTAAAATAATGTTAGTATTCTATTAAACAGTTTTTTATATATTATGAGTTCTGTTTTGTGGCGCAATTTTTTTTTTTTTTTAAATTTTTTAAATCTAGTACTTATTATTACTGTTTAATTACGTAACTTTTAATAACTATTTAAACATATTAAGAAAATAAGATTAGTTTTTTTTTTTTAATTGAAATCATATTTATTAATGTTGAGTTTTTCTGAGTAAAACTTTTATCAAAAACATTTAACTCTCAACAGTAGCTTAAGTTTAATTTAGTTAAAATTTTAAATATAATTATATTTTTATGTGTGACTAAAAGTTTAATGTTGCCATTTACTTTTTATTGAGTATTGCAAAGTGAATGCAATAATAATATACCATTCAACTTAACTTGTGATTTAAATATTGATCAACACTTTATTATATGATCTCTAAGGAGAAAAGAAAGGGAACAATTGAACGTGAAACAGCTGGATCATATATAATGTACAAACAATATACACTACTAAATTGGTCAGTGGTCAATAGCCCGATAGACAATTATGTGAGCATATTATATCACAGCATAAATGCGTAGCATTGTATTGGCGCTATGACATTGAATTACATTAATACAGACTAGAGTTTTTATATTTACAGTCTCTATAATTGTTTCATAAGTTAATATTTTGTTGTGATAAATTTATCCTATTGCGATAAGAAATACGACAAAACGTGCCAAGAAATAAACCTATAAAATATTTATTCTCAGATATAGCGGCAAGCAATTTGTCTGCTATTTGCTCAGTTTTCATAATCCTGTTATTTTAGAGAGGTATGCAGACTACTTATCCACAGCCACCATTTCAATTCCATTTATGTTATTTGAACAGAAAATTGAAATACTTAGATAGGACGAAGACTGCTATATAAGTTGCTTACTGTATAGGTATATGATTTTTATGAAAGTGCATGCAATATTCAACAGAAAATTTTGTTACGTTTATTACAGAAAGTATATTAAAATGTATATATGTATTCCAATAAAACAAACTTTGTTACACTTAAATAAATGTTTGCAATCTCTTATAGATATAATATGTATGATATATTGCTCTTTATTATTTATTAAGTTCAATAAAAAAACATTTAATGCAAAATACGTCGTTTATAATGCTAAGTTGTAATTTTTTGAAATTATTAAAATATGCAATACTATTCTGAATTTAACATCAACTTAGTTTATATCTACGTAATCAACATATAAACATATGCACTATACTATTTTTTGTAGTTTATTTCAGTTAAGTGTTTTTAAACTATAAAAATGATATTTTTAAAACCCAACTTAAGTATTTAATTTGTATTTCTAAAATTTAAGTGGGGAAAAAATAATTATAATTTGTCTCTCACTTCCATTTCTATTTTAAAATTTCTGTATAATTGTATTTTTTCTTCAGTTAGTACTCACTTGACAATAGTTTTTAAAAGTTGTGAACTTTTGTTTGTATTCTTTAATAATATATATTTATATCAATAAAGTATTTGTTGTAAAAAACTTAGATAGTGTTTTATTTTATTAATTATTATTAATAATATTACTTTTTTTTCTGCGGTATAGTATACTAAAAACGTTTATCATTAAATTCAATTGTGGTTTATTATTCATCTAAACAAGATTATTGTCGTTAGAACTATTTTAAAATAACTTTACAATATTTTTTCCACAATACATAATTGCTGTAATTACTTAAAAATAAATAAAAAGATTACCATTTGCAACCTATCCATGATTTTCATTTTTTCATCTAAAACTTAAAAAAAAATATTGGTTTTTTCTGCCTCTAAGAGTTTTTTACAAGTAACTTGGAAGAATTAATATCGAACGTGTTTATTTACTTTAAAAATCAAAACTGGTTAAATAATATAATAATAATAATAATAATAATAATAAATGACTTTTATTCATACAGTTATTTAAGGTACAAAAAATACATATATTCTATAAAAAATAAAAGAAAAATAAACAAATAATAATAAAAATACCCAAAGTAAAAGTAAAAATAAGACAAATTTTTGTACTTTGTCATCGAGGTGATGATGAAAGCGTCTGTTCTACCTATTGACCTAATTAATAAATAAAAAAATTGAAAACCCAGAAAAATCTACAAAATATACATTTTATATTTTGAAGAAACCCATATTTAACATATATTTAATTATTATATATTTCAACTCAATAGTGCTTTGGCATATTATGGATTAATAATTAAAAAATAGTTAAATTCAAATTATTCACAGCATTGGATTGGTTGTGCAGGGATAGTAGTATGGCTTCCAAGTTTGCTAGATCTTAATTCATTACATTTTTATATTTAGAAGTATATAAAATGCAAATTAATACAGAAGGCCAATTAGTTTTAAAGATTGAAAAAAGCATGCAAACGCAATCGATCTGTTGATTTGGCGTTGCAAAAAAATGTTGAATATCTTTGTTAGAAAAAAATAATTAAATTTTTTTATGATAATAATAATTTTATCTTAATTTATATTGCTGGTAGCGTCAAAATTAACATAAGTCAGAATATTTAAAATATCAAATAGCTCGGTAATACTGTAATGAAACAACTATATTTATTAAAATACTTTATTTTAATAAATAGAACATAAAATACAAATTAGTGGTGACATCTGTTTTAGGTATTGTCAACTATTATTATAGGTGGCAATACCTGGTTTTCCTCCTGCTCTTTTCCCTGGATCCTTTTCCTGCTGGCTTGGTCTTTCTGCTTCATCTCCTGCTACTGGCAACATCTAAAAGCAAGAATTAGTATATAACTTTATAATTCTGAAGCCTACAGGTACTTTAAAATACCCTTTACTCAAGGGTGGATTTAGACCCGCACAGGTTAGTAATTAATATTTATGTAATTAATGCAATGTAATGTATATGTTTAACATCTATATTAATGAATATGCATTGCTTTGGCTTTCTAACCTGTATGCCGCATGGCCTGCATGCTTGCTTGGCTTATTGCTTATTATTTTATTTACAGATTTATGATTTATATTATTAATTAATGTTACTTACCTGGATTGATTTGATGTATGGAATAAAATATTATTTGCATCGGTGTTTTTATTCTGGAGCTGAAGGACTTGTTTTTCCCCGATCATCCACCCTGCAGATATTGCTTTGCCACAACTTGGAGCCCATCCGAGGGTCCTTATCTAGAATAATTACATTAATGGGAATGAAACGTACTCCTAAACATCATCGTACACAATATTTTACCCGAGCAAAAGGAAACGTAGACCTAACATCAACAGAGATGGCAACTGGGACCGATCATGCTGGACAGTCTACGTTACATGCAGATAAGACTAGTTTAATTAATTATAATTTAAGTTCAATGCCTGATGGTATATTAACATCTGGTTTTACCAGTGGCATCGTGTCAGGTGCACAAGCTTTGGGAAACATTAATAAGTCTCCGACAGATAACATAACACTAACCGATGTTAATTTACCATCAACTAAAACATCATTTATATATAATAATAGTTTAGTATCATCGGTTGATGGTATATTAACATCTTCTGTTACCAGTGGTATCGTGTCAAGCACACGAGCCCCAACATTAATTAATGTAACAACAACCGATAACATAACTGGTACCAATGTTAATTTATCATCAACGAACACTACATTTTTGTCAAATATTAGTAATTTAAATTCAAATTTACCTAATTATAATTATGTAACCCATTTGAATGCTGCTACCAGTTCAGTGCCTGTTTGTAAATCCGGAGCCATGCCAATTAGTTCCACAGGGGCAATTCCTAAAATGGTTAATAAAATTAATAAAGGGCAAAGCGAATTTAAAAATCACTTACCGGTTATCACAGCACCGAAGGCCAAAATCAATGTCATCAATAAGCTAAATAGCATGACAGATCAATTGACACTGACAGAAGTGACAGATGCTAATACAGCCACAAACGCAGTGAACAGAGCATCAAGTGCAGGTGCAGGTGCACGCCCGTTTTACACAGCTCAAACGGCAAACCCGATTTACAATGCACCAACTAAAGCGGAAAGTTGGAATGAAAATTCAAATATACATTCAATGGGTGTTAGAAATAATTCAAATATTATATATGAAATTCCATGTAGAGGAAAAGTAGTTGATTCCATTTATAAACCATATGGAGAGCAATTTATTTCAGCTAATGTAATTACTTCCGCAAATGCAAACCCTATTAGTAATCCAAATTATAATTTGTCGCAATTTAACGTAGAGTTTGATGATGATGATTCTTATACTGAACCATTACAATATGAGCACTCAACTAACGGATTGCGCGGAATTAATTACAATTTAAATTCTACGCCAGTAAATAACAATATTAATTTTAATAACATTTGTAAGTCTATATCCACTTTTGATGGGGTTAGTACACACCCCGTTATATTTTTTAAGCAGTTAGAAAGTTGCATATCCCTTTATCAAATCCCATTCCCTCAATTAAAACTCTGGGGGCATAATTTATTTACAGGAATAGCAAATGATTGGTTTATAGCCATTTCTTTTATAAGCCAGAATTTTAATGACTTTAAAGGCCTGTTTTATGAACAGTTTTGGGGGCCGGTAAAACAACATGAAGTCCGCGGGCGGTTGGAATCAGGTCGTTTCCGATCCACAGATGGTTCACCATCAAATTATATGTTGCGGTTAATGACAGAAGCACAGTTTCTTGAGCTAGTCTGGTTACGTGGTGTGGCTACCAAGACATACGTCCTGGCAAAACCTGATTCCACCGTCGAGCGTGGGGTTTTCCATGTTTGTCACCTCAAACCATTTGTTCAAGATTCCGCAAGCTCCAGTTAACCCACTGTCGCCCGCGAGAGGGGGGCAGATGTAATGAAACAACTATATTTATTAAAATACTTTATTTTAATAAATAGAACATAAAATACAAATTAGTGGTGACATCTGTTTCAGTTATTGTCAACTATTATTATAGGTGGCAATACCTGGTTTTCCTCCTGCTCTTTTCCCTGGATCCTTTTCCTGCTGGCTTGGTCTTTCTGCTTCATCTCCTGCTACTGGCAACATCTAAAAGCAAGAATTAGTATATAACTTTATAATTCTGAAGCCTACAGGTACTTTAAAATACTCTTTACTCAAGGGTGGATTTAGACCCGCACAGGTTAGTAATTAATATTTATGTAATTAATGCAATGTAATGTATATGTTTAACATCTATATTAATGAATATGCATTGCTTTGCTTTCTAACCTGTATGCCGCATGGCCTGCATGCTTGCTTGGCTTATTGCTTATTATTTTATTTACAGATTTATGATTTATATTATTAATTAATGTTACTTACCTGGATTGATTTGATGTATGGAATAAAATATTATTTGCATCGGTGTTTTTATTCTGGAGCTGAAGGACTTGTTTTTCCCCGATCATCCACCCTGCAGATATTGCTTTGCCACAATTGTTTGCTGGAATTGTTAAAACATATATTGTTTAAATACCAATTATAAAATTTACTGTTATTGCAAAAACTTTGCTTATTAAGAACTCGAATCTAAAAAGTCAAAAATTGGTTGCGAGCTTATCAAGAGCAAAACTAAAACTGAATACGGTCTAATCTAGACCAAGGTCACAACAAGTGTAACCAAAATCATTGAAGATAAAAGTCAATCTTAAACCAAAACCATCTAAAGTGTTGGTTTGTATCAGACCAAAACTTACTTGTAGGTGCAGTCTCTTAGCAATTTTGCGTTTTCAAGTTATAAAGTCAAAAAAATGTATGACCAAATTGCATCTGTACTTGTTGGCGGGCTGTTGTCAGTTGATCAAAGTATTGTGGCAAAGCAATATCTGCAGGGTGGATGATCGGGGAAACACAAGTCCTTCAGCTCCAGAATAAAAACACCGATGCAAATAATATTTTATTCCATACATCAAATCAATCCAGGTAAGTAACATTAATTAATAATATAAATCATAAATCTGTAAATAAAATAATAAGCAATAAGCCAAGCAAGCATGCAGGCCATGCGGCATACAGGTTAGAAAGCAAAGCAATGCATATTCATTAATATAGATGTTAAACATATACATTACATTGCATTAATTACATAAATATTAATTACTAACCTGTGCGGGTCTAAATCCACCCTTGAGTAAAGAGTATTTTAAAGTACCTGTAGGCTTCAGAATTATAAAGTTATATACTAATTCTTGCTTTTAGATGTTGCCAGTAGCAGGAGATGAAGCAGAAAGACCAAGCCAGCAGGAAAAGGATCCAGGGAAAAGAGCAGGAGGAAAACCAGGTATTGCCACCTATAATAATAGTTGACAATAACTGAAACAGATGTCACCACTAATTTGTATTTTATGTTCTATTTATTAAAATAAAGTATTTTAATAAATATAGTTGTTTCATTACATCTGCCCCCCTCTCGCGGGCGACAGTGGGTTAACTGGAGCTTGCGGAATCTTGAACAAATGGTTTGAGGTGACAAACATGGAAAACCCCACGCTCGACGGTGGAACCAGGTTTTGCCAGGACGTATGTCTTGGTAGCCACACATGACTTGATGGCATATGGCCCTTCATAAAGAGGTAGAAATTTCTTCGTTTCCTTCGAAATAAATTATGCCCCCAGAGTTTTAATTGAGGGAATGGGATTTGATAAAGGGATATGCAACTTTCTAACTGCTTAAAAAATATAACGGGGTGTGTACTAACCCCATCAAAAGTGGATATAGACTTACAAATGTTATTAAAATTAATATTGTTATTTACTGGCGTAGAAGCTAAATTGTAATTAATTCAGCGCAATCCGTTAGTTGAGTGCTCATATTGTAATGGTTCAGTATAAGAATCATCATCATCAGACTCTACGTTAAATTGCGAGAAATTATAGTTTGGATTACTAATAGGGTTTGCATTTGCGGAAGTAATTACATTAGCTGAAATAAATTGCTCTCCATATGGTTTATAAATGGAATCAACTACTTTTCCTCTACATGGAATTTCATATATAATATTTGAATTATTTCTAACGCCCATTGAATGCCTATTTGAATTTTCATTCCAACTTTCCGCTTTAGTTGGTGCATTGTAAATCGGGTTTGCCGTTTGAGCTGTGTAAACCGGGCGTGCACCTGCACCTGCACTTGATGCTCTGTTCACTGCGTTTGTGGCTGTATTAGCATCTGTCAGTGTCAATTGATCTGTCATGCTATTTAGCTTATTGATGACATTGATTTTGGCCTTCTGTGCTGTGATAACCGGTAAGTGATTTTTAAATTCGCTTTGCCCCTTATTAGTTTTATTAACCATTTTAGGAATTGCCCCTGTGGAACTAATTGGCATGGCTCCGGATTTACAAACAGGCACTGAACTGGTAGCAGCATTCAAATGGGTTACATAATTATAATTAGGTAAATTTGAATTTAAATTACTAATATTTGACAAAAATGTAGTGTTCGTTGATGGTAAATTAACATTGGTACCAGTTATGTTATCGGTTGTTGTTACATTAATTAATGTTGGGGCTCGTGTGCTTGACACGATACCACTGGTAACAGAAGATGTTAATATACCATCAACCGATGATACTAAACTATTATTATATATAAATGATGTTTTAGTTGATGGTAAATTAACATCGGTTAGTGTTATGTTATCTGTCGGAGACTTATTAATGTTTCCCAAAGCTTGTGCACCTGACACGATGCCACTGGTAAAACCAGATGTTAATATACCATCAGGCATTGAACTTAAATTATAATTAATTAAACTAGTCTTATCTGCATGTAACGTAGACTGTCCAGCATGATCGGTCCCAGTTGCCATCTCTGTTGATGTTAGGTCTACGTTTCCTTTTGCTCGGGTAAAATATTGTGTACGATGATGTTTAGGAGTACGTTTCATTCCCATTAATGTAATTATTCTAGATAAGGACCCTCGGATGGGCTCCAAGTTGTGGCAAAGCAATATCTGCAGGGTGGATGATCGGGGAAACACAAGTCCTTCAGCTCCAGAATAAAAACACCGATGCAAATAATATTTTATTCCATACATCAAATCAATCCAGGTAAGTAACATTAATTAATAATATAAATCATAAATCTGTAAATAAAATAATAAGCAATAAGCCAAGCAAGCATGCAGGCCATGCGGCATACAGGTTAGAAAGCAAAGCAATGCATATTCATTAATATAGATGTTAAACATATACATTACATTGCATTAATTACATAAATATTAATTACTAACCTGTGCGGGTCTAAATCCACCCTTGAGTAAAGAGTATTTTAAAGTACCTGTAGGCTTCAGAATTATAAAGTTATATACTAATTCTTGCTTTTAGATGTTGCCAGTAGCAGGAGATGAAGCAGAAAGACCAAGCCAGCAGGAAAAGGATCCAGGGAAAAGAGCAGGAGGAAAACCAGGTATTGCCACCTATAATAATAGTTGACAATAACTGAAACAGATGTCACCACTAATTTGTATTTTATGTTCTATTTATTAAAATAAAGTATTTTAATAAATATAGTTGTTTCATTACACAATCTAGAATCATATTTTTCTTTACTGGATTTTGCAATATCTGTACATCTAACTGCAGTATGTTAAAACTTTGGTATTAGAAGAGTTTGGCTTAAACTGGCAAACCGGGCAAGTATGCACTTTTGGAAGCCGTTTAGAAACAAATGTTAAAATTGTAGATATTGTATTCTTTACCTTGTCATTTTTTTTGCAATCAATAACGCTTTGTAACGCCAGTTATTGTTTGCAGAACTAATACCATAAAATAATTTTATTTAAAATATTTAAAAATGTATATGTAATGTATTAATAAATAATGTACCGTCTCTTAACTACTTGCAAAAATTATGATGTTAAAAAAAGTCCTAGGAGTTAAAAAGGGAGACATTTTTTTAGACTCTGGCCAATTTCCATACATTAAACTACCAAATACCTTACACACTTTTTACTTGCACTACCACAAATTTCGTTAACTTTTTACTAAATGGTCAAGATCATTTGGTTAGAGGCTTAGAATCTACTATTATAAATTTTGTCAATTTTATTGCTCAACCACCATGTCACAATTGAATTTAACTTGTTCTAGACAAACTGTAAGTTTTTTAACAAAATTATATCTTTGCCTATAAATTGCCTTTTACGATTAGTTAAGGGGTTAACGGAACCACTTCTTCCCACACAAAGGGTTATAGAAGTTAATTATTGCAAGGAAACTAAATCTGGCACTGCAGGAAGTGATACTAATTTTGAATAAACATATGCAACTTTTGAGAAATGCCGACTTTGTTTACCCAAACTTCATAATACTTTTTAGCAAATAATCTGAAATTCATAATTTAAATTAAATTAAATTTAAAATTACAGAAAAAAAAATAATGTTATTAATAAATTGGAGTGGTTTTTAGGAGATGGAAATAGAAACGGTTAAGTAAAATTCTGAAACTTTCAGAATTAATAAAAAAATAGTAAACATAAATAAAGTTAGGTGGTTTTTAAGATAGCCAAACCAAAAAACATTATTAAAATCATGCATATAAAATGCAATAATTTCAAAAGCGTCATTTAAATTTTAAAAACCTCTTTTATAGAAGTTTAGATTACAATTAATATTAGTTTTTTTCTAAAATGCTATTAGATACTTTGTTGGTTTCTACAACTACTTTTTTATTGTAGTCACACCGCGTTTGCCAATCGAATGTTGTAAACGTACCAAAAATTGTGTTCAGCTATATACTATTAAAATTCTAATTTGCAAGACTTAATTTTTTTGTTAATCATTTTGTTAGCTGAATTTAATTTTGTTTGATGTTGCGTTACAAGCATATTTGTGTAGATGAGGTTTTTGTGAGAGCAATGCATATTGTTCAAATTAATTTGTTACTGTAAATAAAATTACAATATTTCAAAACGTATTATTTTTTTAATTATCTGTTTTTTTTTCTTTATAAACTTGGGTTAATTGTTTAAATAATGCAATTTTTAGAAGCCTACAGTACCTAAAAAAAAAAAATGGGTTCTGCCAAATTATTTTAAGGTTTCTGCTTTCTGTGTCTCATACTAAACAAACAGATACTATAGATGTTATAAAAATATGCCTATTTGTACAAACTATGACCTGTGATGCCACTGAAGCCCTGCTTTGGTATTAACATCTAAAACCAGTAGCTCAGTAGCTCAGTTGCATAAAACGTCTAACACAAACCTTCAGATTTAGCAGAGAACTTTAGAAAAATATAGCATTTAGTTTATAAACACAAAATTATTTGTTCAAACTAATGCCATGCTTGACGAGGTTTGAAGAACCAAAACAATTGTCTGTATTGGCTGTGATTGTTAGATTGAGTTTGAATAAATTATTGATTTATTTTATAATGTATTTATTAACAATTCAAAATTGTTTAAACCCCGCGAAATAAAATGTCAATTGCATAAATAGTAAATGATGCTAATTTATGAGGAGATTAGTATTAGATTGCACTAGCTGAAACCACAATCGTTTGTTTGATTATTTATATTATTATCCTTTTTGAATATTGTGTTTAATCACAATAAATTACGTTGTAAATAATGCTTGATGATGCCATTGTGTTGTAAAACATGTCGCAATTTGTCAAACAAATCCTAAACAAATTGTGTTTTAAATATCAATTTAATGTTGAGCTAAATATCACACATTAAAAAAAAGTTACATGTTTACACTTGCAAGTTAGTTAAATATAAAAGATAGCCAGTCCAATAAATTGCTTTAGAAAGAATAAAGGATAATACGATGGAAAACAATAAAGGAAGGATGTCTGGATGAGGAGAACGATAAATGGACAACACCATTACGATTATTGAATACTCTCGGACCTATTCGGTAAGCATCAAGTTTTAAAACAAAAGTAATCGTTTATTTTAACTTAATTACTTAGCTTAATTAACACCAGACTAAATTTGCTACTAATGTTTTCAAATCTATATTTTCTATTAAATTTATTGTTTATCTTATAAGCAGCATGTTTGTGTTTTTAACGTCTTTAACTCAACAACTTTGGCGACCAAACGGACAATCCGTCTCACAAGATAAGCATACACAATACTATCCCAACTAATGTGTTTTAATCTTAACAAACAACTATTGTTGCAGAGATAGCATGTATACATCTTTCATCATTACTATTGTCTTATATTAAAAGTCAAATGCACAGTTTTAATTTAAATTATTTACAGTGTAGTAAAGAATTAAATTGAAAAATAGACAGTTTGGAGAAAAAACTTGTTTGAGTAAAAACTTTTTTTTCCTATTTCTAAATACGTTAGCGATAATAAGATAAATCAAACCAAACTTAATAGTATTGCTGGTTACACAAATTGTTATGTTAAGTCTAGTTATATTGCATGCTAATGATAGTATAAACTTTAAAGTATCTACTGTTGCTATAAAGACTGGCAATAAGCATTTTTAAGCATTTAAACTAAATCACAATACAAGTTTATTTGCAAATCAAATTATAAGTTGTAATCATACTTAAAAAAAAAAAAACAAAACTAATATGTTACAGAACTGTACAAAAGAAACTAAGGTTAATCTAATTGAAAATGCCAACATTTACCATTATAATCTTACGGTTAGTAATTCTTGTTAATTTGTTTTTATTTAACTGCCAACAGCTAACCCGTCTACATTGAAGCAAAAGCCAGCTAACAAGAAAATCAGTCAACCAAAAATTAATGCAATTTTAATTGCAAAATCAATCTTAGTCAAACTTTGATTGATTAATTAATTAAGTTAAAACGATTTGTCCATTGCCGCAACATCTTTGACTATTAACACTGTCTCTCTGCCGCAAGAACCAATATAGCTAATTTCCATCCAGTCAAATTTTTTTTCTCAAAGTCTACTGAATTTTTAGGCAATTCCAATGTCAATGGATACTAATAACCATTTCATTTTTTCCGACAACTTCCATAACAAAAGCCGCCTGAATGACAACAAATTTTTCAGCAAAATGTTTAAAAATCAGAAAAAAATTGATTAAAAAAACGAACAACAAAATTATTGACATAACTCTATTGATAATAATATTTCTGATAACGCTGTAAGACAATCCGTTGCACAGTACATTAAAGTAGTTGTTGGCACACATAGTAACTAGAACAACTAATAACTTTTGAGTTCAGTACCCGTTTTGTCAACAGGCTCTTCCCGGTAAATAAGAAAACTTATCTTTTTCAAACTTACATGACTTAGGGGATTGTTTTACGATTAAAGATGTTGAAGATCAACTTGCAGTTAAAGACTTTAAAACGGTCTTAGTTACTCCAATAGGAAAAAAAAAACAAATAATTTTCTATGTTTTATACCCAACTCGCAAGAACGGCAAAAAACCACAAAAACCTTATAGTAAAATATTTGTGCAACTTTCTAAATCAAAATAAAATTATACGTAAATTGGGCATTATCCAACCAATGTTGTCCATGTCAAAAGTTGGGATTGGTATTATTCAAAAGTCTTTTAGTTTTGAAAAACACGTTTGGAACACAGAAACGTAAAACTGCAACCCTTGTTTAATATTCACCTGACAACCGTTAAATTAGAGATAAATTCATTTGCAATTAATGTTTTTAGCTTGGGAATGATAAAGTTAATTTTATCATCACAGCCCAGTTGTTTTAGATCTTATTGGGAGATATAAAAAGAAGGTCAAGTTGGGTTGCAATACATCTGGTACGTTCTTGTTTTTACATATCCTAGAAGAGAGCACCAGATCACTTCCTGATGTTTAAACGGCCGCAGTTGTTGATTTTACTAATTTGATATTGCAATGGAACAGTCTTTAACAAAAATTGGTACAAATCGATTAAAGCTTGATAGTTTTTCTAGAACTTATCTGATCTTAAAATTAAGCTAAACTTAAATAACAAATATTACACAACCCAATAGACTAAACCGGCAACCAAAAAGCACCAAAAAAAGCATCAAAACTAATTCTGGAAATTTACTTTCAAATTTTTTAACAAAGGTGATAACTTAATGTGGAGGATAGATAAAAGCCCTTTGAAATAAAAATGGCTTTGGATACATTTTGTAAGGCAAGGCCAAAGCATTTGCCGACATTTGCCTTAAACTCCAACGCACCGTTATATGACCAAGATTTAAACTTGGTACATGTAAACACAGCACACTGACACTGTGACACTGTTTCTATTCTTGAATTGGTTTTTGTCTAAGATAAGAGATATTATTGCACATCTCAAATTTAAATAGGCTCTAGTACCGGATTGCATTCCATACAAAGCTTTAAATTTTTTCACAAGGCTTTAATGTTTGTCACAAACATTGCAAATGCAATGCTAAAGACGTTGCTATTTTTGTCTTTATAGAAAAAGTCATTCATGTCATTCCTATCTTAAATATTAAAAAGTATAGACATATTTTTATAGAATTACCACCTAATCAATATTTTGTCGACTTTAAGTACGGTAGCCGAATCTGTAATTTTGGATAGAGTTTGGAACCTAACGGCGGCAAAAATTCTGTTGTCAAATCATCAACATAGCTTCAGATATAAACACAACTACAACCCACTAATTATAGTAATTGATCAAATCAAAACTAGTGCTTGCTAATTTAAAGAAGACTACTAGTGTCATATTCTGTGACGTTAAAAAAGTTTTTTATAAAGTTTGGCACTAAGGTCTACTCTTAAAACTCTAACGTTTTTGGTTTAATCTAAAGTTAATAAAATTTATTCTTATCTAAAAAAAACACTGGCCGTAAAGTTTTTTAATCACGTGTCTACTCCTTGCACAATGCAAGGGTTTCTCATAGTTTAGTATTATTTTTGTTGCTTATCAACTTACATAACACTTGGTGTTGCACAGTACAACGACAATACAGCACTGATTTACATTTCAACTAAAAGTCATTAATTTAAAGCGGCTTGTGAAGCAGTTGAAACTTGGCTAAGATACCAGTGGATAAAAATCAACCCTAAAAAGAGCAAAGCTATTTTATTTTTAAAGAGATTTTTGTAAATTTTGCACAAGAACGTTTATTTAAATAGCTCACTAATTGTATGAAAAGTAATATTTAAATATCAAACTATCTATTAAATAATTGTTTGTTTAATAAACGCAGTTGCTACTTAAAGACAACAATTTTAGTCAATCATTTGCTCAATACTGACATACGCATGTCCAACTTGGTATGACTGTCTTATCCTATCTGAACAAGATGATTTTAAACTAAAACTTTGAAAAAAATCCTAAAAGCTTCTTAGTACATTTTTAACAACAAAGCTGATACGGGATTACATTCCACCAGAGATCACATGTTGGACTTAACAAAAAACTTTTTTGGTAGTCTTTTAATAATTTTTATGATGTAATGTAATTTTTTTTAAATTATTTATTCTGTGTTGTTGTTATAGACTAAATAGACTATTGGCATTAGAGTCTTTTGCAATCCGTGATAGTTAAGTTTGCATTTGGTTTTGACATAGAAATACTGCACAACTCTGCTGTAATATTAAGTTTTAAGATTTTTTTTAAATTTATTTCTTTAAATATTGTATAGTACTAATGTTATCTTTGCTAAATGTAATATTAAGTTAAAGATTTTGTTTAATTTGAATATAACATTCATTTACAATCCAAATATGCCAATTTGGCATACTTGAATGTATATTATTTATTGTTTACGTTGTTATTTATTATCATTAATTAATCAATTTAATAAATTTATAAATTAGTAACAATCAGTTTGTTTTATTTTATATTTTTATTGAATAAATAAATTTTTAACCTTCATGTTTGTTGTCGGCTGTAATAGTATTAAAAGTATTAAAGAGTTTGCAAAGTTTGTCAAAACATGTTTACTGCGATGAAGATAATTGAATTGTCTTTGGGGTTAATTTTAATTTTGTCTCAACGTCTTGCAGCAGCTGATTGAAAATCAATTTGTTAAATTAAATTAAAAAATTAGATCTTACAACTAATTTAATTATAAGAAAGTTTTTGAAAGAATAATACGATAGTCTAGCCGGACCAAATATCTTGAATGAAGTAACATAAATAAATAAAATGTATTTGGAGCATATGAGTTCAGAATATAAGCAGACTGGAATAGAAAAAGAACACTAGACAAATCTACTAAATTAATACAAATATAAATTGATTTCATTACTGTTCACAATGTTTTTATTTGGGAAAATTGATGAGACGTATACTCAATTTACCTCACAACAATGGTTAATACAATATAATAAATATATTAACGTATTGATCATGTTTGAAGTAAATAACTAAATGTGGATAGTGTAAAATTTTATGTAAGCGGCTTTTATAAACGCCTTCGAAAGTTTTTTTATATAAATATATATTTTAACTTTATTTCTTTTTTAAATAATATTTAGTTACGGTATATTATTTATTTATTTAGACTTAGAACGTTATTATATAAATGTATAGCTTATAGTATTTTGTCTTTGCTTTGATGTAATTTGCGTTCTTTCGACTGTAAAATTGATGAGTTTTAACATACTAATAAAATTAGTTGAGAAATATCTAGCGTACGTGTGCTACGTAAAAAAACAATGTTTTTGGAGATCTACACCAAATATAAATTGTCTATCTAAGATTAGATTTTTTGTTTAATTATGTACTGCAATATCCTGTAATGATTTTTTTTAATAAGATTTAAATAAATAAACTGCAGAACTGGTTTAAACTTTATTTAAAGTATGTATTAACAAATACTTCTGAACATGTTAATCTATGTGCGCAATTATCAATTACAACTATTTGGCTAAAAGTATGTTTTTTTATTCAGGTATTTTTCATATTGAGTTTTCTTATTAATTTGCAAAGTGCATTTGCTTTTACACTCTTTTTTATCAATGTATAAATATGGAAAGTAATTGACATTTTTTTACCTTTACTTTGTAGATTCAACAGTTTGTGCAAAAATGGCACTTAGTTTGATTAACCCTTAAGCTTTTACTATTAAAAATTTACTAGCTAAACCTACTACAATATTTATTATTATTATTTTGTTAATGTTATGCTTTTTATGTTTTAACTTAGCTTGACATTTTAAAGTTAATTTTGAAGAGCTGATATTTTTATTTTAAATTTATGATGTAAACTAAAGTATGATGTAATGTTCTGTTTTGTATAGCTTTAGTCACTTGTTTAGAGCTGTCTTTATTTTAGTTTGTAAAAAAGCATAAAGCATATTATATTTATTTTAATTTTTCTGATAATGTGTTTTTGTAATCGTTTTTTTTTATTTGAAGCTTTTATTTTTTCTTTAAGCATTTTTTCAGTCTCTATCTAAAAACATATGATAAAATTTTGATAATAGATTTAGTTTTTCTAAAAAAACTTTTTTAATAGATGTGATACAACTGTATTATTATTGTTACAATTGCAAAAATTATTTATGATAAATTATGGTAATCTTTTTGTCAAAGTTTTGGCTGAATTAGAACAAAAGTAAATAATGTTAATATAATTAATGGTTGTAACCTCTACTACGTTATAATTCATGTTTATAAAATAATAAAACCATTTACTATGTTACATTACCAGTCTTGGCTCTTCTAGAGAAAATATTACAAACAAAAAATCTAAAAAACATGTTTCTATTTTTAGAAACTTAAAAATGTATTGTTTAAGTAAAAAAATCAAAAGATATTTTTATTTTGAAACATTATATATGGAATTAAGCAGTAGAATAAAATGTTATTTTTAATAAGTAAATACAAAGCTTTTTTCACTTTTTTTTTACTCCATTGGCTGAATTAAACTTAGTTCTAAATTTTGTTCAGATTATTCGGGTTTTTAGACTTAAATTTATTTATTTAGGACGGTTTGTTATACGCTTTTTCGTAACTTTTCCGAATGTTTTTGGCAGTTTTTTTGATTTTTATATTCTGTAAGCACTTGCAATTGCAATTAAATTTGTGTTGAGCAGGTTTTACTGACATGACTTTTTTGTAAAGTAATATGAGTAGTAAACCATGGGTGGACCAGACTCTCATATTAAATGAAATTATTGTTATATGGACAATATTGTTGCATTAGATTATTGTTCTAAATTTATAAATGCTACAATTTTTTTAAATGTTTTGCCGGAGCGGGGATCAATCTTGCGCTTCACCACCTGTTTCACTCTCCGATGTTTTATTTGCCATGATAACTTATAAAGTTAAAAAATAAAAAACATCTCATTCACTAACTGGCAGCATAACAAAAATGAGAGCTCTGAGCAGTAGTTGCATACAGTGCTTTTGCAACGTTTGTTATGTAATATTATAATTATTTTAATTATATTATATTTTATAAAGCATAAACATAGTGCATGATATAATTATATGTACAGAGTATTTATATAAAATGCATTTATATACATCCCTGTAATTAAAGCTACTGCACATACTGCCATATGGCTAGGAATAAAATTTAATTAATTAATATCCGATATGCTATCAATGCCAGTGAATATATTATCGAAAAAATCTATACAAAATTCAACGCATTTATTTTCATAAAACGCATTAAAAGATTGATTTTATTTGCTTACTATCAATGAAGGTTATAGGGTTTGAATTTCAAAAACTGCATATTTACTAGTGCATTTTTTGATTTGATTTAAATAAGTTACAAAATTATTAATATTTTTATTGAAAACCATTATTTTCAATTCTGGTAATTAAATGCAAATGGTTATATATTTTATATGATTTCAGTACAATTTGTACTGTGTAATTTACATACTGTATCTTATGAAATTTTTATTCATTTGTATAGTTACTATATTAGGGATTTAAAAAGATATGATAAGAAAAACATCTATAAAATATAAATATTTTTACAACAATTTTACAATTTTACTAAATTAATACAGTAAAAAATTCAATAACGTTTAAATTAAAAATATAATACTCTTAAAATAACAAAAAAAATCTTTAGTAATTATACAAAATGTTAAAAAAATTTGTTTTAGCAAAAACATAAAACAAAGTTTATAAGATGTTCAAAGTTCCCTCCTTTTATTTTCAAGCAAACACGACACTTTAGTCAAAAAGATATTTGAACTCTTTCTAAAACTCCTTTATTTGCTCGGATTTCTTGGCATTTTTGAATAATTTGTAGGTGAAGCTTTTCAAAAATTTTAACAGGAGCACCATAAACTAATGTTTTCAAATATCTCTAAAAAAATTAATCTAAAAGGTTCATCAGGCAATCTTGCAGGCTATGAAAAAGTTTAATGTAAATGATTTCTAAAGGCAAACAATAAATGAGCAAGAGCACCATCATGCTGAAAAAACATTTATTGCTTTTGGTTAATAGTTATTTTGTCAAAAAAATCACACATTGTGTTTTGCAGAAAGTTTAGGTAAGCAGCAACTGTTAATCGATTTGGTAAAACAACCAGACTTAAAAACATGTTGCTTACTACACTCATCCAAATTTTAATTAAAAAAATGTTTTATGTCTAAATTCCATTAGAACATAGAGAGTTTTGTCACCCGACACATGCGTATTGTAAAAATTAAGAATTCCATTTTGTGTAAATCTAGCTTTATCCGTAAAATATTGGCAAAGAAAACGGGGGGGGGAGGGGATATTTAATATCATTGCGTAGTAACCAGCAAAACAAAACATACGTGTTTGATAATCATCAATTAGATTTAAGGCGTATACTCGTTGTAAAAAGTGTCCTAAAAATAACGCAAGATTTGAACACAGTTTTTAGTTTTATATTAAAAAATAAAGTAAATAAAATAATGTTATTTATAGAATAATACACCGAGCAAATAACCTCCACGGCTTTGCTGGCACATACTCATTTTTTTGTCTAAATTTTCCATGACCATCTACATAATTACATTACAAAATTAAATTTATGAAAAAACTATCCTAAACTAAAATCATCCATAGACGCGTTTTGAGGTTTTACTTCCCACTTACATTTTGGGATTCCAAAATAATTAGTTTATTTGTTCATTCTCAGAATGCTATTATCCAAAGCCATTAAATAAAGTCATTAAATCAGTTAGTATAAATAGTCAATACACCCTTTAAAATATTCACTTTGAATTGTCGTGGTGAACAATGTTGACAAAGTAAGTTACAAATCAATTATTAAGTTTAAATAAATACAGCAATACTGATGAGAGGTAAAATCTCGAAACGCGCCTATGGATGATTTTAGTTTAGAATAATTTTTTCATAAATTTTATTTTTTAATGTTATTATTGGGTTGTCCGATTAAACAAATAGTAACGAGCGCTACATATGTCGTTGTGGCATTTGTATAAATTTACCTTTTTAACTAGGCTTTATTCAAAATTATTGCTTTACAACTGTCTCATTAGAGGACATTGCGTTTTTTTTTAATATATTTTATATCTACATAATTGTATGGCATGTAGCACTGTCTTGTTGAAATCACATATTGGCTACATCAATATCATCCAGTTTTGGCAAAAAAAACTGTGTTATTATGTTGTAATACCAAACACCAGTAACAGTCACTCATGACTAACCTAAAAAAAGTATGGTCCAATGATGCTTCTTACCTAAAATCTGCACCAAAAAGTAACAACTTTGCAAATGCATTTGTTTTCTAATAACTACATGTGGGTTTTCCAAACCCCAAACACAGCAATGTTGGCGATTAACAAAACCATAAAAGTAAAAATGTGTTTCATTGCTTAAGGTAATTTTGCTCAAAAAATCAGCAATTACTTGTTGAAGTTTAATAATCCATTCAACAAACTTTTTTTGCTTTACATGGTCATTAGGCTTAAGTTGTTGTGTTAATTACATTTTGTATGCATGCAAACACAAATCTTTTGTGAGTATACGCTATAGAAAATTTCTTCAAATTTGCAATTTTTGTCTACGACACTGAATTGATGTTTTGGAATTTTTACCAACACTCTCACGCACTGCTTTAATATTGACATTTGAACGGCTTGTTTTTAGATGACCAGTGTGTTTAGCGTCTCCAACTAATTAAAGAGACTCAATTTTTTTTATTAATCTTTTCACAGTTGACAAAGTTAAAACACTATTCTGACCATGTTTTGTATGAAACTTTTAAACTGTAGCCGCCAAACTTTAATTATTTTTGAGATATTGTTCAATAATAAAATACGTTGTTGTATCGTGTAAAATTTTATTTTTACTAACCCTAAACTCTTAGCTGTCAAATTGATTTTTTTTAGGGTTGCCAACAATTTTCTGCACAAATGGCGACAAATTTAAATCTTGCATTAATGTTGGGACACTATTTACATGGTACGGTTAAATCATCTCTTCGTGAAGGATTCTATACACTTTAGGAGCACTAAGTTCTACTTTGGCTAAGATTCTCCGCTCACTCGTCACTAGATTTATTAACTAACATGTTTTCTTCTGTTCCACAAATAGATACCGACTTTGGTTTTTTGAATAAATTGCACTGAATGAACTAGTATTACGCAATATATGGTGAATTTTTTCAAACATACAATGTGAAGAAATCTGGCAGTTTGGATAAGCTTCAACATAAAAACGTAAGGCTTTGGTTGCAATCTCATGAGCACAACTATACTTGAAATGCATGAGAATTTTGCGTTAGAGTAAACAGCCATAGCAATTAAAAACTGGTGCACTAACTACAACAGTCAAATACTTAATATTTATTTTACAAAACATTAACTAAAAAAAGTTTTTAAAAAATTAAAAAAAAAGTGAAAAAAAAATAACATTCCATATTTTCAAAACCATTACTTTGCGGATCCATGTTTATTAAGACTTTTTTGCTAATTTTGGTTCTTACTAATACTTTTTTAAATATATCTTTTTTAACACTTTGTATATTGAAACTTGAAAAAAATAAACCAGTGCTTGTTATAACTAAATAATGAATTTGGTAACAATTACGGAACTAGATAAGGTTTCTGGGCTGTTTAGTGTTTTTTTATATAGCTTTATGGAATTATAACATTATATTTTACTTAATTTTTTGTGTTATTTTAAGCACTTGTTCAATCCTATAATTTAAGTTTAGATTTATATCATTTTAAATTAATCTAACTAATTAATATTCTTATTATAATTTACAATCTGGAGCTTATATTTAAATTTAGATATCTATTCCGTTTTTGTTTACAGTGTTTATAATAATTAATGTACTGTATATGATGTTACTTACGTACAGATAGTATTAAGGTAATTCACACATAGACCAAGTTGGCCTTCAAGGTGTGAAAAAGTAGATTGACAATAAAATCATTGAGGTATTTTACAACTATCTGACAACGAGGGCCTTTGCAGTGTGTAAAGTACATTGGCATTGAGATTATTAATGAATTTGGCAGTTGTAGCATGCCAAGTACGCTGCCAGAGTTGGAGTTGTACTTGGCTGTAAAAGATTTGTTATTTATACACTGGCATAAATCCTTGGAGTTGTGTGTGTTGCACAGTATTTGGCATTAACGTCTTATATTTAACAGCCGTTGAGAGCATGCTTTGTGACTGGAGTTTGAGATTGCACATTAATTGCAAAAGATTTAAAGTCGGTCATTTTTAAGTACTTTATTATTCTAGTTTTACTTTTGTACGTGTTTTCTGGTTGTTTTTTTTTTGTGATTCATATAAAATTTAGTTTTAGTTTAGTTATTTTTTTAATTTTGTTAATACAAGTTGTTTTATCTGCTGGTTTGTGACTATTGAAAACTGAGTTGTAAATTTCGGATTTTTTATTTGATTTTATTTGTATTGGTAATTTTTTCTAATATGTAGTCATATATGCTTTTGAAAGAAACTTGCCAAATTTTTAGAAAGTTATTAATAAAATTTGAAATTGCAGTATTTGGACAATAGTATCCGCTATAAAAAATAGTCTTATTGGGTTAATTTTAACATGCATCACAGTCATCAAAGACTAGATTTAGCATTCTTTCGTTTAGAATAGGTACACAAGTTTTAAACTTAAAACACGGGAGTGTGTTTATGCAAAAACACCACTTTTCAAAAACTGGATCTGTCCACTCAAATCCTAGCTTTGAATAATTGCTGTTGCTAGCAGTTTAGTTTACTTCTAGTATAATAATAAAATGAATGATTCTGAAAATATTCCATGTAAAATAAATGTTTATTTTGCTATATTTTACCATATTAATAATAATAAAAAATATTAATGACTGTAAAATATGTAACCGTTTATGATAAGTACGTTTTTGTAAGGTTAATCAAAAATAGAGAAAGATGGAAATATAACCGATGTTGCTCGCTATATATACAGTTTCTTACGGCAAAACCTTTAAAATAATATCATACATAACTATTTATTTTGATTGACCTTTTAATTAAATTAATAAATGTCAGTAAGCAGGACTGTACACTTAACTACGCACCTACCTAATGTATTTTACGTTCATTTTTTAATGAGCACTATGTAGTATATATGAGAAGCTGCGGAACCTAGGTGGTTATTAATTAAATTTAATTAAAATATAATACAAAGTATAACTAAATATATTTTTAATTAAGTTATAAAATCAATAAATAATTTTATTATATGCCTGGCGTAGTAAACTAATAATATTTAAAATAAAAAATTAAATTAAAAAATAATATTGCAACATTATTAACGGTTTTATGAAATAAGGCTCACTAAGCGTAAACTTTTCTGATTCATATCCCGCTGCCGGAATGTAAATCACATTGCCTTCACTCTTTGTAGAATGACTGGTATCGACCCGCACTAAATTATGCCACCCCGTGACAGGTTTCTACAGGCACTATTTGTACCCGATGCGTAGGAAGAAATGAGGTGTGAACAACATTGTTTTTCTACTTCCATCCCGATGCCGAGAAACAATGAGTTACTATTTATACCTATTATACTTTCCATTAAGAGTTTAATTGTGTTTTGTCATGCTATAGTATAAATGAAATCGAATTTTGTTTCATTGAGAAATAACGCTGAATAGAAAATAATTTAAATATTATTACAACTTCAAAAAACACAATTCTTTACAATATATAACCAACATAACAAAGTCTTTATTACACATATGTTAAAAAACCCAAAATCAGTTAAGTATTTTTTAGAAGTAATATATTTTGTTATGATAGATTATATTATGTTGAAACAATAAACTATATAATATAATAGTTTAGATAATACAATGTATTATTTAGTGATGTTAATCGAAAGCATTAAATATATTTTAAATGCAAAATAAATTAAAATCTTTTTGATAAGAACTTACCTATTTTAAATTTTGAAATGCAAAAAATGTTCAAATTAAATCAATACATATAATCTTAATATTATTACAAATTTAGTGCTAGAAATTGTTGGGCAAAATCTTAATGTACAGTAGTACAGTAACAAGCAAGCCAGCAGGCTTCAGCACAGCTGATTATACAATTTATTTAGTTTAATTGGTAAATTTCATACAAATTAAAAATTTGAACCCCAATCTCAATTTTTTACGACATTATTATATTTTTATACAGTTAATTATTATTGATAATATTAATAGTCAGTATTTAATATAATAATAATATAAATATGCATACCATACAAAAAATTAAAATTTGAAAATATGTTTATGATAAACTAGAAACATGCAAAACTTTTAGCAAAAATATTCAGTACATAATATGGAGTTGTTCAATGTTTTAAATACTGAATGTAAGAATAGGCGTGATAATGTAGCCAAATATATTTTTTATAAATACAAACCAGATAAAGTTTTGGAAAATAAAAAACCACCCAAATATAACATTTGTTGATAAAATCTACAAAAAAATATTTTTGATTGATATTACAATTTCGAGTACAAATAATCTACAAAAACCATACACAGAAAATATTACTAAATATAGAAACTTATTTATAGAAAACTTAGGATCAATACGTATAATTCCTACTGTAATATATGCCACCGGAATTATTTCATTAACATTACATTATGCTTTAAAACAATTAAAATTAGATAAAAAGATCTAGGCATATTTTATTTCAGCGTGCAGTTCCATTAAATAACTGCAACACTGTCCGATTTTTTTTTTAAATAATAAAAATATAATATTGTACCGAAGCCAGCTAGGGGTGTAGGTGGTTTTAAATAATAGTTAGTACATAGAAATTAATACATTTTTTTTTAACTTAAATACCATGGAACAAACAAAATTTAATTTCATAAACTAAAATTAAAATAATTCAATGGAATAATGCGTGAATTACTTATACATAAATTATACCACATACCTGAGGCAAGTCGCGGGGCTCTTGAGTCGAGGCGCAACGTTGGACCAGGAAGCACTTCAGGGCAAGAAAGGATTTAATCCACACGTGCGTCCTTGATCCAGAACCGCCGAAACCTACGAGCAACCGCGACTTTACTACGATTTGCTCATAAAAATAAATAAATACAGCAATTTTTTTTTGATCTGCCCCCAGGTTGAAGAAAATCCTATTGTTGGGAATTTTCTAAGACCTCAGGTACGTAAAAAGGCTTCAAATGGCTAAAACGAAATAACCCTCTTTTTTTTATTGAGCAGAGTTTCTAGCACCACTGTCTTTGCGCCAATTATTTTTTTAATTCTATATGGGCCTTCAAATAACAGAAGAAACTTTTTAGTTTCCAATACTGAAGAAGAGGGATTAGCCTTCAAGAAAACTCTATCTCCAATGTTAAATGGGGTAATATTTTTTGTTAGAATTTGTCGAACTTATCGTTTTTTTGCACTATTTACTATATTTTTTCCTGGCAAAATACAATTTAATATGATTATCCTGGCAACAATTTTCAGGCAAGGTGACCAAGTCCTAAATTGGCAAGTTCGGGCGTGTCCCGTAGTGTAATTTTACAGGCGACAAGCCTGTAGACTCGTGGGTAACTTCATTTAAACCGGTAACTAACCGGGGAGTATGTTGAGCCCAAGTAGAATGTTTTTCTGTACAATATGTTACACAGCAAAACACGGGTGTTACTCCTTGATTTTTTAGAAATTGTTTCCAAGTTAAGGAAGTAAATTGGGTCCGAGGTTGTTAAGTATTCGGGATGGTTTTCCCACTTCCAGAAAGTTACGGTTTTTTAACCTATTTATGATAGAAGCCGTAGTAGCACGCTTTAGTGGATACAAACTTACTAGTTTTGAAAAAAACGTCTACTACAACAAATATATAAGCAACTCCCGCTGTGGATCTTGGCAACGGGCCATAAAAGTCTACAGACGCAAGTTGATTAGGTTTTGAGGCTAATATAGCCTCCCATTTAGGTGTGCGTAGAGCTGAATGTTTTGTTCTTTGGCATATTGAACACGACTTTAATATGCGCTTGATGGACCTATGCATACCAGACCAATACAGATTTTTGCGGATGGTACACCATGTTTTGTAAATTCCATAATGTCCAAAGTGCGCATGATAAACAATACCAAAAGGTTTAACTTTGATTATAAATAATGAATTTTTTAATTAGAATTCGGGTCTGTTACCAGGGAATTAATTATAGGCAATAATTTATCATCTTTTATCTGATATTCATGTAAATTCGGTATTAACTCAAGAAATGGGTTTGCTTTTAAACGCATTACTCTAAAACAACGTTCATAAGAAGTTGGCAAACAAGTTGTAGGAAATCGGGATAGTACATCAGCCGTAATGTTGTCAGATCCCTTAATATGTTGAATGTCAAACTTGTACTCTTGTAATGCTATAACCCATCGAGCTATACGCAAAGACAAAAGACGACAGTGATTAAGATACTACAAAGACTTGTAATCGGTTAAAACAGTGAATTGCTTACCCAACAAAAATATTTGCCATTTGCGTAACGCACCGACAATACTTAACAGTTCTTTTTCTTGTGTGGTATAGCGTCTTTCTCTATCTAATAACAGTTTGCTATAATAACTAATAACTTGTTGTTTGCCATTTTGATATTGAAACAAAACTGCCCCCATACCAACATCACTTGCATCGCATTGAACAAAATATTTTAGATCTGATTGAAGGTGGTACAAAAGAATTTCCTTGGATAGGATAGACTTGATGTTTTTAAAAGCTAATTGTTGTTTAGTACCCCAAATCTAATCTGATTTTTTTTGTAAAAGTTTAATTAATGGTTTGCTAATACTTGAAAATTTATCTACAAAAATGCGATCAAAATTGACTAACCTTAAAAATGCCTGCAGTTGTTTTACTTGTTTACAAATTTACACTTTTCCAATATTAAGGTAAAGCCCACATTTTTAAGTTTTTAAAAAACCAAATCTAAATGGTTTATGTGTTCTTCAAAAAAATTTGACGTTACCAAAATATTATCAACATAGATGTGTACAAAATCCTCACAGTATTCTCCCAAGATTGTGTCCATGCATTTTGTAAAGAACGACACCGCAGTTTTTAATCCAAAGGGAAGTACATTAAATTGATTACACGCGTACCTACTTGAAACCCGGTGTATTTGCAATGGGAAGGCTTGCTTGGTATTTGTCAACAAGATGAAGTTAAATCTAAGCATGACATAAATGAAACTTTTTTTCAAATTCTTAATTAGATCATCTATCTGCCTTGGTAATTCATTTTCTGATACTGGCCTACTGTTCAACTTGCGTGCATCTAGAATATTCTGACAGACCCATCCGGCTTTACAACAGTCATTTAAGGACTACAAAATGGCGTGTCCGATCTTTCTATTATCTTTAAACTTTCTATATTTTTTATTTCTTATTGGACTGCATCCCGATAAGCAACCGAGATTGGATACCGTTTGACAGTGAAAGGAAAAAAAATCTGTTAACTCAATTTTATGTTGGTAGCATTGGATTAAACCAGGTTTGATAAAAAATATCTTTTTATATTTTTACAGCAAAGAGTTAAAAGTATCCATCTGTTCTTCACACAAATTTAGTCTGTCCAAAACAGATTCTATTTCATGCAAAGGCTCTAAATCATTTTTAGTATTTGGCAATGAATGATTTACTGCACAGATTTTTTAACAACATGTTTCGGGGGTTTTTAGTTCGTGTTTGGGATATATTTTTTCAATTTTATAAAGCACATTCTCTTGAGTCAATTCAATATCTTAAGTTTATTTTTGGTTTAAATGTTCGCAAAAAGTTAATTCCAATAATAAACGGATATACTAAACCGGGAATAACTAAAAACTCAAATTCTGTTTTAAATTTTCCCAATTGAAACGGCAAGAGTAATTGATTAGAAATTGTTTTATGTTTGTATTTGTTTGGTTATACGGATTCCTTGTACTGGAAACATGGGAATATTTTCCAACGCAATTAAAATTTGTTTATAAGATTCAGCTGATAAGCAACAAATATCACTTCCTGAGTCTACGAGGGCAGAGAATTCAACATGCGCGACTTCAATTTTAACTATAGGGAGCCGTGCTGTATCGACTATATCATGCTGAAAATTACACTCATCATTTAACAGTTGTGCGGAAGGGTTTTGGTTTTTATAAGTATTGGTCATGCCTATCTAGTGAATCACTAATAAAATTTACACCAATTAATGCGGCGAAAATCTGTGGAGGGAAATGGGAAAAATATTACGTTTATAAGCAACGGTTCTGGATACGGTGGTTGTAAGTATTTGCCCTTTGAGGCCAAATTTAAAAAATAATTTGTATAATCACCATCGCGATAATTATATTTTCCCGTTTCTAACAAAACTGTTAATTTCATGTTGTTTGATTATGCCCCAAAAGTATTCTAAAAACTTTACCTTGAAGGTTGCAAAATGTGGGTACCAATCTGCCATCGTTTCAACACAAACCTTTGCTTTATCCTCAAACAACTTGTGCTTTCAAAAACGCCACATGTCTTCAAGTATGTCATAATATCTCATAGCCATCTCTAATTTATTAATGAACATCACTAGATTCATATTATTTCCATTGAACGTTGGTACTATTTTACATGCATCTAAAAACATGTTATTATTTAAATTAGGTTTTGTTACACTTCCAGGATTACAAATATTATTTATTTTATAATAATTAGTTGATTTAATTAGCTTATGTGGATTGTTACTAGTACACGTATCTAAATTAAAAGTTCTATCATTACACTTAAACTTTAAATTTCTTGGTCTTCTTGGTAATAATCAGTTAGGACTATTACTATTAACAACACATGCGGGCTGCGCATAATATGTTGATGCATGCTGCTTTACTTTAGATACGGCCACAGTGTCTCAACCGTATTAACTCTATAAGCGGTATTAGCCGCAGTAAATATAGTGTTATTTGCATTAGTTATTGTGGGTTGTGCACACGTGCGAAGTAATGGAAAATTAAACAAATTAAGTTGAGACTTATCTTGGTTTTTTTTTTGGTAGTGTGTTGGTAGCAGCACTCCAAGTAGGCAAATTATTTCCATTATTTTCGTCTGCATCGGACTCTGAATCCTGAAGCGTGAGCTGTCGCATGGTATTTTTCGATTCAGTTTCTTCTATGTCGTTTTTTCCCTTGAGCTGATATGGGGATCTTTCTATGTTCGGCATGTTGATTTTATCCGTCTCTGTTTTTCTTATTTGCTGAGTATATTTATTTCTTTTCTTCTTATTTTATTTAATATTATTTTTAATTTATAATAATTGATGCTATATTTGCTACTTCTGCCTTGTTGGGCTCCAAAGATGTATCGAAACTAGCTAGGGGTGTGTGTGGTTTTAAATAATAGTTGGTACATAGAAATTAATTAATTTATGTTTAACTTAAATACCCTAGAACATATACATAAAACAAAATTTACATTCATAAACTAAAATTAAAATAATTTAATGAAATAATGCGTAAACTACTTACACATAAATTATACCACAAACCTGAGGCAAGTCGCGGGGCTCTCGAGTTAAGGCGCAACGTTGGACTAAGAAGCACTTCAGGGCAAGAAAGGATTTAATCTACAGGTGCGTCCCGCATCCAGAACCGCCAAAGCCTACGCGCAATTGCGACTTTACTACGATTTGCGCATAAGAATAAATAAATTCCGCAAATTTTGCTTTAATATATTTATTTACATTAACCAAATGATTAGTAAATTAAATTATCGTCCTTATTATAATGTATTACAAGTTAGGAAAAATAAAAATAATAACAATTTAAAACATCCTAGCAACTACAGGCTAATAACATTCTTACCGACAACATACAAAAGAGAAACTGCGTGTATAAACCATTTGATATACAGTGTGCGGCAGGATAACTTCTTTTTTTTTAAATGCGCGCAAATCAGTCGGTTGATGTCGTAGTTTTGTTCGAGAAGCGGGACTATAAAGTTTTGTCCCGACACAGTGCATTTGCCATCATGCGTTGGAATAGTGAGGAGCGTGATTTTGCGTTGAGGCTTATTTTTTGAGCGGATGTTCTGTGATTGCAATCCTTTCGGAATCTCTTTAATTTAGCCCCGTTGGCCCTGCCCCGGACCGCAAATCATTTGTTACGTGGGTCACTACGATCAGACAAACTGCAAGTGCGACAAAAAACTAGAATCTCTCGGCCCATTAGATTACTTAAAATCATTGAAGCAGTGCGAGTTTAGTGTTTCAATCACCACGGCGTTTTGCGCGCAACAACAACGACAAAACGGTGCAACGGCACACACTTTAAGAACATTGATAGCTGTTTTGAGGAAACACTTCCCAGAGCGCCTTATCTCAATTAGGAGAGTAGCCGGCCCGCTCTCCCAATTTGACCTAATGTGATTTTTTTGTATAGGGTTTTTTTAAATCTCGTGTATATGTAAACCAACTAAAAACCTACAAGATTTAAAAAACAGCACATAGAAAAAAATTGCCAACATAACGGCTGATATGTTGGCAAGACTCATGACAAACGCCAGAAATTGGTTTACACAGTGTATGGAGAATGTGGTACGTGATTTGATCTTCAAAACTATTAAAACAAAACTTTAAGTATGTGCTTACATTATAAAATCAAAATAACAAATTACTGATTCATACAATGGGTTTTATAAAGTTTAAAAAAAAAAAGTTATGCTGCCGCCCCCTGTACAAAGACTGCAAAAATAACAATACATTAGCAGAACAACAAAAAGTTTCAACGATGCAAAAAAAATAGAAATATATGCATTGTGTATACTGACTATTGTAAGCATTTGATTCTGTACCACATACTTAATTATTTGATATTTTTTTCTATTCAAGTTGTTAGGTAAACATGCAGCAACAATTTTAAGAGTTATTTCTTGGTTTATTCTAAGAATGTTTTGTCCTATATTAATTTCTGAAAAATCTCTTTCTTTCGAACATACACGGTGAACAAAATTTACGACAATCATATTTGGAGTTTGTTGAAATCATTAATGTAAATAAAAGTATGCCGTACGTCAATAAATACATTAAGTACAAAAAATTAATGAGTTTATCAAGTACAAAAAATTGTTATTAATAACTTGGAACGGCTGTTTTATGTAATAATGTACAAGTGGGTTTTATTTGAATACGTTTTGTTATTGATCATTACATGTATCGGTTGCAGTTGTTTAACCTGAGTTTTTGCCGCATGTTTACCTAACACCCTGCATATTTTTACAACAATCATATAATCATAGAAAACAATAATCAAGTTATAAACAGACAATAACTGTATTAAAAAAGAGATTTTTTTAAGGCGACTTTAGTTTTGTTTTGTTAGTTAAGCAGTAAAAAAATAGTTATGCTTTACAAATTAAAGAGAAAATAAAAAGGATCATAAAAACTATGAATTATTCTATTATTAACGTATTTTTTTAGAGTAATTAATTAGACGAACACAAATAAAAAAAATATACAAAGAAAAACCAATAAAATTCCTACCGGAGCCAATATACACTATTTTTGATGACAGAGGTTAAAACTACTATATCTGGGAATGTTGCCGCAAACTGAGGAATTTCAACCTAAATTATTGGGTTTTTTAACGTGCATCAAGGCACTACACAAAACTTACAAAAGTTTTTTTTCTTATCCGAAAGAAGGCGTACTCATTGCAACAAATTTTTTTAACCAAAAAAACTGACCCCGTAGATAGAGGAAACATAGCCAATGAGTTTTAAATAACAACTAACAGAAAAAAACTATGGAAAACAAAGCAGTTACACAAAAATCATGCTCAAAACTTAAACCAACCACATGGCAATTATACTGCGCCAAATGCTTGGCTGATTTAAGGTGGACTATTTTTGAAAACAAAAAAATATTTAATTGTAATACAAAATTAGGTAATGTTAACAAAAAACACATCACTAAAGATACAATCTAAAACAACAAGTGTATGCAATGTCAAAAATTCATTGAAATGTTTGAATGACTATAAAGACAAAAAGTAAAAAATAAATGTCAGATAACAACACAAAAAATAGTCATTATTGTGAACCAAAAATTATTTGTAAAAATTCAACGTCATTGTATTTTTTCCGGTAACCAAAGAGGAATTTTTACTATATGTTCGAGAATTAAAGGGATCTAATTCTGCAGGAGTAGATGGAATTTTCTTAAATTTAATTAAAAACAACATTCACTTGATGGTTAAACCTCTACTAAATTTGATAAATTCTTTTTTAAATCAAGGATTATTTTAAGATACTTTAAAAATAGCATAAATAACACCAGTTTAAAAAACAAACAATAAAAAAAATGTTGAAAACTATAGGCTAATCTCAATATTTAAATACATTTGCAAAGATATTTGAAGGAATTGTATCTGAAAGAATAAAATTATTTTTTAATAAACATAACAACGTTTAATATGGATTTCAAAAAAGTCGTTCTACTTCTTGTGCTATTCAAAAATACATAGAAAACCTTTTAAATAATCTTGATAAAGGAGAACAATATCTTGGAATGATTCTTAATTTAAGCAAGGCTTTTGATTTGGTCAATTATAATATTTTGTTAGCCAAACTTGAATGTTATGGCCTAAGAGGATTTTTAAATGTTTTAATTACATAACCGCAAACAATTTGTTTGAATTCAAAACTCAAATTCTACAACGTTAGAAATCAGGCAGGGTGTTCCTCAAAGTTCTGTTCCTTTTCTGTTTATTATATATATATATATATATATATTTACAATGCAACATGCAAAGTCACTTTTATACTTTTCTAATTATTGAACATATAAATAGAAAATCAAATTTGTAGCAGAAAGCTAACTGTACCTTTCTTTTACACTCTTAAATAAAAAAGTTACAACAGGTTTTAATTTGTGTAGGCTGGCCGATAGAACAAATAACGCACGCCCATTATTTTATTTCCATGGCCAACGTTGCTTGTTAAGCAAACTGTTATGATTGTAAATACCTAACCTTTTACATAATACAATTCTTTATCTTTATTGTAATTTTATTTTACCCTATTCTGAATGAAATGCCATCACACAAATTTAAATATACCAATCATTCAATTAATTTATTAGACAAGCAAGCAATTTTTTTTTAAATTTAAATCTTCTTTATACTATTAACAAATCAAGTTGCATTTAATATAATGTAATATTTTACATTAAATGCGATATAATTATATTAGTTAGTATAAAACGAAGCATTTAAAGACAGGAATATATTAACTTCTTCACTCAACCTTCATCAATAAAAGGGGAAACGTAAAACTATAAATAGATTTTATGTGTATTTTTTTGTAGTTGACCGTTTCTTTTGGATATTTCAGCATCCTTTTAACTTATTTTTGCTGTAATGATATTTGTATAGGCTACTATTATTTTATTTTACATTGTTTTATTTTAAATTATGATGGATGGATTTATTTCTTATTATATCACAATAAATATAGTACAATTAAAAACACTTTTATGCTAGGTATCAATCTACGTATATAAGCGTGAAATTATTATTGTTATTTTTTTCCACTTGTAAAAAGTGTAAACCGTTTTTGAGCATGTTAATTGATTATTTAATTTGAAAATGCAATTGTCTAAGTATACAAATAAAAAAATTGTTTTTAAGTAACAGTTAAATTTTTTATTTTATAATTTTTACGCTGCGTATAATATGGTTTCAATAAATACAACAATCCAATATTAATTAAATTATTATTTAATACAAGATAACTTGCTTAGAATTAAATTAAATGAATTAATATTAAAACTTAAAACATATTAACCGCATTAAGCAGTAATGGTCCGACGGCGAATATTACTTATTTTATTTTATCTCAAAAAAACACATAATATTGTTAATTATTTGTTCCGTTTGTATGAAACAAGTAAACAAGTTAACAACTAAACAACAAACTAACTAAACAAGTTAACAAGTTAACAAATAAACAAGTAAACCAGTATACAACAAAACAACTAAACATGTAAACAACAAAACAACTAAACATGTAAACAACTAAACAAGTAAATAACTAAACAAATAAACAAGTAAACAAATAAACAACTAAACAGAACAACAAGTAATCAAGTAAACAACTACACAAGTAAACAACAAAATAAGTAAAAAAATAAACAAGTAAACAAGTAATCAAGTAAACAAATAAACAAGTAAACTAGTAAACAAGTAAACAAGTGAACAAATAAACAAGTAAACCAGTAAACAATTGAACAAACTTCATCTATAACTTTTTCTTGTTATTTATTTTATTTTTATTTACTTATTAATTGTAATATTTTTTTGCGCATAGTAATAGTTTAATCGAATTGCAATTGCAATTTTCTTAGTATATAACTAAACATTTTTTCTTTAATGTAACAATTAATATTATCTAAACTTTGTAGTATTTATCCGTCGGCAGTTGAATTTCTTATTTTATATCATTACACCGCATAAAATAAGCTTTTCATAAACACAAAAATTCATTATTCAGTTAATCTGAATGATCACATTACACATAATATAGTTTTTTTTATTTGTTTTGTTGTACTGTTGTTTGTGTGAAACAAATAAACAAGTAATCAAGTAAATAAGAAAACAATTAAACAATTAAACAATTAAACAAGTAAACAAGTAAACAAGTAAACAAGTAAACAAATAAACAAGCAAAGAAATAAGCAAGTTAACAAGTGAACAGGTAAACAAATAATCAAATAAACAAGTTATCAAGTTAACAAGTAAACAAGTAAACAAGTAAACAAGTAAACAAGTAAACAAGTAATCAAGTAAACAAGTAAACAAATAAACAAGCAAAGAAATAAGCAAGTTAACAAGTGAACAGGTAAACAAATAATTAAATAAACAAGTTATCAAGTTAACAAACAAACTAGTAAACTAGTAAACAAGTTAACAAGTAAATAAATAAACAATTTATTAAGTTATCAAGTTATCAAGTTAACAAGCAAACACGTTAACAAGTAAAGAAGTAAACAAATAACTAAACAAGTAAAGAATTATATAAATAAACTAGTAAACATGTAAACAAGTAAACAACTAAACAACTAAACAACAAACTTACAAAACAAGTTTACAAGTAAACAACTAAACAACAAACTAACAAAACAAGTAAACAAGTTAACAAGTAAACAAGTAATACTCAAACAAGCAAAGAAGTAAACAAGTAATTACGTAAACAAATAAACAACTAAATAAGTAAACCAGTAAACAAGTAAACAAAAAAACAAGTAAACAAGTAAACAATTTATTCTGTAATCTTTTATTGTTATTTATTGTATTTATTGTTTTTTTTTTCACTTATTAAGTATAAACGTTTTTTGCGCATAATAATAGTTTAATTAATTTGCAATTGCAATTTTTTAAGTATTTAACTAAACATTTTTTCTATAATGTAACAATTAATATTATCTAAATTTTATAGTATTTATCCGTCGGCAGTTGAATTTCTTATTTTATATTATTGCACCGCATAAAATAAGCTATCAATAGATACAAAGATTTAGTATTCAAATAATAATCAGATAATTTGTTTTAAATTAAATTGAATGCATTAAGATTAAAACTTAAAATATAACTGGATTAAGGTGTAATGGTTCGACGGCGGATAAATTACTTATTTTATATTATCTCAACATACACATAATATAGTTATTTATTTGTTTCGTTATACAGTTGTTTGTGTGAAACAAGTAAACAAGTAAACAAGTAAACAACAAACTAACTAAACAAGTAAACAAGTAAACAAGTAAACAACTAAATATGTTAACCAGTAACCAAATAAACAAGTAAACAAGTAAACAAGTAATCAAGTAATCAAGTAATCAAGTAATCAAGTAATCAAGTAATCAAGTAAACAAATAAACAAATAAACAAATAAACAAGTTAACAAGTAAACAAATAAACAAATAAACAAGTTAACAAGTTACCAAGTTAACAAGTTAACAAATAAACAAGTAAACCAGTATACAACAAAACAACTAAATATGTAAACAACAAAACAACTAAACATGTAAACAACTAAACAAGTAAATAACTAAACAAATAAACAAGTAAACAAATAAACAACTAAACAGAACAACAAGTAAACAAGTAATCAAGTAAACAACTACACAAGTAAACAACTAAATAAATAAAAAAGTAAACAAGTAAACAAGTAAACAAGTAAACAAGTAAACAAGTAAACAAGTAAACAAGTAAACAAGTAAACAAGTAAACAAGTAAACAAGTAAACAAGTAAACAAGTAAACAAGTAAACAAGTAAACAAGTAAACAAGTAAACAAGTAAACAAGTAAACAAGTAAACAAGTAAACAAGTAAACAAGTAAACAAGTAAACAAGTAAACAAGTGAACAAGTAAACAAGTAAACAAATAAACAAGTAAACAAGTATACAAGTAAACAGGTAAACAGGTAAACAAGTAAACAAATAAACAAGTAAAGAAGTAACCAACTAAACAAATACACATGTAAACAAGTAAATAACTAAACGTCCAAATAAGTAAGCCGCCAGATCATTACTATTTAATTCAGTTAGTTTTAGTTGCATGCATTCAATTTAACTTGTCAAACAATGTGGAAGTAAAAGTTTACTTATTGTATATTTTGTAATCTGCATACTTAGAAATTTTTGTTAAATAAATTTCAATTAAATAGAACAATTTTGCATATTAAATTACAAAAACTATTTTTTAATATAATATTTATGATTAAAAACTGCAAAATAAATTTGTTAATTAGGTTACATTATAATTAAAAAGTTTATATTGATTAATGAAAACTATTGTGATTGATGTAGTGTTGTATGATATTAACGCGCAATGAAACAATAAGTAAAAGCAGTAATAAATAATATAATGATACTATATTACATCGCCGTGAATTTGTGTTTATCTCAAAGTCATGCCAGTTCAATAGCCTGCTTAAGCAGCAGATGTTTCAAACAATATAATGCTAACAATATCTCTAGTATGCCACTTGGCGTCGCTAGGTATTAAAATAAAATTAAGGATTATTCCAATAAAAATAAATAGTACTGCGTGTTTTGTATAATTAATCAGCATATTGCAGCACAGGATAAAAAGTTAATCAAAACTAATTGATGCAAATTGAATTAATATAAAACGTTGCAATAACGAAAGAAAATAGTAGGCGGTCACAAATTTCTATCACTGCTAAACAAGCAACCCACCAAAGAGCTGGTCACGCCTATAGAAGATCACATATATTTTGGCGCCTTCACCATGGTTTCATATGTTGCGTTGCGTATATAGAACATACGAGACCACGACTTCGTATGTTCTTTGTGATCTTGCATGTTGCGTTGCGTATCTAAAATGGTCTTGCATGTTGCATTGTATATATATATATATATATATATATATATATGCCGGGTCCCATAGAGGACCAAAAACAGTATATATTTATTCAGTAAAATAATATACTAAATATAAGTAGAAATTGATTCGTAACTATGGGAAGCAAATATATTAATGACTAATTGAGATATAACAATATACAGTTAATTCTTGTAAAAGAAGTTGCATATATTAACTTGATAAAATAAAATTAACATGACCTACTTAAACCGGAACTTGCCCGAACCCTTTTTCATGTGTTTACTAATTCTGTACAAATGCCAGTTTTATTACTTTTATTATTCTCTGTATATAAAGTTGCCTATCTTATAACTTAAACTATAAATAAAATATAAAAGTTTAATAGAAGTAAAAGGTAACGCGCTGCGCTGGCTTGTGAATCATAACAACATACTAGCACATTCCTGAAATAAATAATAAAATTTATACATATGTTACTTAAAATTAATTATTTGAAATATAATTTTAATTAAAACTAAATATATTAAAACCAAATAAAACACTGAATCAAAAATACAAAAATACATTTGTTATAAATATTTTAATTTCATAAATAAATTATATGAGAATGTACCACTGAACAAGAGTAGTTTTGTCTTGGCCTACCATTGCTGTGTAGCAAATCACAAACAAAACATTATTTATATTATTCTTAATTGTTTACATAAAACATATTGTATTTAAAAATAAAGGAATTTAAGATTTTAAAAAAATTGAAAGTTACAAATATCGCACAAATGTAATATAGGTCAAATATATCAAATGAAAGCAAATAAAGTAACATGCAAATATTTCATAGTGCCCAAGAACATTGTACAATTTTGCCCCTTTACACTAAACAAATTAAGAGTAAAAATATAACACAAATGAAATATGGGTATCAAAAGAAAGCAAATAAAGTAACATAAAACTATTTCATAATGCCCTAGAACATTGTACCCTTTTGACCCCTTGCTCTAATCAAATTAAATGTACAAATATTGCACAAATGTAATATGGGTATCAAATGAAAGCAAATAAAGTAACATACAACTATTGCATAGTGCCTTAGAACATTGTACCCTTTTGCCCCCTTGCGCTAAACAAATTAAGAGTAAAAAAATAGCACAAATGTAATATGGGTATCAAATGAAAGCAAATAAAATAACATACAACTATTTTATAGTGCCTTAGAACATTGTACCCTTTTGCCACCCCTTGCGCTAAACAAATTAAGAGTAAAAATATTGCACAAATGTTATATGGGTATCAAATGAAAGCAAATAAAGTAACATACAACTATTTCGTAGTGTCCTAGAACATTGTACCTTTTTGCCCCCTTGGGTTAAACAAATTAAGGGTAAAAATATAGCACAATTGTAACATGGGTATCAAATGAAAGCAAATAAAATAACATACAACTATTTTATAGTGCCTTAGAACATTGTACCCTTTTGCCCCCTTGCTCTCATCAAATTAAAAGTACAAATATTGCACAAATGTTATATGGATATCGAATGAAAGCAAATAAAGTAACATACAACTATTTCATAATGCCCTAGAACATTGTACCCTTTTGACCCCTTGCTCTAATCAAATAAAAGGTACAAATATTGCACAAATGTAATATGGGTATCAAATGAAAACAAATAAAGTAACATACAACTATTTCATAGTGCCCTAGAAAATTGTACCCTCTTGCCCCCTTGCGCTAAACAAATTAAGGGTAAAAATATAGCACAAATGTGATATGAATATAAAATGAAAGCAAATAAAGTAACTTACAACTATTTTGTAGTGTCCTAGAACAATGTACCCTTATGCCCCCTTGCGCTAATCAAATTAAAAGTACAAATATTGCAGAAATGTTATATGGATATCGAATGAAAGCAAATAAAATAACATACAACTATTTTATAATGCCCTAGAACATTGTACCCTTTTGAACCCTTGCTCTAATAAAATAAAAGGTACAAATATTGCACAAATTTAATATGGGTATCAAATGAAAAGAAATAAAGTAACATACAACTATTTCATAGTGTCCTAGAACATTGTACCCTTTTGCCACCCCTTGCGCTAAACAAATTAAGGGTAAAAATATAGCACAAATGTAATATGAGTATCAAATGTAAGCAAATAAAATAACATACAACTATTTTATAGTGCCTTAGAACATTGTACCCTTTTGCCCCCTTGCTCTAATCAAATTAAAAGTACAAATATTGCAGAAATGTTATATGGATATCGAATGAAAGCAAATAAAGTAACATACAACTATTTCATAATGCCCTAGAACATTGTACCCTTTTGACCCCTTGCTCTAATAAAATAAAAGGTACAAATATTGCACAAATTTAATATGGGTATCAAATGAAAAGAAATAAAGTAACATACAACTATTTCATAGTGCCCTAGAAAATTGTACCCTCTTGCCCCTTTGCGCTAAACAAATTAAGGGTAAAAATATAGCACAAATGTAATATGTGTATCAAATGAAAGCAAATAAAATAACATACAACTATTTTATAGTGCCTTAGAACATTGTACCCTTTTGCAACTCCTTGCGCTAAACAAATTAAGAGTAAAAATATTGCACAAATGTTAAATGGGTATCAAATGAAAGCAAATAAAGTAACATACAACTATTTCATAGTGTCCTAGAACATTGTACCCTTTTGCCACCCCATGCGCTAAACAAATTAAAGGTAAAAATATAGCACAAATGTAATATGAGTATCAAATGTAAGCAAATAAAATAACATACAACTATTTTATAGTGCCTTAGAACATTGTACCCTTTTGCCCCCTTGCGCTAAACAAATTAAGGGTAAAAATATAGCACAAATGTAATATGGGTATCAAACAAAAGCAAATAAAGTAACATACAACTATTTCGTAGTGTCCTAGAACATTGTACCCTTTTGCCACCCCTTGCGCTAAACAAATTAAGGGTAAAAATATAGCACAAATGTAATATGGGTATCAAACAAAAGTAAATAAAGTAACATACAACTATTTCGTAGTGTCCTAGAACATTGTACCCTTTTGCTACCCCTTGCGCTTAACAAATTAAGGGTAAAAATATAGCACAAATGTAATATGGGTATGAAATGAAAACAAATAAAGTAACATACAACTATTTCGTAGTGTACTAGAACATTGTACCCTTTTGCCACCCCTTGCGCTAAACAAATTAAGGGTAAAAAAATAGCACAAATGTAATATGGGTATAAAATGAAAGCAAATAAAGTAACATACAACTATTTTGTAGTGTCCTAGAACAATGTACCCTTTTGCCCCCTTGGGCTAATCAAATTAAAAGTACAAATATTGCACAAATGTTATATGGATATCGAATGAAAGCAAATAACGTAACATACAACTATTTCATAGTGTCCTAGAACATTGTACCCTTTGCGCCCTTGCGCTAATCAAATTAAAGGTACAATTATTGCACAAATGTAATATGGGTATCAAATAAAAGCAAATAAAGTAACATACAGCTATTTCATAGTGTCCTAGAACATTGTACTCTTTTGCCACTCCTTGCTCTAAACAAATTAAGAGTAAAAATATTGCACAAATGTTATATGGGTATCAAATGAAAGCAAATAAAGTAACATACAACTATTTCGTAGTGTCCTAGAACATTGTACCCTTTTGCCCCCTTGCGCCAAACAAATTAAGGGTAAAAATATAGCACAATTTTAACATGGGTATCAAATGAAAGCAAATAAAATAACAAACAACTATTTTATAGTGCCTTAGAACATTGTACCCTTTTGCCCCTTTGCTCGAATCAAATTAAAAGTAGAAATATTGCACAAATGTTATATGGATATCGAATGAAAGCAAATAAAGTAACATACAACTATTTCATAATGCTCTAGAACATTGTACCCTTTTGACACCTTGCTCTAATCAAATAAAAGGTACAAATATTGCACATAAGTAATATGGGTATCAAATGAAAACAAATAAAGTAACATACAACTATTTCATAGTGCCCTAGAACATTGTACCCTTTTGCCCCCTTGCGCTAAACAAATTAAGAGTAAAAATTTGCACAAATGAAATATAGGTATCAAATGAAAGCAAATAAAGTAACATACAACTATTTCGTAGTGTCTTAGAACATTGTATTCTTTTGCCCCCTTGCGCTAAATAAATTAAGGGTAAAAATATAGCACAAATGTAATATGGGTATCAAATGAAAGCAAATAAAATAACATACAACTATTTTATAGTGCCTTAGAACATTGTACCCTTTTGCCACCCTTTGCGCTAAACAAATTAAGGGTAAAAATATAGCACAATTGTAATATGGGTATCAAATGAAAGCAAATAAAGTAACATACATTTATTTCATAGCGCTCTAGAACATTTTACTCATTTGCCCCCTTGCTCTAATCAAATTAAATGTACAAATCTTTCATATGTAATACGGGTATCAAATGAAAGCAAATTAAGTAACATACAACTATTTCATACTGCCATAGAACATTGTACCTTTTTGCCCTCTTGCGCTAAACAAATTAAGGGTAAAAATATAGCACAAAAGCAATATGGGTATCAAATGAAAGCAAATAAAGTAACATACAACTTTTTTTTAGTGCCCTAAAACATTGTACTCTTTTGCCCCCTTGCTCTAATCAAATTAAAAGTACAAATATTGTGTACTTATTTTTATTTTGACCTAAATGTTTTGTATAAAAATGTATTAATTGAGTCTACCTCCATATAAATTTAGGATATTTTGAAATCGGTATACTTAAAAACTTAGGTGTGCTAAATTTCATTTAGATCTGAAGATTGAGTTCAATAATATCATAATTGAGCCGCCCGCAATATGAAATCTACAGTTTTATTGTGTGAAAAATGAATGACAACTGTAACTAACTTGATAATGTTATGCTATAAGTACTTTATTTGATCAAAGATATAATGATAAAATCTTAAGAAACTTCGAAAATATAATTGAGAATTATAAATATTTTATAATGTTTACACCAAAGATTTTGTTGTTTTATGCAGCACGTGCGCTTGCTTGTCCTTGCCACAGTTAAAAGGCTCAAAAGCATCAATAGAATACCCATTTTTTCGCTTAACCTCGAGAATGAGTAAAAACTGATTCCAGACATAACCGCGGAGTGATTGTTTTTTTTAATTATAAATATTCATTCTTAAAACATATATTTATAAATGATTTTACTTTCTAATTTAATTAGAAATATCAGAACGCAAATCTATAAAATGCTTACAAAATATTGTGTATATTATAAATAAATAGATTTTAAGTCTATAGTTCCTTTCTAAAATGTAGCAAAGCCGCCTACAAAAGAAATATAAATAGACATTTTCATACAAAACCGATTTTAATTTGTGAAAAATCATATTAGGGGCGGCTCAATTATTTGTTATATTATTTTATAACATTCTCAGATCTAAATGAAAACTAATAAACATTGGTTTTAAGTATGCCAATTACAATGGTGACATAAGAATAACCCATAATAAATTTAGATAAATTTGTGTAACTCAAGAGACAATACAATAAAAAGTAAAAAAAAATATTTGTACAAGTGTTAACATTTGCTTTCATTTGATACTCTTATTAAATTAAATTTGCGCAATATAGGTACCCATCTGTTTATCAAGGGGGCGATAGGGTACAATGTTCTGAGGTACTGTATAATAATTATTGTATGAAACCTTGTTTGCTTTCATTTGTTACCCATATTAAATTTGTGTGACATTGTACCTAAATTTAAATTAGTCATTTAATCCTATATGAGTAAAAATAAAGACAATATTGATGTTTTCAGGAAGAGAAAGTTTATTTTAGCTATACAGGGTTAGTCAAAATTACCGGAACACCTAAATAATTTTCCAATCGTTGTAAATTTCAAAAAAAGCTTTAAATAAAAGTTTTTTGGCTTTAAACAAACTTATTTATATATTTACATCTCGGTATCTATAAATTAAAAAAAAAAACGTACTTCCAGTGCTCGCAGGTGTACTCGAGCTCGAAAAGATTGACGTAGTTTTTGTATCAAATACAAATTAAAAAAATTTTTACACTGTACATAAAACCACTTTTTTGCGTCCGTACGTTTTTCTGTTTTTGAGCGTCTTACATATACACAAAAAACATGAATATGTGATATAGAGCGTTCTGTTTGCTACCTTTAAGCGTCCGGCAGTGTTGCAACATGTTTTCTATTGTAGATATACATATTTGACATTGATTGTGCCTACTATAAAGCTTCTAAACCAGATTAACCAGTCTATTTATAGAATATATGTAGTAAAAAACTATACAGCGTCCAACAAAAAATAAACAAAATACACCCACTTAGTACTGATAGTGTAATAAATCTTCTACCAAAAAAAATCAAAAAAAGGCAGTCAATTTTTTGAAAAAAATCATAAAAATAGCTGCGTTTATTGGTTATTTAACAACAAAAATTCCTAGCTGCAATTGTTACCAAGCTACGTCAATTCAAGTCAGAGGGGTTACGATTTTGGGTCGTTTAGAGTGCGCAGGGGAGCTTTGAACTGAATGACTATTAGCTTAGATACCTTACTTCAGTGTAATGTTGCGTACGGAGGTTTTGAAGTTTGCTAATTACAACAATAAAATTAGATTTTAAATATTCAAAGTAGCGGTGTCAACATTTTGACATATATCATACATCGCAATTTAAATAAAATTTAGAAATTGAAAAATTTACATTTACGTACACAAAGTTTAATTTAAATTATTTTAACTTAATGTGAAAATTTTTAATAAAATCTGTTTGTTATGAAGTTTACAATATTGACACTTCAGATTTTAAATCTTTAGTAAAGTACTTTACTAAATAAATTAACGGTGTCAAAATGTTGACCTTTTTACTCAAACTAAACACCTAAATTATTGGATCGACTTAATTTTCTAGTCCGTGATCGCAGAGCGATTTTGTAGGCAGCGTTAGATTTGCAAAACCCAATTAGCTAGAATATTCCCGACCCCAAAAAAATTAGCCGTTCGACTTGGATCGACGTAGCTTAATAACGGTTGCAGCAAAGAATTTTTTTTTTTGGTAAACAGACAATTAACGCAGTTTTAGTACCTGGTTGCACTTTTACTGGTCAAGATTCTCCGCAAAGCGTCCCCATGTATTTCTTATGGAAACTCCCAAAACGGACCCAAAAAAAGCTTCCGTCGTATTTAAACCGACAAAGTTTTTAAAATTATTATTGACTACTATTTACCCCAATATGCAAAATTTCGTTTAAATCCAACTATTTTGTACAAAAATTACTAAAAATATCAGTAATTTAAAAATAACATGTTTCAAAACCTTTATATTCAAAATTTTGATTCAATCCAACTATTTTGTACAAAAATGTCAACATTTTTAAAGACCTACTAAAATTATCAGTAATCTGATAGCACCATTAGAAAAAGCATCTTTAAAAACCACTATATGCTAAATTTTGTTACAATCCAATTATTTTGTACAAAAATGTCAAAATTTTGACCGATTTACTAAAAATATCAGTAATTAATAATCTGATAACACCATTTAAAATAGCATCTTTCAGAACCCTTATATGCAAAATTTTGTTTCAATCCAACTATTTTGTAAAAAAATTACAAAATTTTGACAGAACTACTAAAAATATCAATAATCTGATAACACCATTAAAAATAGCATTTTTCAAAACCCTTATTTGCAAAATTTTGTTTCAATCCAACTATTTTGTACAAAAATGTCAAAACTTTGACAAACTTACTAGAAATATCAGTAATCTGATAATACCATTTAAAATAGCATCCTTCAAAACCCTTATATGCAAAATTTTGTTTCAATCCAACTATTTTGTAAAAAATTACAAAATTTTGACAGAACTACTAAAAATATCAATAATCTGATAACACCATTAAAAATAGCGTTTTTCAAAACCCTTATATGCAATATTTTGTTTCAATCCAACTATTTTGTACAAAACTGTCAAAATTTTGACATACTTACTAAAAATATTAGTAGTCTGATAGCACCATTAAAAATAACATTTTTCAAAACCCCTATTTGTAAAATTTTGTTTCAATCCAACTATTTTGTACAAAAAAGTCAAAATTTTGACAGACCTACTAAAAATATCAATAATCTGATAGCACCATTAAAATGAGCATCCTTCAAAACCCTTATATGCTAAATTTTGTTTCAATCTAACTAATTTGTACAAAAATGTTAAAATTTTGACAGACCTACTAAAAATATCAGTAATCTGATAGCATCATTAAAAAAAACATTCTTCAAAACCCATATAAGCAAAACTGTGTTTTAATCTAACTAGTTTGTACAAAAATGTCAACATTTTGACAGACCTACTAAAAATATCAGTAATCTGATAGCATCATTAAAAATAACATTCTTCAAAACCCATATAAGCAAAACTGTGTTTTAATCTAACTAATTTGTACAAAAATGTCAACATTTTGACAGACCTACTAAAAATATCAGTAATCTGATAACACCATTAAAAATGGCATTCTTCAAAACCCTTATATGCAAAATTTTGTTTCAATCTAACTATTTTGTACAAAAATGTCATAAAAAATTTGACAGATACACTAAAAATGTCAGTAATCTCATAGCACCATTAAATATAGCATCCTTCAAAACTCCAATATGCAAAAATTTGTTTCAATCTAACTAATTTGTACAAAAATGTTAAAATTTTAAAAGATTTACAAAAAATATCAGTAATCTGATAGCACCATTTAAATTAGCAACCTTCAAAACCCCTATATGCAAAATTGTGTTTCAATCCAACTGATTTGTACAAAAATGTCAAAATTTTGACAGACTTACTAAAAATATCAGTAATCTGATGGCACCATTAGAAATAGCATCCTTCAAAACCCCTATTTGTAAAATTTTGTTTCAATCTAACTAATTTGTACAAAAATGTCAACATTTTGACAGACTTACTAAAAATATCAGTAATCTGATAGCACCATTAGAAATAGCATCCTTCAAAACCCCTATTTGTAAAAATTCGTTTAAATCTAACTAATTTGTACAAAAATGTCAAAATTTTGACAGACTTACTAAAAATATCAGTAATCTGATGGCACCATTAGAAATAGCATCCTTCAAAACCCCTATTTGTAAAATTTTGTTTCAATCTAACTACTTTGTACAAAAATGTCAACATTTTGACAGACTTACTAAAAATATCAGTAATCTGATGGCACCATTAGAAATAGCATCCTTCAAAACCCCTATTTGTAAAATTTTGTTTCAATCTAACTAATTTGTACAAAAATGTCAACATTTTGACAGACTTACTAAAAATATCAGTAATCTGATAGCACCATTAGAAATAGCATCCTTCAAAACCCCTATTTGTGAAAATTTGTTTAAATCTAACTAATTTGTACAAAAATGTCAAAAGTTTGACAGACTTACAAACAATATCAGTAATCTGATGGCACCATTAGAAATAGCATCCTTCAAAACCTCTATATGCAGAATTGTGTTTCAATCCAACTAATTTGTACAAAAATGTCAAAATTTTGACAGACTTACTAAAAATATTAGTAATCTGATAGCACCATTAGAAATAGCATCCTTCAAAACCCCTATTTGTAAAATTTTGTTTCAATCTAACTAATTTGTACAAAAATGTCAACATTTTGACAGACTTACTAAAAATATCAGTAATCTGATAGCATCATTAAAATGAGAGCATCCTTCAAAACCCTTATATGCTTATAGCACCATTAAAAATGGCATTCTTTGAAACCCCTATTTGTAAAACTTCGTTTCAATCTAACTAATTTGTACAAAAATGTCAAAATTTTGACAGACTTACTAAAAATATCAGTAATCTGATAGCACCATTAGAAATAGCATCCTTCAAAACCCTTATATGCAAAATTTTGTTTCAATCCAACTATTTTGTACAAAACTGTCAAAATTTTGACAGACTTACTAAAAATATTAGTAATCTGATAGCACCATTAAAAATAACATTCTTCAAAATCCCTATTTGTAAAATTTTGTTTCAATCCAACTATTTTGTACAAAAATGTCAAAATTTTGACAGACCTACTAAAAATATCAATAATCTGATAGCATCATTAAAATGAGAGCATCCTTCAAAACCCTTATATGCTAAATTTTGTTTCAATCTAACTAATTTGTACAAAATTGTTAAAATTTTGACAGACTTACTAAAAATATCAGTAATCTGATAGCACCATTAAAAATAACATTCTTCAAAACCTATATAAGCAAAACTGTGTTTTAATCTAACTAATTTGTCAAAAATGTCAACATTTTGACAAACCTACTAAAAATATCAGTAATCTGATAACACCATTAAAAATGGCATTCTTCAAAACCCTTATATGCAAAATTTCTAACTATTTTGTACAAAAATGTCAAAAATTTGACAGATACACTAAAAATGTCAGTAATCTGATAGCACCATTAAAATTAGCATCCTTCAAAACTCCAATATGCAAAATTTTGTTCCAATCTAACTAATTTGTACAAAAATGTCAAAATTTTGACAGACTTACAAAAAATATCAGTAATCTGATAGCACCATTAAAAATAGCATTTTTCAAAACCTCTATTTATAAAATTTCGTTTAAAATCAACCATTTTGTTAAAAAAAATTCAAAATGTTCACAGACCTACTAAAAATATCAGTAATGTGATAGCACTATTAAAAATAGGATCCTTCAAATCCCCTATATGCAAAATTTTGTTTCAATCCAACTAGTTTGTAGAAAAATGTCAACATTTTGACTAACCTACTAAAAATATCAGTAATCTCTTATATCATTATTGTAACCAGTATTTTAGTAATTATTATATAAATAAATCATTGTAATGAATAATGATTATCCCAACGGCCAAAGCTTTTTTTATTTGTAAATATGCAATTTGGCGTCCGGTAGATAATATATGCCAACGTGCCTAATAAATAAAGTTTCTAATTTTAACTTGCAATCGATATTTTAAATGCTGTGTTGCCGTATCATGAGGACGCTTAGTAATGCATTTTTTCGCCTGCCTTTACCGAAACTATCTGTTTCCGCCTTAAAATGCGGGCCGAAAATATACTGCATGTATACGCCGAGCTTTTTAAATAATGAATATTTTCACACAAATATTTATATTTATTTTAACCAAACAGATAAAAAGAATAATAACATTAAAAACAATTAATAAAACAATCATTACATCATTAAAAAATGTAAAAAAATACAGGGTGTTTTAGTTAAAAAATTTAAAAATTCAAATTTTTATAATAAAATAAACATCCTCTATAATTTTGCATTTTTTAATTGTTAAAACTTATTTCAGAACTAATTTTAGAACTAATTTTAAAAATATACAAGTGTTTATTTTATTATAAAAATTTGGATTTTTTTAAATAGAACACCTTGTATATTTTTATTTTTTTTAATGATTTAATGATTGTTTTGTTAATAGTTTTTAATATTATGTTTTTTTTATTCGTTTGGTTAATATAAATGTGTATGTTTGTTGGAAAATGTTCTTTATTTGAAGTTCAGGAGTTTGCTTATAACTCAGAAATGATGCGTTTTATAAAAAAAATATTTTCATAAAAATTTCATAGAATAAAAAATGTAAATATATACAGGGTGTTCTATTTAAAAAAAAGTTTACTGAATTTCTACCATAAAATAAATATAAATTAGTTTGTTTAAAGCTAAAAAACTTTTGTTTAAAACTTTTTTTGAAATTTTTAACGGTTAGAGAATTATTTAGGTGTTCTGGTAATTTTGACTAACCCTGTATACACGTTTAGAAATTACAAAAAATTAAAGATTTTAGCGTGTAAACCATAGCCATAATACACTTGAGGCCCATGATGGGAGTATATCATTTTATGTAGTATTGTGCGTTAGTTGTTGAACACTTAAATAATTTTTTTACGCAGTAATATGCTAATTTGATGACATAATGACATGATATCATAACAACATGACAAGTTGATAAAATGATAACATGATTACAAAAATTATTAATGCTTGCGCCATTTAATTTTTTTAAATGTATATATTAGTAAATATTACATGTACTGATTATTTTTAAATTTGTAATTTTGTAATTACTATTGCCTAGAAATTTAGATTCAAATGTTCATAATATATATTTGTATGAATTTTAAATGCGCCTATGAAATTAAAATCGAGCGTTATAGTTTTTGTTCAATGTTATTTTTAAATGCATTGAAAAGGAAGGAAAATATTTTGTTCTTTGTGATATTTTTTACTTCCGAGGTATGTGACCCTTTATCAATAGAAAGAAAATAAAACGCGCAATTATGAACTGGCACTGGCCCAGTCGTGTTTCAAATTTTGAACTAATCAGAGCTATCGCCTATCGGTAATATTTATACTTACATTTATAACATTTTAAATATTAAGAGTTTGCTTAATCTTATTTAATTGTTATTCGATATAAAGTGTGACTTTTTTAAAAGAAGTTTTGTGGTTTTGTGAAAAAAATGAATTCCAGAGGGAAACAAATGGTGGATTTAGTGTTAAAAAAAAAGTAAGTACATATATAAATATTTTATAATTCTTCTACAAAGTTTTATTGAAATGATTCAATATATGTATACCTAATTATGACAATATAACGTCATATTCATATTTTTAAGTTAACACAGTTATTATATTTTATTTATATGTATTTAAAAAACTGTATTGTTGGTATTTTTTCTTTGGTGAATCTGTAAGTAATATAGATATTTTTTATTGGCATAAAGTTTTGCAAACAAAGTTTTAGTAAACTTCTTATCATTTAGTAATTAACAATTGTTTTTTTGATGCTAATAATTAAATTAAAAACTTTAATCTCAAATTACTCTCAAAAACTATAGCAAATTGTTTATTTTTAAATTTAATTTTTTTTTCTAATATGTATATAATACATTGTCAATCTTCAGTATAAAAATTATAATAATTAATAAGTTTAATTTAGGTTTAAAGAAAAATTTTAAATTTAGTAAATTATGTTTATTTTTTCAATTTTTCTTACATTTTATTTATAGTCGTATTCTGAACATTTTTTACAGCGGTGTTAATTAACATTTTGATCGTTGCTAGGCTATATTTAAAAAATGATTGGTTAAAATGTAATTTTTACATCGATGTTAGCTAACATCGATGTTAAAATATGTTCCGAATAGACCTCTATTTTTATTAATTTGCAACAAATGTTGATGAAATAAGTAATTTAATTACATAAATATATTTTTTTTGAGAATTTATGAAAAATAGGTTTTCTTTTTTTTAAATTTTTATCAGTATTATTATGCCCCAATAAAATTTAAAATATTCTTTTATTTTTTTTAACCCGTAACTGCTACTATAGTGATTTAGTTGCACTCACCACTACAATCAGTTCAAACTAACCAGCTATATATAAATAATGCATTTTTATCATTCTAGCAAGTAATTAGTAATGATTATATCTAAAACTTTATCTTACAATATTTATGACTTGAAATAACATACAAAATTATATCATTTATTGTTAAATCTGCAAACATATCAGATACAAAATTAGAAAAACTCAAATTCAAATACATTTTAAATATGTCTTGAACATTGTGAACCTTACCCGTCAGGATGTAGTTACATTATAAAATGTCCTATAATAATTGCCATATTACAGAAATTTAAAAAAAACTAAAACTTGCATTGCATTGCCTGATTACTAACTGACTGACATTTATTGTATGTGATAATAGTATAACGCAGAAAGCGCAACTATAAACTTACTCTCAAAATTAAAATTATTAGAAGTGGAAAAGTCAAATTGTCCGGATAGTAGTAGCAGTTAGGGGTTAACATTTGACATATGAATTGTAAAAATATTTAGTTATAAACTTTTTTTTTAAATTTATTTATGTACATACTTATTTAAAAGCTAGCATTGAAAGAAACGGATGGTACATCAAAATAAAAATAAAGATATCTATTTATTGATAATTCACTTGATAAAATTTATTTCACTCAGATTTTTAATCATTTGCTTCAAATCCACCCTAAGCTCATAATTTTATATATACATACTTAATTATAATTATTTGATTTGCAGTCAAGTTGAAAATGCGAGAATACATTTATATTGTATTTAAAAAATATATAATTGTTATTTAAAATACTGAATTGATGCGGCAGATCAGATGCATGTTAAAATTCCATATTATATTAATAATTAAAACGCAGCTGATAAAACCATGTTTTTTGCAGTTTTTCAAATAAATCTTTATCTTTCAACCCAAAACCACCTGTTTTAATTGTTTACTGAGTAGATCTAAAATTATGGAATTTTTTATTTTTATAAATTACAACAAATTAATTTTCTAATAATTTTTAATAAATATTTTAAATTTTAAATTAAAAAATTAACTTATGCTTTTGCTTGTAACAATTTTCAAGAATCACAATTTTACTACTACTGACCATGGCTATAAAGTACGTACATCATTATAGCCAAGCTCGGTGGCAGATAATTGAAAAAATTATGTCTTGCAATTAAATTAATAAATAATAATGTTATGATATAACGAAGATTATTGGTATATGTTTTGAAGTTGAAAGTTAAACTTATTTTAATATAAGCTATTTTTAAGTTTTAATATGGGAAAATTTTTAGGGTATTAACAGTAAATTTCAATTTATAGAAAACTGAATCCTCCGACTGACGATTCACAACCTGGACCATCTGGATGCCAATCAATTCCATATAATAAAAATAAACAGTGTCAGCAAGTTTTTGTTTTAAAAAGCAAAGGAGCATCTGATTCATCATCATTATCATCAAATGAAGATGCAGGAGGTGTTAAAATAAATTGATTTTATATGTTGTTTTATGTGTTTGTTATTATAGAAACTTTTTTGGATAATTATATTCCATCCGAAGAAGAAAGTACTTCTGATAGTTTGGACAGCTCGGATCAGATTCAGGATATTTTGACTTTAAATAAATATGTTCCAGATACTGGAAAATTATTGAAAAATAATTTACATGAGAATGAAGTTGCTCTTAACACTACTCAACATAAAAAAATAGTGGTGCATGGTAAGCAAACCATCTTTATACTTATCTTATCAATAGAGTTTTTTTTTTAAGTAAACCCCCATCAACCCCCTTCAAACAAGTCGTAAGACTTCTGGGGCGATGTAAAATAGCTGTAAAAAGCGAAATAAAAAAATAAAATTTATAAATGTAGCAAATAATATAGGCATTAAAGTACATATTACTCGTGTAAAATGTTTATATAATTACTGAAAATTACTTTATACTATGCTGGAATTCATGAAAGCTGATTAACGTTAATCAGGGTTAAATTGGCAACATAACCACAACATTTGATAAACTGTCAAAATTATTTTTATTAATTCAATATAAATACTTGTTATTTACTTTGTTTTATTATCAAATATTATTTTCTTTTCATTTCTGGTAGTTATATATTGTGTTAAACTTGCTTTTGTGGTAGTATTACTATAAATAGTTTTGCAGTTGTCAAATTTAACAAACGGTTACTTTAACTGGCTTTTATAAATTTCAGCATTAGCATTTTAAATAAAAATCTAATATCTATTTACATTTTTAAATAAAAATTTTAATTGTAAACATGTATACTGATTTTGTTAATTTTAACTAAATTTTTTTTTTTTAATTTAATTTTTTTAATATACAAATGTATTTTGCAATGTTGACTAAAATATGTTCTATAAAAATAGTCAATATTTTATATTAGAACCAGTCTTATTTACTCTTTTAAAGATAATTTGTATAAGAGACGTGACACGAGACTGATTTTAATACAAGTGTCAGTACAATAATTTTGCGCGACAATTTTTTAAATATTTAGCAAGCTTTTAAGCAAGAAATTAGAACAGGTTCTAATTTCTTGGATGAAATCTTATTAAATAATTGACACATAAATCCGTCAATGTATATATCTGCCGCCAAGAACACTGGATTATAAAATTAATTTTTTAAATAATTGACACTTGTATTAAAATCAGTCTCGTGTCACACGGCTCTAAGCAAAAAAATTGCTGAAGTAAGTTTAATATAAATTTCAAATGTAATGTTCCTTATTCCCTTATCAGTAATATGTTGTTAAATACCAGTTTTATCTTTTGAAAATATTTAACGCATTAAAAGAAAATCTTAATATTATAAAATAATAACATATTTTTAAATTTTAGAACAAATTATTATTCCAAGTAAAAATGAAAATAAAACATTAATTAACAAAAAAAGAGAACAAAAAAAAAGACATTATTGTATTTTTTGTGAAAAATTGGTATTACAGTTTTCCAGGCACATGGAAACTGTGCATAAAAATGAAGACGATGTGAAAAAAATAATAGTTTTACCAAAAGGTAAAATATAAATACTGATCTTTAGTTATTATATTAATTAATTTCAGGATGCAATGAGAGGAAAGATTTAATAACTTGTTTAAGAAAACGAGGAGATTTCATTAACAATTCAAATGACAATAACAAAGTAATACCAATTAAAAAAAAAAATGGCGATCAAACTACAAAATTGTATGTATCATGCCCTACTTGCTACGGGACTTACGCAAAAACAACTTTTAAAAAACATCACAAAAGATGTAATACAAGTAGAAAAATAGGGAGTAGAGGTGGTATGATGCGAGGTATAAGCTTAACAAGAAAGATTGCTGGTAATGCAATTCCTCGGCTTCGGGAAGTTATTTTTCCAAAGTTAAGAGAAGATTATATTGTCGATGTTATTAAATACGACGAATTAATTATTGAATATGGCAATTTTTTGACAAAAAAATATATGTTCTCTGATCATCATAACAAGATGATTAGAGCTCATTTACGCAGACTAGGACGATTTGTTGTTGAAATTAAAAAAATAGATGGTAATATTAAAGAACTCAGCAATATTTACAAACCGGAAATGGTTGACAAAACTATATTATCTATTTTAAAAGTAGGTAAAATAGAATGTGGGAAAATTAATTCCCCATCAACGGTAAGCGAATTGTCAACATCATTAAAAAAATGTGGCAAGCTTTTAATGAAAAAACTCATAAAAAGACATTGCGATAAAGCCGATAAAGACGAGATTAATGATTTTTTAGAAATATTCACAGATGATCTTCAAACTGAAATAAATAATGTTGTAAAAGAATCGACATTACAACTTAAAAGAACCAATCAAATTGTTCTTCCAACAAATGATTGTATTCATAAGTTGGTTACATATTTGATTAAAAATATTAATATGTTAGTGCAGCAAATAGAAAATGCTTTTTCGCCGTCAGTTTGGGAGCAATTATTATCGCATGTATTGGTATACGTTATGATTTTTAACAGGAGAAGACCTGGCGAATGCCAAAGATTAACAATTCATGATTTTAATCAATTCCAGCATGTTGATGAAAATGCTTCAGATTTATACAAAACACTATCTATTCAACAAAAAGAAATTGTACACAATTACGTACGGATTCCTTTAAAAGGAAAACTTGTAAGGAATGTTTCCATCATAATACATATTAATATTTTTAATCATTTAAAAAACACAATTAAAAAAAGAACGGACGCTGGTGTATGCATCAACAATCCATATGTTTTTGGATTGCCCGGTTCTGGGCCAGATTATAAAGTTTTGGATGCATATCAATTATGCAGAAAATATGCAAGAAAATGTGGTGCCCCAAACCCTGAGTTGTTGAGAGCAACATTATTGCGAAAACAAATTGCGACAATGGCAATTATAATGGAGTTAGATCGAAGCCAAGTTGGGGATCTAGCTACATTTATGGGCCATAGGGAAGATATTCACCGGGATCATTATAGATTACCTATAGCCAACAGGGAAATATTGCAAATGGTACCACTATTAGAGCAATTACAAGGAGATGATACAACAGATTTTAACATAGATGACTCGATTGAGTCAAACATAAATGATATACCTGAATCAAATATGTTAGTCAGTGAAGAAATATCTGTTGAAATATTAGCTCATGATGAAGCTAATGTTTCAACTCATAATTCTCTTGATACTTTAACTGACATTTCAATTAAAAAAAATGTTAAAAGTTCTCAACATAGCAACATGCCCCAAAATACCAGTGAAGATACAGATGAAGAATTATTAAGTATAAATATTTTTAAATTCTATTTATATATTTATTTAAAATATTTACAATTTAGTTTCGAAACGTGGAAAAAATACGAAAAGAAGTTGGTCAACACCTGAAAGAGCAACAATGAGATCGGTGTTTAAAAAACATCTTGTATCAAGGACATTGCCTTCATTACAAGAATGCCAAAAAGCTTCATGTTTGGCCACACTAAACACAAGAAATGCCCAACAAATCAAGGCTTGGATAAATAATATGAATAAGAAACTAAATTTAACACCTAAAAAAACAAGTAAATTATAATATTGTCAACATAGATCAAGGATAATCGAACATTTGTTGTTGTGAAAAATTGTTGATGTTGTCATAAATTGATTTAATCTGTTATAGTATTGTAAATGATTTATTAGTTGCTTCTAAAAATGAGATGCAACCACTGATTAAGCCACGATTAAAATTTGGTTAGTCTCTCATGGCAAAATTTCTTTTGTCAGATAAAATTGAGACAAGTTAACCCCTATGGCATTAAAAAATGCTTTTGAGGTGTAGTCAAAACAGTTTGCTACTTTTCTTGTGTCAAATATTTAAAGCTCCGTAAATTTTGTTCTTAAAAAATCATATCTTTAGCAGTATGTCTAAGTAATGCTTAATTTTTAAGTTGTGCTGGTAAGGTTTGACATTACTATGAATCATAGTATTGATGTCAATGAATTATTTTTATGAGAATATAATTCATGGCATGTGATGTTTGAACCAATGATATATTTTATATACGTATTAATGATTAATAATTACTTAATAATTATTTACTAGTTTTATAATTAATATTTAAAAAATACATTCAATTGTTGGTAATAAAACTCTTGATAATAATCATACAACTTGATATATTATCCTTGGTAATCTACTTGAAAAATTATTTTACAAAAATTTTCTGTATTACCAAATTATCAATATAAAATTATTAAACTAAAAAATAGTATAATATGAATAAAACTACATTCATTTATTTTTAGGTAAATGTACGTGGCAAACACCTGAGAAAAAAGCAATTCAAAAGTATTTCCAGAAGCATATTGTTAATTCAAAGTTGCCTTCAATTAAGGAATGTGCTGAGGTGTTAATGAAATGCAATGAATTGAAGATGAGAAAACCACATATTATTAAAGCATTTGTAAATAATTTAATTAAGCGGAAGAAGCAAAACGTAAAAAGAAATATTTTTAACACTTAACTTCTGACATCTGTTTGTGCTGATTTATATGTATTGTATGAGAGTCTCACAAATTCTTTATTTTTTGATATTTTCGTTAAAAAACATTAGTCATTTTATTTACTTTTTTTACATATATGTAACTTAACTATAAGAAATAAATCCAAAATGAATTAAAAAATGTTTTCACAAAAAAACCGGATTTGTTTTAAGGGGTCTATACTAATATTTTTTTTATGTTCTTCAATCGTTTTTGCACATTTTGTTTTTAAATATTTTTTAGTATTTTTAAAAATTGAAACAGTTTTGTCAAGTTTAGAAATTACAAATAAACATTTAATAAAAAATAACTATTTTACATACACCAAATGTAGTCGTTTTTGAAATTAAGATCAAGATTGTTTGTTCATCCTTTGTGTATTATAAATAGGTTTTAAATCATAATTCATTAAAACTCACTTTTAGTGTCTTGAAAAAGTAATCTTACATTGTTTCTCAAAGTTGGGATTGTTTGGATAGATAATTATACTTTATTATCTCAAAAACTTAATGCTAATATATTATAATTTACTATAATGGTATATTAAAACTTTCTTTGATATGTGAAGACTGAGCGTGACAACTTTCAGAACTGTTGAGAGTTGTAAACAAAATTAAATAAATTATGTTAAGAATTTTGTAAACCATGTTAATAAAACTGTTAAAAGTATTTATTTATTATATCTTTACTTACCAATGTTTCTTAATGTAGGTAATTATTTCTAGTGTTGATTAAAATTGGTTTTGGCCCACACCATTTAAGAACAACGTTTCTCGCTAATAGTCTTGCTATATTGAAATACATGACAATACATTTTTTAAATTTGTGTTGAAAAAAGTTTTTATGCTTTATGTATAAAAATTAAACATCTTCATATTGCTTAAAAATGTCAAATTTTGGTACTTCCAGTATTTAAAATGTGATCATTTTAATTTAAAGTTAAATAAAAAAAATTTGTACTGGAATATCAAAACTTTGGTATTGTTTCTTAGAATTGTTATAATTTAATATCCCCAATGATATCCGCATGCTCAAACATACTGTGTTGGACGTTGGTCAAATCCGAACATTCTGTACGTAAATGTTACTTATAGGCATTGCTCCAATAAACGGTTATATTTTATTATGATCATTGTAATCCGCATACTTAAAAACCCCTGATTACTAAATTTTATCAAAGCCAAACATTTTGTGAACAATTGTTTATAACAAGTATGCAGCCAAGGTTACTCCAAACATTTTGTAAATAATTGTTTATAACAAGTATGCAACCAAGATTACACAAAATTGTAAAAAGTGGCGAAGGCGCCGGTAAGAGGTGCAATGGGTCCTTGCATGTTAAATGGTTCCGTATGGGTACATACGGTGGTGTATAACAATGGGTTTATATGGAACCTTACGTATTAATTCCATACAGCACCTGGTGCGCTATGACCCAAAAGGGGTTGTATGGGTACTTTTGTATCAAATTTCGGTGCTCTATGGGACCCTGCAGATATATATATATATATATATATATATATATATATATATATAAACAAGTTACAAATTTTACAATCAGTATTAGTTGCCGATGATACATCACTTATATTACATCGGCTAATACAAATCAACTTGTACTGAATGCAAATTCAACTATTTCTATTGCAAATGATTGGTTTAAAAGCAATCAGTTATTTTTAAATGCTAGTAAAACCGTCACATTCAAATTTACAGGAAACACTATACAGGCTGACAAATCTTTCTTAATAAAAAGTGAAGAAATTTCAATACCGCAAGTAAATTATATAAAGTTTTTAGGAATATATATATATATATATAATTGGTTAACAGACTTCCTTAAATATTCTTATATTTGTTAAACGGGAGTCTTTTTTGTAAATAATTTTTTAATAAATTAAAATTTATTTATAACGTTTCATATGTTATGTACATATATTGTCAGATAAATACATATATAAATAAAATACAAAATAAAATAATATTATGTAAAATTGTCACATTTGAAGTTAAAAATAATAATAATAAAACAATTTTTTTATAAAATAAATAAATAAATGAATTAGCCTAACATGATAAAATAAAATAAAAAATAAAAAGAAGAATATCTATTGACATTAGATATTAAATATTAGTATTATATATATATATATATATATATATATATATATATATATATATATATATATATATTAAAAAGTGAGATATATATATACAGGGTGTCCGGAAAATACGTGTACAACGTTTGACGACAGATTCCTGACGTCAAAATTGGTCGATCTAAGCCGACTTAGTTATATCCAAAATTGTCTCGTTTAGCCGGTAGAGGGCGTCAAAAAAAACAAAAGTATAACAAAGTTGAAAGTATCTATTGTAAGAAACTAAGTAAAACAAAAACATTACTTAAGCAAATGTGTAAAATGACCGCCATCTTGCTGAATATACTTATTAACACTCTTTAAAAAATGATATTGGACCCTATCTAATGTCTCGGGATTATTAAAATGGTTGCCTGCATTTAAAATCCGCTGCAATAAATCATCGCGTGTGTTTACCGGAGTCTTGTAAACTTCTGTTTTAATAGCGCCCCACAAAAAGAAGTCACACATATTTAACCCAGGAGAACGTGGTGGCCATTTTACTGGTGCATCATTGCCTCTTCCAATCCATCGGTTGGGATATTGATGATGTAAGTATTGCCGAACGGCAACGGAAAAATGGGGCGGGGCACCATCATGCATATACCACATTTCCCTCCGAAGTAAAAGGGGCAAATTCTCCAGAAGAATTGGTAATGTGTCTTGCAAAAAATTTAAATAAATATTTCCATCTAACCTGTCTGGAATAACAATGGGACCAATAAGGTAGTGATCAATAATACCTGCCCAAATATTAATTTTAAATTGATGCTGATGATGTGCAACTTTAATGGCATGTGGATTTTCATCGGAATAAATATGTTCGTTGTGCAGATTGGTTACCCCAGATCTTGTAAAGCATGCCTCGTCAGTAAACATAATTTTTCTACAAAAATTTGGAACAAGGATTCTTTTGTTTCTAATAAATTGACAAAATGTAAGCCGCATGGGGGGGGGGGGGGATCAGTCGGTAAAAGTTCCTGGACTTTTTGTATGTGGTAAGGATGTAACAACTGTTCTCTTAAAACCTCATTGACAATCGTTTTAGGAACATTTAACTCACGTTCTAAGAGACGGGTACTGGTACTTGGTTCTTCTTCAACTCTTTCCAGAATCATCTCTTTTGTTTCCACAGTTCGAGTTGTTTGCATACGACCCCTGCCTTCAAACTTTTTCTCAAAACTGCCCGTTTCCCGAAGATCACGCTCTATATTGGCAAATGTTTGGTGGTTTGGTATTTGACGGTTAGGAAACCTCTCCATGTAAACCCTAACACTCTGACGCCCATTTCCTTGACAAAACCCGTATACCAGGAGCATGTCAACTTTCTGAGAGTTTGTATAATTTTCCATTTTTAATGGTAAAATGAACTTGTAATTCAAGAATGTTGATCGTATACTTGAGTAAATTTCATAGACTAGTGACAATTTGTCAATAATTTTCAAATTATTAAACGCCATAGCAACAAGGTCACTTAAAAAATTATTGTTACAGGTAATTTCTTTTTAATATTTACAAATTTTTGACGCCCTCTACCGGCTAAACAAGACAATTTTGGATATAACTAAGTCGGCTTAGATCGACCTATTTTGACGTCAGGAGTCTGTCGTCAAACGTTGTACACGTATTTTCCGGACACCCTGTATATACAAGATATATATATATATATATATATATATATAAGTTTGTAATGAAAAAGATATTACATATAATTCTATTATTTATAAAATAAATTATATTTTATACTTTTTCAAAATTAAATTTGAATTATTGATATATTAAAAATATAAATTCTAAATATTAATTTATAAATTTGTTAATTAATACTTTCTTGTCTGGATAATAAATAGCTATAAATATTACTTAATCCCAATATATCTTTTTTAAAATTTATAGATTTTTTATTAGCATTGATATAGCACATTTCAAGAAAACAACGTTTAAAAACATTTTGTCATATTGGTAAATAAAAGGAAAATTAAAAGAAACTTAACTAGAACAATAATATAATAATGAATTCATAATTATTTCTGCAATAGAAGGGCTTATTGGACCACCCATAGAACAACCTTTAATTTGTTGGTAATATGTATTATTGTATGTAAAATATGTAGAATTATATAACAAATTTATAAGCAAAATAAATTTTGATAATGGAATATTTGTATATTCTTCAATTAGATTGAAATTATTAGTTATGATATCTATAAATAAATCTAAAGGTATGTTAGTAAATAATGATACTACATCAAAAGATACAAGTTTAAAATCTTTTGGAAGTTGAAAATTATTTATTTGTTTAGCAAATTCAAAGGAATCTTTAATTCTAAATTTGTTATATGAACTAAAAGACTGGTCATTTATTTTAGCTAAATAAGAAGTTAATTTTTTTGTTGGACAGTTAATACAAGATATAATAGATCGTAATGGAATATTGTCTTTATAAATTTTTGGTAGACCATAATATTTAGGACAAGAACCTTTATAATTTTTTAGTTGTTTAGCTATGTTAGTATCAATCAATTTATTATTGGTAAGATTATCAATTACATTGTTAATTTTACGTTCTAAATTAGGAATATGGTCTTTTTTTATAATTTTGTAGGTTGTTTGATCAAGAAGTAATTATGAAAACAAGTCATTAGAAAAGGAGCAAAGTACATGGGAATAAAGGTTTTTAATTTACTGCCAATTAAACTGAAGACTCAACCAACCGCACTTTTAAAATTAATATTAAAAAACTTTGTATTAAATGTATTGTGTAGTATTATATTTTAATGTTTGTAAATTTGTGTTTATATTGTATTAACATGACTTTTCACATCAAACTATGTAGTTGGCTAAAGTGAATAAAAATTATTACTATTATTTTTATTATTACAATCACAACTTTATGGTTCTATTTTGAACATATTTTAACATTGATGTTAGCTAACATCGCTGTAGAAATTGATTTTTAACCAACCGGGTATTGAGTAAAAAATGTTCAGAATACGGCATTTAGTGTTGTAAACTTTGAAAGTAGTACCGCTTTAGAAGAATAGAAAAAGGTTTCAGTTAATATTGGAAAACTCATGAATACTTAAGATATTTTGGGCAACAAAAAAAACATGCTAAAATAATGTTGAACATTCTTTTGTTATTACGAACGTTAAAAAATGTTTTATGTTACGGCTCTAAAACACATAATCAGCTTGAAGAAACTCACAACATATAAGTTGTATTATTGATTTCTAGAACACTGAAAAGAAGTTACTATTACTATCCGCAGAGCGTTGCAAGTTAGCATTTAAATGTAAACCGGTTAGATGCTAATTGGACTAATGTTTGTTTGATTGTTTGTTGAGTGGTGGCTTGGCTATGATGTGAGCAAGCATCACTTTAGAGGTTTAGTAGATAATTTAGCATGAGGTTTCACATGAATGTAGTAAAAAAAACAATTTTTTTTACTAAATATGAATTTTTGTGTTCAGTGTTTTAGAACAATTTGTTACAATTACACATAAATAACATGGCTTAAATGGCCGACTCGGCTACTAAGACATGACGTAATTTGTTTGTCATAATTGTCTATATAACATTGCGTCACAATGCAGACCGCCTACTTTGCGTCATTTTTTGTTTATTTCATTTTTGCAATGGTGTTAAGTAATAATGCATAATGGATGTTGTCTTTCATTGAAATAACGCGGCATAAAAATGTTTTGCGTAATAACTTTATTGTTTCTGCTGATATGCGACTATTGGCACTGTTTTGTTAAAACTTTTGATATCAATATCTTTCAACTAATTTCATAAAAATTTTGCATTGTCATTAAAAAAATACGGGCTAATTATAACTACAAAGCACAAAGCACACCATACATACACATTTTGAATATGCATTTTTTGTTTCAAAGATTTCTTTTTAGATTTTTTTATCTACAAAAACGGCAGTTCTGTTTGTTTACGTAGTCGTTTAGATAAAAATTAGCATAATTACTAAAATGAATCTTTTGCAAAAATTTGTTTCCTTGTTGCTGCATTTATTAGCCAAACACACGACACTGTAAATAATATTTCAGTTCTTCTGTTATTTGGAATTTGTAAGGATGTAAGTGTAAATATTTATGCAAAACTTGAGCACCAAAATATTCACGAAGAAAACAAAACGCATTTTTTTTTTAACTTTTATTATTAAAATATTATGCTTATGTCGTTAGAATACAAAACAACGTTTAATATTAAAATATAACTTAATATTTTGAAAATGTTTATCTATGTTATGAAAGTTTAACATAAACTACCCTTTACTAAGAAGCATTAATTTAGAATCTCTTATAGTGTTTTTATGTAAAGTTATTGCCATTGTGCGCTTTAGTTGTCTTACTTGCTTTACATCAAATGTTCAAATAATTTCGATACATTAGATGTACAAATAAGTTTAATACACCTGATGTACCTTTAGTCATTGCGTTAATATTTCCTAAGCATATACATTATACTACTGCTGTATTGTATACTTACCTGATAAGAAACTATGCTGAAATTGATGATATATGTTTGATTGTAAAATAAACATTAGTTACGAAATGAGAAAAAAACTGACAGCAAGCTAATAATACTCTCAATTGTAATTTTAAATCTCTTTTTTTATATAGTGGTTTGACTAATGTCATAGTGCGGGAATTTATGTTAGTTTATTAAAAGGTACTAAAACTAATATACCTAACCAATGAGACTTTTTAGATTTATAAATGATGATAAATAATTATTTAACGTAGATAACTTTTTATCAGTGTTGTTAAATAATTCGATTACTATGCAAGATTTAATTTTTTTATTGGCAAAACTAATTCTATTTAACTTTTGTAAGGCCTTAATCCTTAATCCGACCACATAGGGTAATTTTGTACTCCAAGCATTAATTCAAGATATTATAATTTATATTACAAATTTTTACTTAAGTATGTATTTATTGTATTAGCAATAGACATAGTTTTATAAATTTATTTAAAACAATTTATATACAGAAAAATGTTAAACAAATTCATTAATTGTAAAATGTAAATAATTCAAGATTCATTAATATTGAGACACACAAATAATATACAAACATATCTTGCATCTTAGGCGACACTTGCGATCTTGCTTGCGTGAACATAATGACCACCTTCTACTAGTAAGTTTGGAAGCAGGTGCTTTTTTTTAATTTTTAGTGCTTTCATACATATACAAATAGTTACACAGGTCATACAAAGAGGCTATATATAAAATAAAACATTATATTAAATTCACTAAATTGCTACTCACAAATTCGTCCCAGCTATAAAAAGCTTTTTGGGACAAAAAAGTTTTCATTTTAGTTTTAAATAACTTCGGGGGCAGTTTTTTTTTTCTAATAAGTTTTTCTAGTAAGTTATGAAACTTACTACCGTAATAGTTTGTGCTGTTTCTAGAACTTTTTAAGCAAAGTGCACATGGCCTTAAATCACTCCGGCGCCGAGTGTTGTGGTTATGATATTCCTTGTTTACATTAAAATTATCTTTATTTTTATGAACATAGATTAAACATTCTAAAATATACAGACATGGTACAGTTAAAATTTGGTGTTTTACAAAGCCTATCCTACAATCATCTCGATATTTTATGCCTGAGATAATCCGTACAGCACGTCGTTGCAATGCAAATATGCGATGTCTAGATGTAGGGTGACCCCAGATTATTAAGCCATATTGTATGCAAGACTGGCAAAGTGCAAAATATACGCATTTTAAAGCAGGTTTTGCAATAATATTTGCAAAGTTACAAAGCAAATATATATTTTTATTTATCTCCTTGAGTTTGCCATTGTAATCTGCGATCTAGATGCAGTCCTAAGAACTTTATCTCTATCGTATTGTCTATAGCATCTGCTGATCTGTTAGTAAATATAGCTGATGTAGTTTTAGTTTGGTTTAAACACAGTTGATTGCAGGTAAACCATTCCGTAGATTTTAATAGTGTCTCACTATTTTTTTCTAAGGCTTCAGAATAGGATTTTCCTTTATTTAATATTGTTGTGTCATCAGCATACAACATTAATTTATCAGTTTTCAGATAATTTGGATAGTCGGTAATATATATTAAGAACAATAATGGTCCTAGTATGGATCCTAGAGGTACCCCAACATCAATATTAAGTAGCAATGACATATTCCCAATGCATCATAAGCCAACAACTTTATAGATGGATGTTGTATGTGTATAGTTTTTTTAGAAGCAGATTGTGTGACACGCAGTCAAAGGCTTTACTTAGGTCAATAAATGACCCTATAGAGTAGCACTCTTTTTCAAAACAGTCTATTATTTTCTTGATTAAATCAATTATTGCTGTTGTTGTTGATCTTCCGTGCCGGAAATCGTATTGGCAATATGTGAATAAATTGTTGATTTCAAAAAATTGGGTTAGCTGTTTTGCTAAAATTTTTTCATAGATTTTTGAAAAAATTGGTAGAAGTGATATTGGACGATAATTATCTGGTAAGTTCTTTTTTCCTTTTTTGTAAATGGGGACTACAACTGCTATTTTCATTTGAGCAGGAAAAATAGCTGCTTCTATGCAGTTGTTTATTACATTTGTAAGCGGCTCAATAATTATGTTTTTAATACATTTTATTATGTTTGACGATATATTATAGTAGTCACGGCTATTACAATTTTTTAAGGTATCCATAGCATCTCTATCCTCTATGTATGAAACTTGAATAAATTTAAAAAATGATTGAGTATTTGTTAAAAGCACATCACCCATAAAGTTAATTGGATCATTGTTTGGCAATGGTAAAGACTTCACAATATTTTCGGCAACAGACACAAACAACATGTTAAAATTGGTGGACGTTATATCACAGTTTATATCACAGTTATTATTAAATCTGAGAATTATATGCACTTAAAAGGTTCAAAATATGCGCATATATATGCACGCAATTTTGTTAAAATATGCACTAAATATGCATGCAATTTTGCCAAAATATGTACTAGTGAAATTATACAAATGTGCACCAAATATGCACATATGCAAATATTCACCAAATAAGCACCAAATATGCAATATGATATGCAACTTTTATAGAAATATGCTCAGATACTCAAAAATATGCAAAATTTGCAAAAAAAATTATGGTTTTTTCCAATTGTTTTCTTCTAATTCGTGTAGATACGAAATTATTTAATTTGCATATAAATATTATAGAATATGCAAATGCATAAAATCCCAGCTTTAGTTATTATCACAGGACGTTTGTTTTTGAGAATTTACTAGACTCCATAAAGCTCTAGGTTTGTTATTTTTAGAAGCAACGTATTTTGTATGTGCTTTAATTTTAGCTTCTTTTAATGCAGTTTTATATATATTTTGGTATGACTTGTATTGAATTTCCGCCTTGTACTTCTAGCATTTTGAAACACTTTATAATATACATGAAGAACTTCTCTCATTCTACGTAAGTTATCATTAAACCAAGTAATATTTGTTTTATTATTTATAGTTATGTAACTTTTTAATGAAAATGAATGCCTGTATAAAATGCTTGTATTTAACATCAAGCGCATTTCGGTTTGATTTTGTAAAACTCCAGTTTGTATTAGATAATTTATTAAATAGTTTTAGTTTTCTACATTTTGTAATCAGCCTGGAAAAGTTGACTTGCTTTACTTTTTCCGTACTTTTGTTAATTAGTAGACTTGCACCAATACCTATGTGATCAGACAGATCACTTCGGGGGATGTTATCAGATGTTATCAGATCACTGTTACTAAATGCATTGTCTAAGCAGTTTTCTTCTTTTGTTGAAAAATTTACATTCATTTTAAGACCGTAACCTTGCATAATATCACAGATTTCAGTAGTCCGCTTATCATTTGTTCCAAAATGTGCATTAAAATCCTCACCAATAACAATATTTGCATTGCAAGGATAAATTATATTTAATGAATTAATTAAAATGTTAATAAATCTGTTAAAAACATATTAAAATTAAATTAACGTTTAATACATACACTGCCGCTATTTCACAATTCTTATCTTCAGACATAACATTTAAATACTCCATATTGGAGTACATAGATTGTTGTTTTAAAAGAATAATTGAACCCCCACGTTTACTAAACTTACGCGAATAGTACGATGTAGTAGCATAGCTATTTAGTTTAAGTAATTTTGCTTCCGCTTTGTTAAGATTATGCTCACTTAAACATAGTGCATTGTAACATGTTTTACTATTAAACAAAAATGCTTCATACTCTAGCATTTTATTTTTAATTGACTGTAAATTTAAGAATAGAATATCAAATTGTTCAACTTTAGTTACTATTTCAGGGGTTTCTTCGTTAGTTAGTGAAAAAAAAACGATCAATACGTACACCTTTTGGCCAGAATTGTGGATTAATTACTGTATCTTCCTTCTCTAATGAAACTGACACCTTAAATGAAGCATATTCATTGGGGCGGTTGGAAGAAATTGTACTAAATTTTACGTTGTTAATATTTTTACTTTTTACGTAATTAACTACTTCATCGGCAGTAGTAGTAAAATTTAGTTTAAAAACGTAAAAACGTTTAAGTTTTATTGCTGCACTAATAATGGAGTTATCATTAGATTCTCCTTCAATTGTTGGTTTTTTAGTTTTATTCTATTTGTATGTAACAAAAGTAAAACCATCATTTACTTTTGCTGCTTTATTTTTTTGTTCTTTTTTTCTTAGTAATACTTTTATTATTTGTTGTTGTTTCTTCTTTGTTCTTTGTTATATGTTCTCTGTTGCTTGTAGAATTCATATTTTGCTCCATCTCTTGACTGATTGTTGCTACTTGGATGACCTGTTGCTTTGCTTCTTTTGATCAGTGAATTGTTCGGTTTGATTTAAACTTCCAATAATTAAAATTTTACTTATAACGCTTGCCATATTTAAATGCGTTTTTTCAGATGTCTCTACAGGTTTTGCAGCTGCCAAAGACGTTGTAATTTGTTGTAAATTATTTATTTCATCTGACAAAATTTTATTATGTTCTTTTTTTAATTCAATTTGATTTTTTAAATCTTTGGTATTAACTAGTATAATTTTCTCTAAGGCAGATGTTATTGCCTTTTCAATACAAATATGCAGCTCACCTACTTCCATGTTTGCAGTGTTCTTATTATGATTATTGCAATCATTGTTTATGTTTAATCCGTTTGAGGTTATGTTGACTTCTTTACATTCATTGCAAATCTATTTCTTAATCTCTCCAGATTCCTTAAGAGTACACCAAGTTGCTTCAAGTATGTTTTTGCATTGTATATGAAAATTACTATCACATTGTACACAGTTAATATGTCATTATAGCGACCAATATTTTTGTAGCACGTAGCACATAAAATCGCCATCTTTTTACTGTTTTGGGTTTCTAGAATAGGTACAACAGTTAACTTATAAGATTTTATACAATTAGATAATTTCGGGTACTGTTCATATCTTTTTATTATATGTTCTCTTACCAACTCTTTCCTTAGACCCAATAAAAATTTATGACAAGCATTTATATACTTCTTTATCTAATTAGAAAATCTAATCTTCCCTAGTGCATATGAATTCATACTTGCAATAACAATCATATGACTGGTGTCAACTGCACCTTTAGTACAATTATATTAAAGTATTATTTTAGGTTTAGATTCAACATCTTTATTTATTTCATCAGTATAATGTCCGGACAATAATAGTATTAATGTTTTTCTATTCTCACTTGAGTATGATACAAAGGTATAATCAGGAGTAAATGCAAATTTGCTATAACTTTTATTAGGGTCCTTGCAAGGTAGAAGTTCCGGTAGTATAAACCTCTTATTTTGACGCACAATTCCGCAAAGTGTTAAACTCTTGCTTAACAACTTATTTGATAAACACCAAAATGTAAAAAAATTATCTGTTGTTATTCCGTAACTTGATTCTAGATGATCTACTATGTCTAATGCTACTTGTTTTTGCAAATTTTTGTCTGGAGCATTATTTTGCTTACCAAGGTATTCTTGAAGATTATGACTAAATGCATTTTTGCAGTCAGTTAAGACCAAAATTTTTAATCCATATTTGTCAGGATTGCTTTTTATGTAAACTCTGAATAGTGCCCTATCCCTAAATCTGCAAAGCTGTTCATCTACAGCTAAATGAGGCGCTGGGTGCATTTGCTTTATAAGTTGGCTTATTTTTACTTCCGCATATGCTTAGATTCTGAAAATCTGAGATTTCTAAATCTCCTTCATCATCACTGAGATCATCTATTATGTCTTCTGTTTCACTCGCTTTACAAGGGACATCAAATTCTTCACCAAAATCAAGTTTGCTGCCAATTCCATTTCTTCTAATGTAAATTTTTTTTTGATTGCTCGGTCTTTTTTTAAAAATATTAATTGTTCTATAAAACATTACACAAGAATTTACACTCTAAACTATATTGTAAAAAATAATTCCTTACTATAAATTGTGAAACACTGAATTTCCTGTTACCACAATAAATACACAAATTATAGCGTTCTAATTAAAACTAATCCAGTCTGCTTTGACTCGTAGGTTATACTGCATGTTATAGAGGCATAATACGCAACATGATTCAAGAATTAACATGTTCAGACTTGCAAACTCAGCACATAAAATTGTTGCACTAAAGACCGCATGGGGTAATTCATGACCCCGGCCAATATTTTTGCATTTTATTGCACTAATTCAACTTGTATAAACAGTCTGTTGGCATTCCTAGAAGCATATTATTTCAAGTTATTAAATAAAAAAGTTTAAAATTTTTTTTGTCAAGGTACAAAAATACCCTACTTGGCCTTACAAAAGTAAACGGTGTTTTATTTACCTACTTCCAAATAATGAATGTATTTTTTTTTTTTTTAGTTTAAGATGTAGTTAGTACAGTTACCCATAAACATGTACTAAAAGTATAATGCTTAGTAATGCATTGTAAATGTTTTATTTTTCCTACTCAATTTCAATTTTTATGAGCATTAGTTAATACCAGTGCTAATGCATGGCGCTTAGCAGCTTTGTGTTTTTGGATTAGTGCAAATATTAGAACAATAGAGTCACATAATGGATAAAAGAATTATTAAATTCAATTTTAACATTGTACATATTGTACAGATGTTATATATGAAAAAAGATAAATGCAATGCTAAATAATTTTTAATAATTATACTTATCTTTTAATCATATCATAGATACATTTTTTGTTGTAAGTTCTATAGAAAAGCTAACTTGATGGAAGATTGGAAAATAAACCTAAAAACAATTTGGCAACCACAATATTTTATGTATTTACAATTATCAAAAATCATTGATACAATTTATAATTTTATTATCAAAAACTCTCAGTTAACATGTGCGATGTATTCCATCAATTTGCAGCTATTGTTGCTGTATGCCATCTGCTCCAATATCACTTTGCGGTCTATGTGTCCACTTGTGTCTTATCGGGTTGCACAAATTGTGGTGCACCATATTGACTGTGCACACCAACACCATTATCTAAACGCAATATGCATTCTATGTTGCCCAAGTCCTTGTGGATGCTAATTTGTATTGTACAAGGTGATAGCTACTAAATTCAAAAAAATTTCTTTCATACTACTATAAAACAATATAACTTGAAACTTAAATAAACTAACAAATTAATACTAATATATTATATAACAATAACAAAAACTTTAATTTTACAATAAGTCAAGTTAAAAATATATAAAATTATTAGATATTAAAGCGTAAACAATTAATATTAAAACACTTTTATAATTATGGTAAAAAGAAAAACAAACAAAAAACAGACGATTGCATATTTTACATAAAAGAAATGCAATTTCCTTTTATATAATTTTTTGTATATCCGTTACATCTATTTTGCCGGATATATTATATTGCATGCTGTATGAGATATAATCGTAGAAAGAGTGTAGTTGCTTTCATATATTTCATATGAAATTGTGTTTATATTGAAAAAAATATTATTGCAGAATAGATTTTTTATTCCTTTAGCAATGGCGTCTATAACGTTATCAGTTTTAAATCTTAATTAATTAACAATCATAAAATATTAAGTGTGATAATGATTTATATTTATTTCAAAAAATTATAATAATGTAGAAAATATTTAATACTATTGATATATTGTTTATTTTAACCTATTTTTGTTTCAAACTTGGTATAATAACAAATTTAAATAAAAAATAAATAAAATATACTTAATATATAACTTCTCATTGTTTATAAATGTGCTAAGTTACAGCTGCAAATTTAAGATATTAAAATCAATAATGCTATCAACTATATCGGTCTCCGCTGACACTGCATCCTGTTTGGCCGCATTAATAACATCTTAATAATCCTTACATTATTAAATGTTAAGATCTCAATTTCCTTCTTGGAAATATAATTAACATCCCTAACGTCCGACGTCCGTGTTAAGGGTTGGGCCGCTGCTAGGTTTGTGAAAATTTTATGCCCCGCAGTTTATTGTTGTTGCGGGAATATTAATTAACCTAGATTTATTGTGAGGATGAATAATATCAAAGATTTATTTGTGTTGCATTGTACTTGCCTCCAATGAATAAGTAGTTGTAGATTGGTACTTAAGACCATTGAAGGTATGATTGTCTCGCTCCCCTGCTGTACTAATTATTTAATTAAACAAAAGATTCTTTATACAAACAATGAAAACCTTATTGTGGTTATAAATGTTAATAAAAATAATTTATTCTTTAAGATAATTATTTTTGTTTTATTCAGTTACATAGATATATTATTCAAATGTAGTAAGATTAATATTATTTATTACTATACCATTTTTTAAATTTTATTATTTTTGTTAGTAAAAATGAACACGAGTGAAGCGTTATTGTATTGATATCATAATACTATTACAAGGTTATTAAATTCCAATAAGCAAAAGAAATCGAAATATTTAATGTACAATGTAGTTTTTTTAACAGATAATATCAAATAATATCAGAAAATGTTAACAATGTAAAATTCAAATATTAACACTAGTCTGTAAAAAACAAAAAATATAATAAATAGAGAGTAAAATTATTTATATATTTATTAAAAAATAATTACAACAAAAAAGTAACAAAAAAAGGTTAATCATCATAAAAATAAAAACTCAAACTAAGCTAAATATGTGTTTTTATGTATATTAAACACTAAAACAGAAAATGGCCGAATTTTAAAAACGTAAAAATTAATTCTGAAAAATATTATATTTACAAAAGTTTAGGAAAAATAATGAGTTGAAATCAGATAATAAGAGTAATAATTGTGTGAAAATGAAAATTTGAATCGTAACTTCCGAGTGATTTAGGAATAAAACACCGTCCAAAACTATGAATCACAATTGGTTCGCAGAATTCAAGCGTGAAAGGTCAACGTTTGATGACGATCTTTGCAAAGGTCGTCCATGCACCTCTGTTCTGGTGAAAAATATTGATGCTGTGCGTAAAATGATTTTGTCAAATCGGCATGTGACCTATAGTGAGATAGAGGCATTGTTAGGCATTGCAGCAAAACAAATACATAAGATTTGGCACAATCATTTGCATGTCAGGAAGCTTTGCAGTCGTTGGATCCCACACAATTTAAAAGAAGAACAAAACAGGCACCTGTCAAGTTGTGCAAGGAACTGCTAAAAAAATTTAACGGGGGTCGTTAAAATTTGGTATATAACATCGTAACAAGTGACAAATCTTGGATATATTCATATGAGCCTAAAACTATACAGCAATTGATTGTATGGGTGTTTCAAAATGAACCTAAACCCAAAAAAGTAGTGCGTTCACAAAGCGTTTCAAAATAAATGATTGCTTGTTTCTTTGGAACAACGGGTCATGTTGCAACTATTGCATTAGAGGATTGAAGGACTGTTAATGCTGACTAGTATACTTCAATTTGTTTGCCGGAAGTTGTTGCTGAAATCGGAAGAAACAACATTAACCGGTGAATCATTGTTCATCATGACAATGCAAGCTCTCACACAGCACGAGAAACTGTAGAGTTTTTAACCAGTAACAACATCCAATTAATGACTTATTGCCCATAATTGTCTGATTTATTGCCCAATGACTGACAATTTTTTATTACCTAAAGAGACCGTTGAAGCATTTAAATCACTTGTTTTGGAGGTACCTTGCTCTGCAAAAGTGTATAGATTTTAAAGGAAAATATTTTGAGAAGCAATAATGCAATTTACATAACCTAATTTGTGTTTTGTTTGACATTTTCCGCAAACTTTAGCAGTGTCCTTCGTAGTATAAGTTACTCTCCTATTACATTTTAAGAAACAAACTGAAAAAAAATATTTTATTATTACTACTACACCACTTACAATTTTGTTACTTTAATATTTTAACTTAAAGTTATTTTAATTTAATAATAAATTATTTGTGTTATTATGCTGTTTTCATTTACACACGGAATCACATCATACAAGTAAATAAAAATAAAAATAATAATTTAACAATATTTAGGAATTAAATAAATATGCATTAGTTAGCAGAATTTGTTTGATAGCTTGTTAAAATTTATTGAGTTTTGAAATAGTGATTGATTAGCCAAGTGATTATTTTTATATATTTTAATATGAAAAATTTTTAGATAATAGACTATAGTAATGTTAAAATAGACAGTTGATTAAACATGTATTTACAATGATCTCTGAATCTAAACTGTCATATCATTTCTACACAGGTTCTAAATAGGTTTCCAGCCAATGATGCGTGACTTTAATTTAAAAGAATGTAAAATATTTAAGAGGGTGGTAGTACAAACTACAACAAACAAACAAATCTTTATAAACATGGGTTGTCGGTTTTAGAGATATGGAACATTATTTATTTTTATTATTCTTTTTTCCTCAATTTTTATTTTGCAAAAACGTGCAATTTTTTATTATAGTTGGCTGATATTTTGTGAAACAAATATTCAGAATTTGACAGTCGTTGTGAATGCAGAACTAGCTGACATGCACTTTATGTAACGTCGTGCTAATGGGATTACTACCAAAGCACGGCGTCTTTATGTAGAATCTTATCCAAATTGCCAGATTTCTTTACATTGTATGTTTGGAAAAATTTACCAAAGATTGAGAGATACCGGTTCACTTTAAAAACAGTGCTATATTTTTGGCAGACCAAGGTGGGTCTTAGAGGAGAATAAACAATTACTATAGCACGGATAGAGCATAATCCAGGGACAAATGTGCGGAGAATATCAGCCAAGGTAGAAATTGGTGCTACTTGTTTGGAGAACCCTCCACGAGCAGCTGCTCTATCCATACCATGTACAACGAGTACAAGCCTTAAATTTATTTGTTTATCAGGCACGTTTGGTTTTTTGTTGATGGTTTCTACGCAAGGATGCTAAAGACCCGCAGTTTTTTGCTATAATTTTTTTTAAGGATAAAGCCGAGTTTACACAAAATAAAGTTGTTAATTTTCATAACGCCCATTGTTGTGCCAACAAAAATTTTTATGCTGTAATTGAATGACATCAGACACGTTTTTCATTAAACAATTGGATAATGTAGGCGACAGGTTTCTAGGTCCTGTTGTTTTACTAATCCGATTACTTCAACTTTTTGCAGAACACAATGTATGATCTTTTAGATAACATTCCTTTGGCCCACAAGCAACAAATGTGGGTTTTTAGGGATAATTGAAACCACTAGTGTATGCTACTCTTGTAAATAGCCTCGAGGAGCTGCAGTTAAAAATTAATAAAAAGTGCCAAAAAATCTGAGTTAATGAGGGAGTTTTAGAAAGAGCACAAACGTCTCTTAGACAAAAATGTTGTGCCTGTTTAAAAATAGAAGAAGGGCACTTCAAACGTTTTTTATAACTTTGTTCTTTGTAAAAATATATAAAAATAAATAATGTTTTATATCTTCAAAACCGTTGCTATGACAACCTATGTTTATTAAAACTTGTTTGTTTGTTGTAGTTTGTACTACCACCCGCTTAAATATTTTATTAGTATGATCCTTAGTTAATTGTCAATTCTCAACAATTTTACACCTGTGTTTTTATTTCTATTTTTTTTTTAACTAGCTAAACTTAAGATGTTTTATTTTATTTACGTTTAAACGGTTTGTTATAAACGTAATTCTACTTTATTGAAGCTGTAAGCCTACTGATGGGTAAATACAATAGAAGTTTTATATTAATTGTTTATGATATGTATTTAAAAACTATTATAATTTTAAGTACATAAATTAATTAACTATTTTAAAAAATTAATTAAAAAAACATATTTTTTTAAATGTATTAAGATTTTTACTTTGTTTCATAATATAATACTGCCACTAAAAATTAAACATTACCCTTATGGTTGCACTAATACTAGTCTGTCAGAACGACGGGTTTAATCCGACTTTTTTTTCAATAAAATTATTGACTCTTTCTGCTGCATTAATATCCATCGATTGTAAACCGACGTTATTTAGCACTTAAGATTTTTTAATTTATTTGTTTAACGTTGGTCTATTTATTTAGCAACCAAGGTTTATCAGTTTATCACTATCGTCAAAAAATAAGACTACCATATTTAAAAATGTAGCCGCAAATTTAAAAATTCCAATTTAAATAATTGGGTTTTATAACGTGCAAGAAATATAATTAATTTTTAATTATTGATTTTTAAAAATAATAAGTTTTTATTATTAAATGTTATTTCTACAAGTTTAGACATAAGAATGTGTATTAATTATGTTTACATACGTTTTTTATATTAAAATAAGTGCTTATCAGCATTTCTGGAATTATAAGAAAGAATAATATGGTTATTACATAAAATGTGCAATTAGCAAAATGATGCGTAACAAGATTTTCATATTACTCCTCCATCGTTAAGTTCAATACTCTCTAGAGATTAAATCTTAAAACGTGCCAGTGGTTAAAGGGCAATGGGTTGTTGATTTTTTGAATCTTTATCGGGTTGTTTTTGTCAGTCTCTGTTTTTCTTGAAATATTTGATGACAAAAGCACATCCTAATAGTGATAGTATTAAATACATCAAGATTGTTTCCGATAAATGCCATGGATTAACATTATTATTTTCTTCTAATAATTGTATTGGGTGCAATTAATCATTTAGTTTTGCCAATTGTACTGTTTTTAGTTGAAGCTTTGGAAGATGATTCTTCATTGATGTGGTTAAATCTAGTTAAAAAGCTTCTAGTAGGAAGGGTTGTCTTCTAGTAGTATCAATAAAGATTAACTGGTGGGTACCAATAAAGTGTTGACAATGTAAAATTTTGCCAAACAAAAAAATGCCATGTATGGTTTTTGCGGTACTTACTTTTTTGCAGTTTGAATTTATTATAGTTGATTTTGAAAAAGCTCCCAAATATTAGTTAATTTCGGGAATAAATTCTAAAATATTTTGTTTTTGTAATTGAATGTGAAAGCAGTGTTTGAATTTATTATTCGTTAATATATCAATTTTGCATAAAAAAAATTCATATGTTCGTTTTTCTCGTGAACAAAGGTATTGGTTTTCAAAAAGTCACAAACATCAGAAAACGGAATTATTTCTGAACCAGATTTAAGAGCATATTTAGTTATTGGAATAATTACTTGATACTTCATAATTTGGTATTGGTATAAAATAGTATAGCTCGTAGACAGTTTTTTCAAATAATGGAATACTGAGCGTATAAATAATCTCAGATATTTTTATAAAACATGAAGGTTTTTGAAATTATAAATTGTCTGTAAAATTTTTTTAAAAAGTAAATTGGTTTTATAGAAAGAAAATGTTTTCTGTAATTCAAACAATAGTTGCTCATCAGTAATGATGCTTGGATGTAATTATTTTAAATGACAAAACGTCAGTGAACTTTTAATGTCTTGTGCAACATTTAAAATAATATTCAATAAGTGAATAATTTGATTTAGAACATTTTTGGCAGACGAATCGTCAGAAAATGTTGCTGTGGATTGAATTATTGTAAGCAGTTAGTGAATATAGTATTTTTGAATCAATTGAATCTTTTTTAAATTCTTCTCGATTGTTTAATAAATTTATATGATTTATCTATCTATCTAATGATGTGGACTACATAAATGTATTTCAACTTTATGTAGGTTGAGAATATCTGTTATCAAGTTGTTATCAAATTCTGGTACATTATCACAGATAATTAAACCTGGAACTGAATGATGTGAAAAGTAATGAAGTAAGTTTTTTACTATTTCAATTGCGTGCATATTCAAAAGTAGATACACTTAAGCGTGTTTGCTAAACGCGATGGTAAGAAATTTATGTTTTTCATATTTTAGAATATTGATATAGACTATTTCAAAAGGTTTTGTTGGGGTTGAAATTATATTATATTTTAACTTTAATGGTTTTCGATCATATTTAACGAGTTTACAAGTTTCACAATTATTATAAAGTTTTGAATACTTTGATGCATTTTACGCCAATAATATTCAAAACTTAATTTTTGAATTGTTTCAATAAATCCTCTATAATTACATTTTTCTTTATGATAATTTTTAATTTTTTCATGTTGGTCATCAAGAGTTTCAATATCTTTAATATTTTTTAACATTTTTTAAACTTGATTTTATTTGAAAATTTCTGATTTAGAATTAAATTACATTGTTTATACAATTTTTCTGTTTCAAAGTAACAAGAATATAAGACATTAGGTACAAATCTAGTTCAAAGTTACATTCAAAAATTTGTACTAACATGCCTTGCTTAGAATTTTGAAATAAATGTTTTGCCTTAGTCTCGGATGGGTGGGTTTTAATACTTATAAAATGTATTTGATTTTTTGAGGTATTCAAAGGATCTTCAGAAATTGAAAAAGAGGGGTTTCAGTATGAATAGTAATATTGTCGTCTGAAATTTCCTCTCTGTCGATATCAGATATATCTGGAGTTTTTAAAATAAATAAATTTACTTCTTTGTCATTAATAGATGTTTTTGAAGCAAATTTAGCATTAAATTTATTCATATAATCAAAAATATTTTTATCTTCTTCTTCATCAATTTCGTTTAAGTTTGGGGGATGAGATAAAGCATCTGCGTTGCTGTTTAATTTACCTTTTTTGTAATATATTTCATAATCAAATTCTTCAAGACGTAGTCTCCATCCAACTAATTTTGAGTTGGGATCTTTAACGAAAAAAAGCCATTAAAGTGGTTTATGATCTGTTATAATTTTAAATTTATTTCCATACAGATAGGGACGAAAATATTTAGTAGACCATATTACAGCAAGTAATTTCTTTTTGATAGTAGAACAGTTTATTTTGTGTTTACTTAATGTTTGTGATGCATAGGGTATAGGAAAATCTGAGCCGATAATACTTTGAGATAAAACAGCTCCTATCGCATTATTGCTAGCATTGGTCGTTAAAATAAATGGTTTTTTGAAAAATTGAGATAATGCAAGATTGGGTTATTGGTTAATAATTTCTTACAGAATTCAAAACAGTTTTTATATTTTGAATTATCAGGGTCAATTGTATTATTTTAGTTAATTTCGCAAAATGTTCAATAAATTTTCTATAATAACCCAAAAGTCCGAGAAATCTTTTCAATTCTTTTTGAGTTTTTAGTATTGAATAATTAAGAATAGCATTAATTTTGTTGAAAATATAATAATGTCGTCTAAATAAACAATACAGGATTGATTTTGTATTCTAAGAAGAACGTTATCCATAACCCGTTGAAAGGTTGATGGAGCGTTTTTCAAGCCAAACGGCATACGAACAAATTTGTAGTGGCCATTTTCTACTGAAAATGCAGTTTTGGACATATCCTCAGGATTTATTTCTATTTGCTGGAATCTTGAAGCAAGATAGAAGTGGAAAAATATTGGTTTCTGCTAAGTTTATCTAAAATGTTCGTAATATTTGGCAACGGATACCGGTCGTCTATTGTCTGTTTATTTAATTTTGCCATTTAGGTTTGCCAGACGCATCAAGTTTTTTTGGTACTACCCATATAGGAGCAGACCAGGGTGATTGTGATGGTCAAATGATACATTGATTTAACATATCCTTAATTTGATTTTGTACTTCAGATTTATGAACGTAAGGGATACTCTTATATGTCTTAACATGTATAGGCGTATTATCTTTTAGTTTTTTGTTATGTTTTACAGCGTTAGTAAAAGTTAAGGGTTGGTTTTCATAATGGAAAATGTCAACGTATTTGTTGAATAATTTAACTAATTTTTGTCTTTCATCCGCATTGCAAGGGTTGATTCTTATTGTGACAAAAATTATTATTTAAATTTGGAATTTCAAATTTATTCTTAGAGATGACATTAAAAGAATTTGATAAGTTTATAGATATATATTTATCAGTGGGGTTCAATATTGATGTGTATGCTAAATTGTTTTCTATTTTAATTAAGCTTTCAGGAATTTCAAGGTTAGAAATTTTTTGATGGGGTAATATTGCAACTCTTTCATTTTAATTTGCAATTTTGATTTTTATTTTTTGTTCAAAATATGGCGCTTCAACAATACAATTATTATAATCAACTAATTTTTTTTAAATATAATATTAATTTTTGTATTAGGCAATAATAATTTATTTGTAACTAAATCTAATTTAGCATTTAACTGTTTTAGATTATCGAATCCTAAAAGACAATCAAAATATTTATGAAATAGAAAAATGTGAAATTTAAATGGAAATATGTTTAAATTGAAAATAGTTGGACATGGAATTGATATGCTAAACTTTTCTTTAGTGGTGCCATGAGCAATAGAAATAATAAATGGATCTGGCTGTATATTATCTGAAAAGTATTTTTTTGCTATTTTGAGGTTTATAAATGATTTGGTTGAATCTATTAAATATTTAAAATTAAAATTTTGAAATAGAATATTTATAAATGGTAATTGAGATGAATTTTGGTCTATATTTAAGAGTTCAGCGTGTTGTTCATTTTTGAGGCTACTTGACAAAAAAAAGTTTCATCTGAATCTTCAAGTTGTTCAGGTTCAAAAATAGAATTTTTGCATTAGATCATTGTTGATTTCATCAATTAATCAAAATTTTGTTCTTTGTCATTATTATGAAGTTCCTCAAATGTTCAATTACGTTGAAGATTATAATGAGACTGATTAGGTTTATATTGAGGTTTATTTTGGAAATCTGTGTTTTTAGTCATCAAACTCATCGGAATTGGTTAAGGTGAAATTTAATTTTTATTTGGTCTAAATACATTGTTTGATGTTGATGGTCTTTGATTAAATTATTTTTGTTGGAAGTTCTGTTGCGCAAATTGTTTATTAACAAAATTATTATTTTGTGGCATTTGATAAAATGACAGTTTATTTGGAGCAACATTAGTATTGGGTTTCATTTGTTGAAAATTTATATTCATTTCGTTTACATTAAAGTCATTTGTTAGAATTTAAAAGGCAACATGAAGTAAATCAGGATTTTTTGTACTCAAATAATCTTTTAAGGGGTTGTTTAGGTTTTTTAATAGAACCCGCAAAGCTAACTTTTGAGAAAAATGTATCAAATACTGTGCTTTTCTTACATCAGCTATTGTAGTTGCTATATAGCTTACTTGAAAGATAAGATTATTCTAAATTTTTGTAAAAAAATCTAAAGGTTTAAGGAAACCTTGTTTTATGCTACACAATTGTAAAATGAGTGTTTGGTGATTGCGTTTATCAGCGTAAGCGGCAAGTAACGCATTTTTGAGGTCCTGCCAAGATGTTATGTTATAAAATGTAATGTTATTTGCAGCATGTCCTTTAATTTTATTTTTTATTAATTTTAATAATAAAACGTTTTGAAAGTCATCAAAGTCTTGTCTATTATAACAGTGATTTATTAATTGTTCACTAGAAATATTAAAATCTGCTAATATCCCAGAATTACCTTCAAAATCCGGAATTATGTTCAAATATTCTTTTCTAAACTGAGCCATATTATTTATATCAATTTTATTTTTAATATTATAATTATTAATGAAAATTTAGATTTATTACTGACATTTATGCCTTACCAATAGATTTTTTTCATTTTAAGGCGTCTACTATTATTTTATAGGGAAGTCGTCCTTTCCTGAGTTGAATATCCAAATCCAGGCGTCTACCGTCTTCAGCGGGAGAAGTCGTCTTTTTCAAATGAGCTGCTTATGCAAATGAATCTAGGCGTCTACCGTATTCAGCGGAAGAAGTCGTCTTTTTCAAATTGGTTGTGATACATTTAATTTATTTATAATCCAACTGTGATTATTCGCACTTATATTTTTTGTGTTTGATCGCCGGTTAAAGTATTGAAACAGACCGAATTAATTACGATAAAAATCACTTATTTCAAGAAATCACTTTATTTGTGTTTATCGATTCAATCAATTTGTTATCGCAATCCTACCGACTGCGCCAGAAATATAATTGATTTTCAATTCTTGATTTTTAAAAATAATAAGTTTTTATTATTAAATGTTGTTTCTACAAGTTTAGACATAAGAATGTGTGTTAATTATGTTTACATATGTTTTTATACTAAAATAAGTGCTTATCAGCATTCCTAGAATTATAAGAAAGAATAACATGTGCTGTTAGCAAAATGATGGATAACAAGATCTTCATATTACCTGCACGCAATATTGAAGCAGTACAGGGCACAGATTATACAGTAGAAGATGAGTCAATTTTCTATAAAAAAATTGCTACAAAAAACTTGCTCCTTTCTTAGCTCTTGGCAAAAAAAACATTAAGTTTGTAAAACGGTCGGCTAGCGGCGTTGAGTTAATTTTGCGTCAATAATTGCGCTATTTTTAAAACTTGCCATTTTCCCTCCTCTATATTTTTGGGCTTGGGATCGACAACGGTAGAGTTAAAAATGGCAAATTCATTTTTGTGCAATGATTTATATAGTAAACTAAAAAAAACTGAAGCATCAACATAATTGAAACAAAGATATTTTTTTATTAGTTGAATTTTTATTTATGCTACAATGTTAAACCAAAGCTCCCGTTGAGAGTTTTTAGAAGAAAATATAAGAAAATGTTTATTTTCATAATTGGTATCAGTTATAAGGCTAAAATATACGTTTATGCAAAATAGCACGTTATATTTATATTTCTAAATACCTGGTCGTGATATTTTAAAGCCTGTGAGATAACCCATAACACTACTAACAATAATAATATCATACTGGAATTATGGCATAGTGCGTTGTGCACATAATATTGTTTGTTTGAAGTTTGACTTTAACAGACATAAAATAAAACTAATATTCGAGCCACTGCAGTGTTCTTGGACCAGTCAATGCAGTTTGTAAATTACCTGTAGTCATAGTTGCTATCTACTAAAATTTCTCTTCTTATCCAAAAGATAGCATACTCATGACAACTCATTTTTCTGAATAACCAAAAAAAATGACCTTCCAGATAAAGGACTTATACCCTGGACATCTAATGTAGCAGTTGAGTATGCTAACCACTACACCACCTGGGCTGTCCGGCCGATTTCTACCGAATATTTAAATTAAGTTGTGGTTCTAACCAAAACCAAAATCAAAACAAACATATGAATAAAACTACACACAACCTAAATAACAAAGCAAACCTATGAAATGAATTAATAATGTGTGTTATTAATAAAGCAAACCTATGACAAAAATCAAATAAGATGAACAAAAACATAAAATGGTGCCCTAAATATGAAGCTCTGCAGCCATTTATATGGAAAAAAAAAGATATATAAATATATTGTAAATATGAAAATTTATTATAATACAAAAAATAGCTTTAATATAGTAATTTTGTTTATTTGTGATAATAAAATTATCAAATTTAAGTTTATCTTTTTTAGAGCATTTGGATGATATTAATAAACGTCTTGTTTTAATTTTAATATTTGTTTTTATGTGTAGCATTTCTATTATAATATTCAGTTTTAGTTTAACTGTTACAACTTATATTAGATATCATATCTTTGCAAGACTTACACATTAAACAATAAATTAAAAAAAAATGATTTTTTGTTAACAAACCAAAGAGCAAAGAGTGTTTAGTCACTTTAGTTTAAATTATTTGATAAAAGTATTTTTTATTAAAAGATAAAATATTACTTTTTTTTAACTAAAAGACTTCTAACACTTGCAGCAGGAAAAAAGTTTCTAACTTTGATATTTAACATTAGAGCGGGTGAATATGTACTGTACACCCGCTTAATAGTTGGTTATTAAAAGATTAAATATAACTTTTTTTTGAGTAAGGAACTTCTATCACTTGTAGATGAAAGAAACTTTTGATTTTCTGATAATAAACACTATGGTAGATGGGTAGGCAGTTTAAACACCTCTTTCTTCTTGAAAAAAAGACTGACGCGTTAAAAAAAAAAACTTTCTTGTTAACAAATTTTTGGGTGAGTGAATGAGCTTTTGATATAAACAACTTAGTGATTAATATAATCTGTAGTTATTGGTCATTAAAAAAATTAATTTATTGTTTTCTTTTTAAACAGAGTCACTCTAACGTCATAATAAAAACAATTGACTTTTTGGCTAACCAGTTACTTCAGAATATAGCGTACAAAATTTAATTTTAAAAATAAGATTATAAAAATTTGCATCAGTAGTGAATCCATTATCAAATTACAAAGTGACAGGATTGAAAGACTTTCACGCAAGGATGATACTAACGTTGACAAATAAATATTAATTAATTAATAATTAAGAAGAATGATGGCAGGAAAACAACAACAACAACTGTAAGAATAGAAGAAGAAACTAAGTTTGACGAAACAACAGAAGAAGAGATAGAAGATATAATCAAACAACTGAAAATAAGAAGCGCGCCAGGAGAAGATCAAATAACCCATGACGTAATAAAAGCTATAAAAAAAGAAGTAGCACCAATACTGAAAAAACTAATAAATAAAATGATACAAACAGGTGAATATCCACAAATACTCAAAAAACAAATTATAAAACCAATACACAAAAAAGGAGAAAAATCAAAATCAGAAAATTATAGACCACTATCGCTTATATCAGTGTTAAGCAAAATAACAGAAAAAGCAATATATAACAGACTTATGACACACATAAACAAACATAACATAATAAACAAAAGACAATATGCATTTCAAAAAAACTCAAACACTATGGGCATATCAACTGACATAATACAACACATAGCAGGAAAGCTAGATGACAAACAGTATGTAATACCAATATTTATAGACATGAGGAAAGCCTTTGACACAATCGACAAAGACAAATTGATCAACAAAATGGAAATTCTTGGAATAAGAAACACAAACTTAAAACTACTAAAAACATATATTAAAAACAGAACACAAAAAACAAGAATAAACGACATACTTAGTACATCTACAATAGCAGAATATGGGCTACCACAAGGTGGAGTACTAGCGCCAATATTGTATATATTATACATAAATGATATATATAATATAAACTTAGTTGGTGAAATATATACATATGCTGATGACACATGTATTATATATCACGGAAAAAATAAAGAAGAGATAGCGAGAAACATAAATGAAGACGTTAAGAAATTAACTAAATGGTACGACGAAAACATACAAACAATAAATGAAGAAAAAACAACGTATATGATAATAAGACAAAAAAACACAAAAGATATTAACATAAAAATTGAAATAAATAACATACCAATTACTAGAACAAAACAGACAAAATACTTAGGAATAATATTAACTGAAAAACTCACCTGGGATACACATATTAACAAATTATTAAAAGAAAGCGCAGCAACAATAGGAGCTGTGTATAGAGCTAGGGAATGCATTACAAAAGAAACTGCATTAAGTATCTACCATTCACTATTTTTAGCAAAAATTAATTATTTAATAAACATATGGGGAGAAACAACAAAAACAAACATTCAAAAAAATCAAAGGCAACAGAACAAAATTCTAAAAATAATATACAAACTACCAAAACTAACACAAACAGAAGAAGTATACAAAATAATTAACGAAACAAAGATAAACGAAAAAATAAAAATAGAAAAATGCAAACTAATATACAAAATTAAAAATAAAGAAATTAAAACCAACCTCCAAATAAAATGCAACAAAGAAATTCACGGACATAACACAAGAAGAAGAAGCAACATACATGTACACACAACAAGGACAGAAAAAGCAAAACAAACAATACTAGGCAATGGACTTGTCACTTACAACCAACTGCCTGAAAGTATCAAGAAAATAAAGAATTATAAAGAATTCAAAATTAAAATTAAAAAACACTATATATTAACAAGATCTAATTAGAAGAAGACAGAAGCAGATAAATAGAAACATAAAATGGTGCCCCGAATACGAAGCTCTGCAGCCATCCACATGGAAACGGTGTAGAGCAGCAAGTGGGGAGAAAAAAACAAATAATATAAACTGTAAATATGTAAACATTTTATAATAAAAACTAAGTATTAAAAAAAAAAAAAAAAAAATGTAATATAGGTATCAAATAAAAGCAAATACTGTAACATAAAAAAAAAAAAAAAAAAAAAAAAAAAAAAAACGGTATTATTACTGCTTCCATTAATGTTCACAAAGCAAATGCTGGAAACAACTTTAGAAAAGTACTTGATTAGGAAAAAAAAACGTAACTCACAAGCAAAAACAAATTACTGCCAAAGTAATTTTTTTTTTTACTTTTTAAGGATAAAATGTCTTTAATAAAATCCAAAAAACGTTTGAGAAGCCACACATTAAAACACAAAAATCAGTAGTACAACTGCAATAAATTATAAATAGAGTAATCCGGTTGATTTACTTTTAAAACGAAAAGTGGTTTACGTAATGTCTATCCACAAGGCAGGACAGTTACATCATCCGCTTGGTATTGACCAATATTTTGATTAACAACACTAAGTAAGGTAACAGATTTTTTTAAACAACCAACTTACGACTGGCAATCAATTTGGTTATAGATACGGACAAAGGATGGTTTAGTACATAACTAGAATTGTAAATGTTATTAGCATCAACAACAAACAAATTGTCAAACATCATCTTGCTAGATGTCAAAAAAGCTTTTGACCAAGTATAGATCAATAGACTGATCCATAAGTTGGAGTTACTACACTACTTACATTACTTAATTAAACTGATTCACAATTATTTAATTGGCAGGCAGATTTAAATAAAAATCAATGACACTTTGTTTTTTCTTAAAAATATTGATGCTGGTGCACAAAATTTAATTTTGGCACCAAAGTTATTTAATATTTATTTTGATGACATTCTTGTTGTTTCTAAAACATTGTTTTTTTTCTATATGTAGACGACACAATCTATTTAGGTTTTTTTTTATCTAAACACTCTGCAAATACTTTTGCATTAACCCAGTATTAGTATAAAAAACATCAAATATTCAAAAAAATAGTTAAACTTAAGAAGATTCTTATTTAAATGTCACAGAATTAATAGCTCGTATTGCCTCTATGTGCCCGTATTATAACCTTTATTTGTTGTGGCATTGACTTCACCAAGTTTGTTTTTTTTTTGCTGAAGAATAGGAAATAACTTGACTAGGACTGCTAGAGCAAAGATACATGCTTTAAATTGTCAATCATATTCTAAACAAGTGATAAAATTCATGTTAAGATTTTTCAACGTCTACTTAATTTATTTGACATTAACGTATTAAGATAATTCATTAACATATGTATATAAATATTTAAAATATTCACTTTGAATTGTGGTGGTGAACGATGTTGGTGAAGTAAGTTACAAATTAATTATTAAGTTTAAACAAATAACTATACTAATGAGAGGTAAAACTTTGAAACGCGTACATGGATGTTTTAAGTTAGGATATTCTTTTTATAAGTTTAATTTTTTAATGTAATTCATCACAACTATGGTAATCTGTAGTTGTTCATTATAATGCATTAATAAAATACCTGTTTAATATTTTTCTGTCCATTTATTATTGACCCACACTAGGTCCGTACGCGCGTTTGCAGAAACACATCACAGCACAATCAAACTGCCAAAAATAATGTTGCAGAAAAATATCTCTTTTATAATCTTTTTGACAACTATCTGGATTTTGTAATCAAAAGCATAACTTATCAGTAAACAGTAATTAGTTATATCGCTCTATGGTTCAATAATTTTGTTTTTGTTGACTCTATGCTGCTTAGTAAAAGCCTTGCAATAATAACGACTTTTAAAATTAAAAAAACAAAAGTGCAGCAAATCAACTACAATATAAAAAATGGCACAAGAATTTTTGCAATTTTATTAATTATTAAAAAAACTATTTAGTTTCTATGGGAGCACAGCTACACTGATTATTAAAAATATTTTAATTTAACGGTTAACAAAAAAAATAAACAAAACATAATCGCAAATCATTTATTAAAAAAAAAATAGTAGTAAGTTGTTTTTTGTAGTGAAATACTTAAACTCAACAATATAGAATAGTTAGTGTCACTGCAACACATATTGGTACATCAAACTAATAACTATAACCACATTTACAACTAATAACTTAAGTATTATAACTTCTTCAAACAATGTCATTGGCACAAACAACAGAACAAAACTTGATTTTTTTTTTAAATAAAAATTGTTTTTATATTAAAAATTTATTATTATTAAAAAAATGTAAACATTTTAAGAAACATTTTTTTTCAAAACCAAGCATACTATAATTGTATTATAAGAAGAATGGCAACATTACAATTTTTGAATCTTTTAGGCATTTGAGTAAGTTTTAAATTATAATTTTAATAGTTATATCCTTAAACTTTTTAGTAGTAACATTTTATAATAAACAGGCGCGGAAAAAACACTATTCGAGTATAGAAAAAAAAAAAAAAAAAAATTAGACAGACAAAAGCCAATCCAACAAGTGGAAGAAATTTCAAAGAAAGCAATATAGAAAGAGAAGAAAAACTTAAAAAAAGGAAAGCGCCAGGTATGAATGGGATACAGAATTAAGCGTAGTTGTATGGTACGGAAGAGTAGATTGAGAGATTGAGTGAGTTAATAAATATAGTATAAAAAAGAGAAAAAAAAGTCAATGGAGAGAAGGTTTTGTATGCCTAATACACAAAATTGGAAACAAAAATTTAGTAAATAACTACAGGAGAATATCACTACTGGGTACGGCATGATATTAGAGGAAAAATTGAATGAGAAACTGGGTATAATAAGACAATTCCAGACAAACAAGCCGGCTTCAAAAAAAGAACAGGTACCATAGATAATGTATATGCGGTATTCCTGGACCTAAGGTGGCATTTGATAGTGTGGTTAAAGAAAAACTGTAAAAGTGTATGCAACTTGGAAAAACTGAAGTTGACTCAAAACTGGTAAAGAAGCAAAGAAAATGAAAGAAATGATAAGGACTAGAAATAGAATGGGTAAAGTATTACAAAAGTTATTTTTTTAAATATTTGGAATATGGTTTTGCACAAATAACAGCGAGATTAAGCACATTAAAGAAATGGTTTAAAAAAGCTAATAAAGTAGTGGAGCATGTTCGGGGAATAAATCACAAACATTTTGAGTGTACGAGATTTAAAGATCTTATGTTAGATAGCCTAGTTAGAAGTATGATATTGTATGTGTAGTCAGAAGTATAAAAATGGAAAGAACAAGATAAATTAGAAGCAATACATGTATAATACTAGAGATGGGTGCTTGGTTTAAACAAAAAAACTCCAGCATATATTGTGCTAGAAAAAGTTCAAAAAGATAAGTTAAGAGTAGAAGCAGGAAGGAAAAAAAGCAACAAAGTATTAAAAAAGAATGAGACAGAAACAAGAATGTAAAATCTTACAAGAATGCATAAAAGAGAAATGAGAGCAAGAAATGAAAAGCTAAAACAGATCAGAAAATATATTACAATAGAAATAGTTATGCTAGCTAAGAAATTAAAAGAATGAGAAAATCTGAGAGAGAGAGAGACATGGCACAAAATTATGGAAAAAAATAGAGATACACAAAAGCAAAAAAGAAAAATACATACAAACATATTATAAGACGTATACTGCCAATGTACCTAAAAAACAATAGATACAGTAAAAATATTAAAAAAATGATTGCAAGATTCAGATGTGGTAATGAAAAGCAAGTGACAAGATTTTGGATGGAAAAGAATTAAAAAATGTGCGGAGAAACAGATGGAAAAAATAAGATATTGAAAGGAGACGGAAGAAGAATAAAATGAATAAAGGTAGTTTAAAAACGAAAAAGAGTAACCAAAAAAAAAATAAAATTAGCATTGTTAGTTTTATAAGAATTATGATTTATTATTTTGAAAAATTATAAATGTATTTGTAAATGTAATTTTAAAAGCCAAATGGCAGAAAATAAACGTATTAATAATAATAATAAACTTTAACATTTTTTAAAACACATTTACAGCAGGCAAAAATTATTGAGTAGTACTTGTGCTAAAATGCTTCTTTTGCCTGTTCCTTTGTTTTGCCCGCATTTTAGCGCCTAAACAATGATTTAGTGGTCAAGAACCAAACATTTTTTTACGGTATTTAATTGACTGTGAATTACAATTTTACTTGTCATATCTTAAAAATTGTCAGTAGTGACAGATTATATTGAACATTTAAAACTTTTTTATATAAAACAAGTAAAAAAAATTAAGTGTAAGTTGTGCCAAAATTGCAGTCGTTTGCTTTTAGTAGTCTTTATTTGTGTGTTTTTTTGCAACGTGCTAAAATCCGTTTTTGCTTTGCTTGGTTGTGCTGCTAAACGTGGAAGACTGTTTAAGCTTATTTTTGGCTTTTTATCAAGGTTGGAAAAAAAAACAGTTTGTTTCAAAAATAAAAACAAAAACACCTGTTTTTTATTATTATCAATGTTTTATTTTGTTTAAAACAGTTTAAAACAAAATAAATAAAAAAACATGTTTTAAACAATTGAATAATAATTTTTTAAATGGTTGCTGTTCGCAGGCGCGAATAGAAAATGTTTTGTTTTTGCAAGAGATGGCGCAGTTGATCAATTCTACTAACACGGTTGCTTGCAGCGTCTATATTGCTAAAATTGTCAAACCATATCAAAACAAACCAAAACGCTATTTATGCATCATATTTTTTTGAGATAAACAACCAAATATTAAAAAAAAAAACAATTAATTAAAAACAACAATTAATTAAAAAAAACAATGTTTAAAATTGTTTAAAGCAAAACCGTATAAACAATGTTTCTTGTTTTAAACTAGTTTAAAACAAAAGTTTAAAACAATTTGTTTTATAAAAATTTGAGCAACAAATTTTCCTTTTTTTCTTATTTATTTTTAGAAATATATTATATGTGCGGCGCTTACGAGGTTATGAGCGTTATACTAGGTATAACTACTGATCCAACCTCCGGATAAGTTATCTCCAGTTTATCTTTTTCCAAACCCTAACTATGCTTTAACTTGGGGTTGTAAAAGCGGCCCTTAATAAGCCAACACATAAATAACTTTTTTGGCTATTTATACATACGGCTAAATAACTCCGTTTTTGTTAAACCAATTTAAATGATTCAAAAACTATATTAAATAATTTTTTGAGTATTATAAAGTTTATTTATGTACTGCTTTGTTTATAATATATTTGCAATGACAACCAACTTTAGTTTTTTAAATTTTACTTTTTCTTTAGAATTTCTAAAACACTATAATTCTAACTGTAAAATAATTATATATTTACATAACAATAATCATAAATTAAATAAACTGTGATTTGACACTTAAATTAGTTAAGTTTGCTGATAAAAACAATAATTCTATAAAAATACAATAATGTAATTTAAAATAATTTCTTATTAACAAATACTGTTCAAAATGCTTTTTTATTAAATTGCTTACTATAGCAGATAAGATATTGTAAAGTATAAAAATCTCTGATAAACATGTTGTTTGTTTCTAAACTTATAACTGTGGTAATTAGGTAAGTAGCAGTAGATTGTTTTTTGATTTTTATATTATTGACGTAATAAAACTGGTCTTGAATATATATTTTTTTAAATATTAAAAAAAATATTTTTTTTTTATAAAAAAATGTAATTTTTAAGTTAATAGTAACAACAATATAAAAATACCTCAAAAACTAAACGTTAATTAGTTATTTTTACTGCTGCTTAATTACAATCATTTTAAATGTAAAAAAAATAACAAGTATTTTATATTTATGGCAAATATTTTTATAAAAGTACATAATTATTTTACATTATTTGATTCAGAATAATAAATAGATAAAAAAAAATTATTAAAAAAAAACTAAACTTCAAATTTTTTTTAGTACTGTAGGGTATATATGTACATGTATTTTGTTGTTTTTAGATTGGCTTTGTATGAATACTAAAACCAACAGAATACATGTATATACCCTACAGTACTAAAAAAAATTAAATGATGTTTGAATTATTAAAAACAGTTTAAAAATATTAAAGGTGTACGTTTTTATCTAATATCTTGTATATTAATTATAATATAATTTATATTTTATTAATAAATGTTATTTTATCTATTTAAGGTTCTCATATCTATTAATTATCCCGTTTGATAATTTCTAATTAACTTGTTATCGTTTTTTATTTGTAAAACCACTTTAATGAAGTAATAAATATTCACAGCCAAGTTGAGTCACCAAAGTGATAAATTATGTCACCGGAAGACAAAATAGCTTAATTCCAAGTTAAAATAAAATACACATTTATTAAATTTTAATCATGTAATAGATGATAAAAAATTATTACTCTGTTTTATGTTTATTTGTTATTGTAAATAACATCCGCTGAAGTTACGCAAATCTTGTGACATAAACATCAACATTTAACTAATTAAAATATTATTAGCATGTAATACTAAAAATCATGTTTAGTTTATGATATCAAACCTTGTGAAATATAATTAATATCTGGATAATGGTGAAATTCATAAAAATGTCAATTACGTATTTACCATTAAATGATTACTACTAATTATGTTATTTATGGAATTTATAAAATTATTAGTCATGATTAATTATTTAACTTATACAATAGATTTGGCAACATATTTTATATATTTTAAAATTGCATTATTATTTTAAAATATAACGAGTGCAATGTGTAAAAAAAAACAGTTTTTGTTCTGTGTATAAAGAACTAGATTATACTTGACAGATTTAATATTAATTAAATATTAACAAAACAGTTTTTTGGTTTAAAATTAACTATAAATAAAATATACATATTTAACGTTTATGTATTAAAATTTGTCAGATTTTACTTAACGTTGATGTAATTAGCCGTTAAAAATAATTTGTACATAATAACTTTTTTTCTAAATGTTAATTAGGCAAGGCAGACTAACCTATTCTGCAAATATGCCGACACACAGAATAGCCAATATAAATTAATTGTAGTGAGGGAGGACTGAAATATATGTATTTCTGGGAATGTAAATCACTGTTAATCTGCCTGTCATTGTGAAGTGGTGTTGACTGACGTGTGACATGGTATAAGTACGCATCTGGATTTACTAGTTGCGGCCCAATGTTGGACTTGATTTATTAGAATTTCTGCCGAATTGGATTTACCAATGACACCCAAATAAAACGACTAAAATGTACTTTACGGAATGTATCTAATTGACCACAAATGAATAAACTATTATAATCGACAACAGTGCCTGTCGGCAACTATTGTTTACAGTTAAAATTTGAGTTATCAATAAATATGCATTTTAACCGCAATGATAACAAGAAAACTTACAAAGTCAACAATTGTACAGTAACTGTAATTACTGCAAACAAAATAAATAAATTATTCGGATATAAATTCAAACTGTTTTAGAAAGCAAACTATTGTAAATAACAGCATAAACTTAATAACATCTAATACTAATATCAATAGTACAATAAAATTAAAATTGTACTACAAAATATTTTTTATAATAAAATACGAATTATAAATATAATAGCACTTCTTCGAATTTAGCGTAGGTACATAGTTTATGATAATTATAGTTACTTAATATTAATAATATTTAAAAAATAAATGCCCGTTGCTTTAAAAGAAAGTTGGATTACTTGCTAATTAATTAAATAAAGTGTTTATTCAAGCATATTAACAAGCAATTAATTAAAAGATAAAGAGAAATGTATTTTTGTAACAAAACAATATCAAAGATCAATGAGTAATTATTTAATTAAATTAAAATAAAGATCAAAAGTTCATATAATAAAAAACCTTTCTGGCAACTATATTAGATTGTTCGCATTAAATATTGCTGGCAGGTGTTGAAAAATTGCATCAAAATCTATATTGAAATAAAAGAAAATATGCATATTGTGCCACGAGATAGAGTTTCCATGCACGAGAAAAGTTGTTGTTTTCTTGCTTTTGTTTTGATGTCTGGGGTGTTGTCGTCGAAAGTGTACCAGGTTATCTGCTTGAAGGGACTTTATTTTTATCAAACATTGTTTATTTCATTAGTTTATAAACCATTTGGTAACTGTTACTATTACTGTTAAACACAATGACGTTTTTTTAATGCTTAAATACAAGTACGTTGTATATTCATCTCCTTTCCGTATAATTAAAACTTTCTTGTGCATTTATACTCTATAATCTTACATTGCTATCACTAACTAATTATCTACCGTAAACCTAATAACTACTTAACTTACTAGATACTATATAATATAATTAAAATACCTTTACCTAACTTATACAAAGCCTATATTACCTTAATGTATTTTAATTAACTAAACAAAAAATACCAATATTTAACTTTAAATTAAATACTTAAATCTAATTTATATAATTAATCTAGCCTAACTTACAATTTTATATTTTAAATTTACTTAAAGTAACGTAAATATTATTTCTTGCTGCAAGATCAACATCTTGAAAAACAATCTAAATAAAGTTTACTCAACTTCTAGTAGTTGTGTTTTTAAAAATAATGCAAAATTAATTCATTTTTTTTAATTACCGTGTAATGTTTAATAGACTTGTGATCAATAAAGAAATAAAGTTTAGTTTTAAAAATCAAAAATGCAACATACTTACAAAATGTTTAACAATAAATATCTTTAGAAACAATACATTTTAAAACAGATATTAATATGCATATATATATTTTAACTTATATTGATCTAAATTAAAGTTTTTTAAGATATTGCTATATAGAAATTATCTTGTTTAATATATGTTACATTCAATTTAGTGTAATTTATGGGTTAAGTGGAAGAGCAGCGAGTGAGATGCTTTCATACATGTATAATGTTAACTAAGACAATAAATTAAAAACAAAATTGGAAAAGTTTGTTAAAATTATTTAGTGGGGGTCTCATGCTCTATCAAAGTATTTCAGATAACGTACCACTAATATAAATCAAGTTGTTTTTGTTGACAATGGGAATAGACCCATAAACTTGACATACAACACTTGAAAAAGGTAATTTATAGCATCCTAGTTTATTTCTTTATAAACACAGTAGTGCTAAGAAATGCAATAAAAAGATTTGAATTTTTTCAAGTGTCCGGCAGTTTTTTTAATAGTTTCGCTTTATAATATTTTGCAACAACTTGTTTTTAATCGTAACCCAGCATTGCACAGCATTAAAAAATAGGTTTGAATTAACAGTTTGAACGTTGCCAAATTCAAAAATTGTTTCTTAAAAGGTTGTAACGTTTTTATTATGAATTCACTTTTTAAACTTAATTTTAAAAAACTTTTATTGATGCGCGTTTATAACGTCTTCAATTGCAAATCATCAGACGCAGCAAAAAATGATGTTCTGTCACTTTGCCTTGCTTTGTAGATTGTCACTATTGTTTGTTCAGATATAAACATTTTCAAGTAATAAATGTTACAAGAAAGATGTTTTTATTTACTTCTGAGTTGGCTAATATGATGTTCCAGTTTAAATCTTGGTCTATAAAAATACCCAAGTATTTCTAATGTTTAATATTGTAAATTTTGTTTAAACAGATAAATTTTGCTAGTGTTGGAGTTATATAAACGCAACAAATTAAAACAATTATTTTTACTTTGATTTTTGATGTGGAAATGCAATACACATTAATTTTGTCTCTATTTATATCCAACCTTTTATCATGTGCTCATTTTTAAAATTGTGTTGTAAGTTTTTTTAAACTTGTTTAAGGTTTTTTGAATCGACACTATAAGTGTGTCATCCCCGTACTAAAAAATGCTTACATGTTCTAAAACACAAACCTACGTCGTACACATACAGGAGATACAAAAAGAGGTTTAGATTGCTGTTTTAAAGTACATTGCGTTTGATTTTTGTTTTTTGTTTTTTGTCTTAGGTTTTGTTCAAATTTGAAAGTTTAGTTGTAGAGATAGTCTTTAAACCATTTTTTAAAATTTCTTTTTATGCCGTAGTTTTCTAAAATGATTAATATTTTCTTATAATCCAGTGTATCAAATGCCTAGGAGAAGTTTAAAAACAAACACAAAGCATACATGTTTTTGTTAAGGCTTTTGTTAATTAGCATTTTGCATTTTTGGTATCTACAGATGTTATTTTGTAATTTTGTTAGGTTAGCTAAGAATACTATAGATAGTAGTTTTATTGAAGTGGCTGTTGAGCAATTGTGTTTAATAACCTATCTGTCAGTACTTTTTACCGAGTCGGCTATTACGTAACGTAGTTTCAATGTGAGCGTGGTTTTCTAAACAGAAGACAATATTGTGGTCAAAATTTATTAAAAATTGTGTGTTGTGTTGAAAAACTTTATAAATGCAGCGCAAAAATAATGCAGGGTTTTTTAGAAAAAACAAACTAATGTCTAAGACAAAAAAAGTCAGGGAAGAAAAGGAATCTTGGATGCGGGTTGTTTTACTGTCCTTCCTACGGCCCTAACGCATATTTAAATAATAGAGACGCAATAACCACTCGGAAATTTTTATCGAAAGAATTGCTATGTTGTTAATAAAATTATAAAATATAGTGTGTCCGCAAATGGGAATACCCATTAGGAAAAAAAAATGATTATTCATTTTATGACCAAAAGTAATTTTGTTATAAAAAATTTTGCTAGTAGAAAAATTAATTAACAATAAAAAGAAATCAGATCTTATGTTAATAAATAAAAAAAGTAAAAAAATGCTTTAAGGGATAAATACCATTATTTTTTATTTTTTACAAAAAAAATGTAAAATAAAGATGTTTATATAATAACGTAAAGTCTGAATTAAAAATTTCCTAATACGCCGATGTCATAACAAGCATTGCAAAGATTATTAAATATTCAATCAAACTGGGTCGGTGATGAATGTTCAGAAATCAAAGAAAAAATAAGCTCAAAATGATGCAGTTACTTTATTAGCAATAAGCTCAGTTTTAAATAACTACAAATTATCTTTAAGGAAGAGTGCAGAAACACTGGGCTTAAGCAAAACTTTATTACACACAATTTTTAAGGAAAACAAAATTAAACCGTTTAAGCCAAAAATGCGGCATATTTTTGAAACTAGTAATGAAGAGAAACGTTTAGAGTTTTGTTTATGGGTAAATAAAAATTTTCTTAAAAATCATAAATTTCATAAATTTCATAAATTTCATAAATTTATTTTTTTTTACTGATAAATGTACATTTTGCACAAAGTGGTACGTATATTCATTGGGCTTACAAAAATCCTAATTACATAATATGCAAACAAAGTCTTTTTCTTTCCTTTATTTGCTCTTACTAAGTTCAGACTGTACACCTAATCTACCAGTATTGTGCCTTTTTGGTCATCCTGTAAACCTCTCCAGAGTCTTGACTTAGAGTTAAAATCTCTAGCTATGATCACATTTTTTGTCTGTTTTTTAATATTTTCTCCTCGTTTTTGAAGATATTTTTCAAATTCCTTCTTTCTTTTGTTTGGCGACCAGTAACATGAATATAAAATTACTTCTTCTAGTTTGATCAATACAAAACCCTGATTCTTTGTTTCACATCTGTAAGCTTTGATATTCTTATTATATATGCGTATGGCCGCATCCTTATCTTTATCTACCATCCATTGTCTTCCTTCTGTCATTTTTTATTAGGTTTAGCAATTATGCCTACATCTACCTTATTATTGTTGGCATTTTTTGTGGAAAAGGTTTATTGCCGCTTTGCCCCTTCCTACATTGTTTAGTAAGCACTTTATTTTTTGGTGTAGGGTCGTGTACCCGTTTTACTCATATTTTTCTTGGCTTTTTTATAGCCTGGGCATGTCATTTCGTCCGCCTTGTGTCCTTCTAAGTCACAATAATAGCAATGTGCTTTATTTGTGCAATTTTTTACTACATGTCCTTTTTTTCCACACTTGTAGCAAACATTTTTTTTCTCCGTACATTTCTTGGCATCATGTCCAAAATTTCGACAATTATAGCATCGAGTTGGTATTAGGAATTCTTTTACCCTCTTTTTTTTAGCCAGCTCACTTTCAAATTTTCCTTTTTTATTAGAGCATTAGTTTGCTCTATAAGCAGTTTTAGAACTGCTTATCTTAGATGTTGTTTATTCATTTTTTCAGATATTTTGATTTCATACATATTGTCATTTAGTTCTATCTTGCTTTTTTTTATATTGCGTCTAATACATCCTTTTCCTCTGTGGTTTTGTGTAAATCAAGCAGTAGGCACGATTTCTTATCACTAAACGTGTGTGCACATGCTCTGTTACCTAGTTTTCTTTCCTTCTCCTTTTTAAATTTTTCATTGTTTTCTTTCCTACCAATTAGATTGATTTTTACAAACCCTTTTGTTTGCGTTATGTTTTTTACCGTAACTCATTTCATTTACTTCTATTTTATTCTTTAGTTCATTTACCATTTTGGTATACAATCTTTCTTGTGTAGTACTCGGTTTGACTATGATTGTGTTTACATTTCGTTTCTGTTCTATGTTTTCGTTTTTGTTTATTTATTTTAACTTTTATTTCTTCTTTCATTACATAATCCAAGACAAATCAAATTTCTTTGTTAAACTCTTTTGCTTGTGAGATGAATCTTACTTTATTAGTGCTTTTAGTCTGTAGGTTTTCTTTGATTTTTATCATAATATTTTGCATACTTTTAATGGTTTTATATTTATTTTTCTCATTTGCATCTATTATGTTGATATCTCTTTAATCCTGCTTTTTTAAGTATATTTCCTCCATCTTCATGGTGCTACAGTTCCTGATATTGGTAATTTCTTCCATTTCCTCCTTTATTGGATGTCTTTCAGGTATTTTTATTATTATACCGTTCTCTATTGATATGTCTGTTTTGACTATGAGAATTAAATCCTTTTTTTCGTTTTTTAATAAATTTTTTATAAAATCTAGTTTACTATTAAAATCTTCTTAAGTCAACTTGAGGTCTGTGCTAAGGAAAATATTAAAACAATGCATAGAAGAAACAATCCATAATCTGAATGTGCCGCAAACCAGTCATAAAGTGTACGGTCAATTTATTAAGTTAGCCGAACAGTGTGTCAAGTTAGAAGGTAACTATGTAAAATATATTAATTTAATTTTAAACCATGGTTAATGCGTGCAAAATTTGCAAATACAATATTAACCCTAGATCTGTTGCACTTAAGTGCTATGGAGTCTGCAAAGATTGGCATCATACTGACTGTCTGGATTATACTATCGATCAAAAAACTTACTATGTTGATGAAGCTAAACGTGTTAATGGTGTAAAATGGTTATGTGAAGTATGTATGCCATCAGATTTTGTGGAGTTAATCACTATCTCAAACGCTAAACTGTCATTAACAGTATTAATAATATCTATGGCTTCGGAATTAACTAGTTTTTGTACTAAATTTAAAGTTGCAATGCAGTCATTCAATAAGGAGATTTTTGATATTAAATGTAGATTGGACAAACCAGAATCTGAAAATAATGACAACCTACCTATAGTTCAAGCTAATATTATAGCCAAAATCGAAGATCGTGCACGTCAAACAAACAACGTAATGGTTTTTAATCTTCCGGAGTTAACTACTGGAACTGTTCAGGCTAAGATTGCTCATGACATAGCTGTGATTAAAACAGCTATTAAACCTACAGGTTTGAAATTGAAATACTCAAAAATTGTAAGAATAGGAAAACTAACATCTAAAACTTGCCCGGCTAAATTTATGTCTAGTGATCTTGCAGTTAATTTTATAAAAGCTACTAAAAGTCATAATAGTAATATTAAAAAAGGGATCATTTAAATTTACTGCGTGAGGATTCAAATGTTCGAAGAAAGAATGACGATAAAAATGTTACTATTAAGTATGTTAACAACAAACCTACTATAGTTAACTCAAAAGACTAAAGATATTTTATCAAAACGTTAGCGCTATGCGCACTAAACTTAAACATTTTATGATTAATATCAACTGCTCTATTTTTGATATTATTGTGTTAGTAGAAACTGGGCGTGGTGATGATATTTTTGATGGGGAATTGGGCTTTGATAATTTTAATGTTTTTCGTAAAGATAGATCTTGTCTGACTAGTACGTTTACTAAAAGTGATGGTGTTTTAATAGCTGTTAGAAAAAAAAATCATTCTTTGCGTCTTGCAACAAATGATACAATTGAGCAATTGTTTATTAAAGTAAATAAAAACACTATTATAGAATCAACTTTGTATGTCCTTTGATAATATTTGTGAAATGCACCCCAACTGTGAATATTTATTTTGCGGTGACTATAATATTCCAGATGCACTCTGGTATTTTACTTTTGTAAATGTATTATCAGTCACTAATAAATCTTATATTGCTCAATTTTTAGCTGACTATTTAGAATTTCATAAACTGCGGCAATGTATGAATATTCCAAATGATCGTGGTACTTATCTAGATTTAGTTTTTTCTAATATAAAAAAGAATGATGTAAATTGTGACAATACTACTCTTGAAAATAGTACTTGTCACCACATTGGCTATTCGATTTTAGCACATATTATGGATAACAATGTAGAACTTCAGATGGTCAGTTGGGTAGCTGATTTTCAAAATGCTGATTATAATGTTCTGAACGAACAACTTTTAAACGTACCTTGGAATGAGTTATTATTATGCTCGGATGTTAATGTTGCTGTTAATTGTTTTAGTAGTGTGATATCCAACGTTATAGATTTATTTGTTTCTAAGAAAAGTTTCAAGTTATCCAAAATGGTACAATGGCACATTAATAAAATTAATAAATCAGAAAAAAATAACTCATGCCAAATATAAATTTAGTGGTAAAATGACTACAACGCATTCCGGCTACTTAGATCACAGTGTAGATTACTAAGTAACAACTTATATGATGCATATATATTACGAATTGATCATGATTTAAGCAACAATCCCAAGAATTTTTGGTCATATGTAAAAAAAGTTTGTTATGTTAATGGTTATCTCAAACAAATGTTTTTTAATGATATTATTAGCACAAACGGCCACGATCACGTTAATTTGTTTGTTGATTATTTCTCAACTCTGTATGCCAGTCACACCGCTCCTTCGCCCAATTTTATAGCAAATAAATTGGTTAATTTTAACAATTTCAATATTAGAGTAATTGAAGTATTTGATGCAATAACTAATTTATCTGATCAGTGTAGTTCAGGTCCGAATGGCATCCCCCCTTATTTTTTAAAACAATGCGACTATTCTTTATGTAAACCTGTGCATGTACTATTTTCTTTGTCTCTTGGGCAAGGTATTTTTTCATCCGTTTGGAAACAATGATTTGTTACACCAATTTTTAAAGATGGCAACAGACATGATATTGGGAACTATCGTGGTATCTCTATACAATTAACAATATCTAAAATAAACTCATTGCTGATCAACTTATATGGAGTTGTAAAAATGTTATTGTTAACAAACAGCATAGTTTTTGCACAGGAAAATCAACAGCTACCAACTTAATGGAATACCAAACATTTATATTGGAAAGCATGGACAAAGGATCTCAAATTGATGCTGTTTACACGGACTACTCCAAAACGTTTGATATAGTGCATCATTCTACACTAATAAATACATTAAAAGCGCTAGGATTTGGAGAAATTGTACTAAAGTGGTTGCTTAGTTATCTTTCTAATAGAGTTCAATATGTTAAATTATGTGACTTTACATCTAAGCCTATTAATGTATTGTCTAGGGTACCTCAGGGGTCCCATTGCGGTCCCATATTGTTCTCAGTGTTTATTAATGACATTGGGAAGAATTTTAAATATACCAAACTTTTTTTGTTTGAAGACGATTTAAAATTATTTAATGTGGTTTGTAATCATGCTGACTATAATTGTTTTCAATCCGATTTAAATGTTTTGGGAGACTGATGTGTACATAATTAACTTTTTCTTAATTTAAAAAAAATGTTTTTCAATTTCATTTGGTAGAAGTGTATTAGTTAGTAGAGACTATTATCTTGCTACTAATAAATTAAAAATACTGCCTGAAATAAAAGATCTTTGGTGTCATTTTTGATAGTAGACTAACATTTACTACTCATATTAATACTACATGCACACGAGCTATGAGAACATAGGGATTTATTAATTGTTTTAGCAAAGAATTTTCAATTAACACTACCAAATTACTTTACATGTCACTTGTACGTTCTCAATTTGAATATGGTAGCTCTATGTTGTAGAGTGAAAGAATCGGAGTAAGTATTAGTTATGCAAATCTTAAGAGTTTGATTATATAAAAATTTACTATTATATTAATTAAATGGTTACGCACCTCTAGGACTAATAGCTTAAATAGGAGGCCTATATGCCAGGCAGAGTCAAATGCCTTGTTTATATCCGTAAACAAGACGCTCAAGTGTTTGCCTTTGAGGTAGGATGTTTGGATGTTGGAAGTCAGGATAGTTAATAAGTGGCTTGTTGGTTTATTTTTTACAAAACCATATTGAGTAATAGGTATTTTATTGTGAATAAATTTTAGAAATTTATTTTGCAATATACTTTCAAATAGTTTACCAAAAACTGGAAGTAGTGTAATAGAGAAGTAACTTGCTGGATAAGAAAGGTTAGAAACATTTTTAAGGACGCATACAATTGTTCCCATTTTCTATTCATTAGGAAAATATTGCTGAAAAAAACAAAAATTAATTTTTTTTAATATGTAGTTATGAACGTTGTTATTGAACTGTTTTAAAATTTGTTTAGTTTGTAAATCATGTCCTGGTGCTAAATTTTTATCTTTATTTAACAAGTTAATTAATAATTTAATAGTCGTCTTTGTGTATTGTTTTGTTCAAATGAGGGTTGTCTACAAAATATGTCATACTATGTGTTTACGTTTTCTAAATGAATATTGTCAAAATCGTCACAGTTTGTGACAGCAAACGCCTGGATAAAGTGTTTTTGAAAAGCATTGGCAATGTCAATGTTAGATGAAAAACTATTCATAGAAACCGGGTCTGTTATTGAATTTATGTATGATGTCCGTTTGTATTTAGTCAGTTTCTTAATTTCTTAAAAGTAGTTTTTTTCTTTTTTTTTAATTAATTTTGTTGCAAGCCGTTATGTATTTGTCCTGTCTGTACTGACAGATTAGGTCGTGTATGTTTTTATTCAAGTCATTAAACCGTCTTTTTAATGTTCTGTCATTTGTATTTCTAAACTTACGATATAGTTTTTTTAATATTTAATTGGAGGCATAATAAATGGGAGAAAAAAGTAGTTATAGTAGGATTTTAATGTTTTAAGGGTATAACGACAAATAGATAATGCTATTTAAAAAATAATAAGATGGTACATATTTACAATATCTAAGTTATAAATAAACTTGTTAGAAGAAAGCAATATTTGAATATCAATACTAAATTTAATTGCCAAATGGTCCAAACAAAGATCAGGAATAACATTAACGGAGTAGATAAAGAGTTATATACTAGACAATCAAAGATGAATGTCAGGAGTAATGCTCTGATTATCGTTCATAATTAACGTTGGTAAAGTAAGTATTCCAGAAAAATTCTAGTGTCTTAGGAACTGTTGGAGGTGGCGGGTTTTTCTTAGATTTAAGTTGAAATCACCAACAATAATAGAATGAGGATAGAAAAAAGCTTTTACAAAAATATTATCTTTAATAACAGAGAATGGGTGAATAATTTTAATAGATGGATGTTTCATAGTTACAGATCCACTTCTTTAATTTTTGTTAAAAATATTGGCAGGATTTTGAATTATGGACCAATTTTAATATGATATAAGATTTGAGAATTTAGTTTCAACAAACAAAGATGTTATTAATTGGGAGAAAGTTTTCTATGATGTGGGATTTTTCATTTTTCTTATTATACTATGTTTATATTACTTTTATATAGTTTTGACAATTTAAATTAACAAAAGTAGTTTAACATGTGAAAGCACACCATATATTAACGTTCTAAATTTATTTTTGGTTGTAAATTGTAAAATGTACATTTGATTTATAGGAAATTGTTTTTGCTAAAATTTTGTTACCTATCTACAAACAAAAAATTCGTTCGTTTAGTCTTTTTATTTTAAATTTTAATAAAATTGGTATTTTAGAGAAATTTATTTTGTTTTATTTATTTTTTTAAATAATATATGTGTATTATTTAAAAATTAAATGGTAGTAGCTGTTACTGTGTGATAGTTTATTATAAAATAAATAAAACTTTTTTATGTATTATATTACAATTGTATTTAAAAAAAACCGTAACTAGTTTTAATCTTTACAAGGTCATTGCCAGATGGTATACTTGTTTTATTTATTTTATTGCATATTACTTTTTTAAATTTGTTTATACTCTTTTGGGTGTTGAGATTTTTTTGCTGTTTCTAAATTAACTTCATTTGTTATCTCATTTTTTTTTGTTTTTTGAAAATCTTTTTGCTTTAAATTACGTTTTTTTTATGTTTAATTTTAAGGTTATTTTTTTAACAAAACAAAAAAAACAGCTCTCTAGAACAATTTTATTCAAAATATTAAAAAATTCACATAAGGTAGGCAAACGTTTTGAAAGATACTCCTTTCTTCCTCAGCGCTAATAACACAACTAAAAGCAAACAAAGAATTAGTTAAACAGGGTGATTATAAATGTTTGGCATTATGTAACCATCTAATGTACGTTTGTGTCACTCTAGTGAAAATGCGTAAATAAAGTTGCCTATCTTAGGATTCAATAATAAAAATATTTTCATGTTTACATTGTTTACATGTTTATAATCATCAGTTGTAAACAAAATAACAACACAACAGAATACAATCCGGAACAGATTAGAGTCAGTCCTCATTATCAAACCGCCCATTCCTAAAGTAGGATTCAATAATAAAAATGTTCTCTTTATTTGTATACATTCTTATAACCTTGCTTGCTTGACAACTGTCAAAGTTGAACTGTCAAAACAAATAGTATAGTGGACAATTTTAAAAAGGCAGCATATTTAAAGTGATTACATAATCCCATTCATTTATAAACTCTCTGTACAATATGAACAAAAAACATACAATACATCAAAATGTAAAATAAAATGAAGTGAAAATAAAAACTAAATACAATAAAAACATTTTTATAAAATATAACAAACAAAACTACAAAAATTAATATAAAATAAAAATCATTATACATTATATGAAATAACATTAATTAAAAATAAAGATAAAGCAGCAGCGAGGATTTAACTTAACACGACAAAAATTAATAGAAAAAACTTACGAAACTTAGTTTATTTAAAAATACATATTTTTCTGTTTATATTTTTATTATCTTTGAAGATAAATTAAAGGTATTCTAATGTACATCTGGTGAATTAAGTAAAATTACAACTTACTTAACTTACTACTTACTCGCTTATAAACTACAATAATTTTGAATGATATGCTTTTTTTATATCTGTTTGTTGTTTAAAGTTATGATATGCAATTAACCTCATTTTTTTGCTATTATAACTTAATCATTAGCAAATGCTCATTCTGCTATTGTTGTTCTTTTGGAACTGTGATATCTAGAGACCGGACTATTTGCATATTTTGACCATATTTAGGCTTTGTTGCATACTTCGTCCATATTTGGTTTTTATGCATATTTCTAGAATTTTTTAGAAAAAAATATTAAAAATTGTTATTTACTATATTATCCATATTAACATAAAAATTCCCAAAAATTTAATTCGATTAAAAAAATTTTAAATAGAAACTAAATAAAATGTTTTTTTTTGTTTACTAGTCTACTAAAAAAATAAATACATGTTGCACTTTATTAAACTAAAGTTGGTTGTTATTGCAAGTATACTAAAAATTAAAACATACATGTTTCTGTCTTTATGGTACTCAAAAAAAAAATATTCATGATGGTACCCTTCAGTTGTTGTGTATTTTAACTCTTTTTATCTGTATTAATTTTATTAAAAATTAAACAAATAGAATTTGTTATATAAATTGTTTTTTTGATAAAATGATTAAACTATATTTGTTTATATTATGTTGCATATAGTTGCATATTTTGGAATATTTTTGCTATTTTTATGCATATTTTGGGCTTTTTTAATGCATATTTGCATGCATATTTTAGCGTTTTTAAGTTGCATATAATCCGGTGTCTAGTGATATCTAATTTTTGTTTTCTTTGTTTTATCCTTAATATATTATCTAAAAAAAATGATAAACAGTTATTAGTTTAACGTTATTATTTGTCTTAATTTTTGTGTGTTTTTTTACGTTTTTTTTTTATTGCTCCAAGTAGTTGCTTGTTGATTTGCTTTATATTTAGTATTTTCTATAGCTGTGTTTGAAGTACTGTGTTAAATGTTTTTTTAGGTCTACAAACGTTATGTCAAATTTTTAATTGTGAATATATAGGGTGTTAAAAAACAGTAAAATATTTAAGGGGTGGTAATACAAACCACAACAAACAAAAAAGTCTTAATAAACATGGGTTGTCATAGCAACGGTTTAAGTCTATGTATGTATATATAAACAGGTAATATGCAATATGCGCCTAATAAAAAAATGGTCTTATTGAAAAGAATTAGTTGATTAAATTTGCTTTTATCAACATACCCAGAATTTTGTAAATTGTTAGTCTTGTTGTTTGTAGCTGTAGACACAAACACCTTGTTGGCCAAATGAATATTTAAAATAATAATTGAAATATACTAGATTAGAACAATTTGAATCTTGATTAACGTTAACCTTAATTTCAATTATAAAGATTATATTGGTTTTTTTTTTGGTTTAAGGTACTAATCCACAGAATTAAATTAGAGGATATGTTTATAATAAAATAATTTTAATATTTTAGTATGAAATTTTTATTCTTTTTATTTTAAAACTGGTTTTGGCAGTTGGGCCTGCATCAGTTTTAAAATATTACATTAAAAGTTCTATCTAAAATTAAATAAATTTACTTAATAATAAAACTTAAAATATAATACTTCTACTAATTCAAGAAATGATATATAGTAACAACTACATAAAAATAAGTACATGTCATAACAATCATGACTTAGTTTTACTAAGTTTTTGGCTTTAATAATTAAACACTTGGTGTTAATATTTAAGACAACTGCTTTGTATATAATACAAATAATAGTCAAACTAAAATAATTAAATATCTAAGTTTTATTTAATGGTTGGCTATAAAAGATTTGATTATGAAAAAAATATATAAAGAATTAATAGATCACGTTGTAGTTGCGTACAAGTTTTTAATATAACAATCCTAACCTCAGGCATTGCTAATTTTATTAAAAAGTTTGTTGGAACTGCTTTAAACATTTTAAGTTGTTATTTTGCTTTTATGATAGCTTGATTATATTGTTGTTACCTACAACGTATTATTTATAGTTCCTGGTAGCATTAAAAATATAGTAGGAATAAAATGATAACCGCTGCGCACAACAATTCACATACGTTTTGTTTTTATTCTAAAATTATATTAAAAGTTTATCATAGTTACGCGGGTAGTATTAAAACAGTTTTGCAAATTGCTTTTTTATTTTCTTTTAAATTATTTAAATTAGATTTGTAACAAAAGAAGGCATCAAAGAGAAAGACCCTGCAGAGCAATGAAAGACTTTATTTTCTAACATTACGGTTACAGTTTATCTGGAATAAAATTGTTGATGACTCTTTCTATGCATGACAAAATTCCTAGGCATTTACTATTTAATATTTACTTAACAGTAATAAATAATGTAGGTATAATTAATAATATATAAATCTATTAACTTAACAATAAGTCTATCACAAGATGTATATATAAACTAGTGATATGCAATATGCGCTTATAAAAAATTGGTCTTGTTGAAAAGAATTAGTTGAATAAATTTGCTTTTATCGACATAGTTTAATAGTTGTGTACACAGTTTTAAAGAAAGTTATTCATTTTATAAAAACCATCAATCATCATTGAGCCTGAGCTTGTTTTTATTTTGCTTTTGGGGCTAATTTGTCAAGGAGCTATTATTTTTTGCTTCAATCAAATCATAACTCAGGTGGTTGTGACAATTGTTACAGGTCCATGATAATGTGAACTCATTGAGGGGAGTCGGTAGCGTAGTAAAATTTATTACGGTTTGTGGTGGTGAAGGCGCCGGGCTTTGTAATAATAACATTATTGATTATATATCCAACAAAAAAATAAAATAACACAAATAAGAAAAAAAATATAAAAACTAAATACTACTTTCTACTAAGTAAATACACAAAAATAAACATTTATAAAAAAACTATTTTAAAATCTGAAAGCCTCTAGTAATATAAAATGTAAAATTCTATTGATTGGTGAGTTAATATAGATTTTAACGCGCCAGTGAGGTAAAAACAATTTAGTTTGTCTAGACAAGTAAAGAAAATTGATTTTATTGTTTAGTAGTTTATACAAGAACGCTATAAACATAATAGTTGCTTTAAGTTAACAGTGATAACAGGAGTGTATGATGTAGAGAGCCTTGATCACAATGTTTTGTTGGATATTAGTTTTATTTAATTTTATAAACTTTAAAAGTTTTGAATACTGTAACAATGCAATATTTTACTTTAAAACGCGTGTTTAAAATGCAAACATTTTTTTTATATTTAAATTGGATGATGTATTTAACGTAAATTGCCTTTTCAACTAGCGTGAGACACATATATTAGTGCATTTTAAAGACATCATTTATTAAATTTAAATGATAAATTTGATTTGGATCAATTTGCAACTATTCAAAGTCAATGTTTACTTTAATATGATAGTTTTAATAAGTGGGTTTTATCATGTTAAATATCAAAAATATTTAAATGTTGTTGTGACATATTTAGTAATTTTTATTATAAATATAAATATTACATTTTAAAACTTAAAAAAATTAACAAATTTGTAAAAGTTAAATTAGTACAGTTTATTAATAACTCATAGTTTTTATTTAATTTTAATTAACATACTATAATTAAATCAATTTATATAGAATGTACATAAATATGTTTTTACAAACTTTAAATGAATGCATCACTATGTTGCATATTTAAACAAAAATCTAAATATTGCCCATCATTTTTTTAGGATTAGCATTTTAATTAGATAAATGAATAGATAAATTAACTACGTATGTTGTAACAATTGTTAAAACGTGTTTATGTGTCAAAATTTGCAAATAAGCTAAGCGCTTAGATGTATAATAATTAAATGTGTTAATGATTATCTTATAACTACAAAAAAATATTTAAAATTAAAAATAAATAAATTGTTAAATATGTACTTTAAAAAATTAAAATAATTTAATGGTTATATAGTTGTTACAAAATACTATTAAAAATAAAAATTAAACTAAAAATACTTGATATACATATACCACCAAAAATTAAAATAGGTTGCAGCAATTACATTATAATTTTTAATGTTAAAATATGATTAACAAATATATTAGAATTTTTAAAATTTAACTGAGCAAAACGTGTTATTATATACGTTTACAAAAGCAAACCTACTAATCTAGTGCAAAATCAAAAAGTAAAGGTATTTTTATAGCGGTAAAAGTCAAATAATGTATCTAAACAAATTTATAGCTAACATTTGTAAAACTGAAGTTTTTGGTAAACATTATATAATTGGTGATTTAAATACTACAGCAAATTGATTGAACAAGTTGTGCAACTAAATTCTGTTTGCACTCTAGTGTCAACTATAAAATTTTTTTGTCAGGTTAGATTTATTAATTTAATTGGTCAAATGTCTATTCTGTTTGTAAGCAACATTTTCAAACGTTCTATAAATAAATGCCATAAAAGTGTAAAATACTTGCAGCAATAAACACATAAATTTGCGGCTTTTATTAAAAAATAAAATTCTTAGTTTTTGGCCACGGTCAACGTTATATTAGCCTACAAGACAAATCTTGCTAATATTATTAATGATACTTGCCAGTTTGGAATAATGCAAATAAATAAAAATCACTCTACTTTTTATTGTTTTATTAGAAAAAATTAAATGATAAGTTTTGTTGAACATATTAATAAAAGGACATGTTTTATTTTTATTCTGTTGTAGCAAAATAAAAATAAAATTATATTAAAATTGTGAATTATGCAGATGTTTATACCAACAACAATAATATTTGAATTGTCTTGGCTATAATCCGTAAAAACTTTCTATTAAAAATGACAAAATTTTTGAAAATGTCATTAATAAAGTTTAACAACAACAATAATAAAAAAAGGTTATTAAATATAATAATAATGTCCAGTAACAAAATTGATATTTAACAGCAAACGATATTTGTTACCATACGTTTATTAAATAAAGTATTTATTTGTTACTAGTTTTTATTTTTTATATTTAAGCATAAAGTTTACAGTATTTTTTTGGCATTGGCAATTGGCATTAGCGCATTTGTTAAAGCATAACTAAAAAGAAATGTAAAATAACTCAAACTCAAATTATCTAAGTATGGCGTTAAACGTTGTCAAACATACCTTAAACGCACTAGATTTGTGCAAATTTAAATTTTTCTTAAATTTTTTTTTTATATTTAATTTTTTTTCGAACGTTGTTTTCTACTGTAACTTTATTTATTGCTAACATTACTAGCAGAACTATAAATAGCTTTTCTAAATGCAATGTTATATACGATTATTTTTTACTACCTGTAACATGATTTATGTAAGACAAAATTAAAATTAATTAAAAAATGAGTTACACTACATAAATTAACACTAAGTTAAAACCAAATATCACGGCCATTAGTACACATTATAGAAATACAGATCACATAACTAATGTTGATAATACAAAAATAATAGACTAAAAATTTAAATAATTAAAAAAAAGTGCCACATTCAAACAAATAAAAACGTTATGAATTAAAAAAAAAGGTTTGTGTAATATATGTAATATATATAATATATATAATCATTGATTTATAACCTCTTCCAACGTCTTTTAATTTCCAGTTTTTGTTTTTGTCTATCTATAGGTTTTCTTCTAAATCTCTTTTTATTTTTTATCTATAATTTTTTTCTAATTCTTTCTTTTTTTTTCTTCTTCTTTGTGGTGTCTATTTCCATAATTGTTTTAAGAGTTTTGCTTTCGTCATTTTTTTTAAATGTTCAAACTATCTTATTTTGATTTATTTTGATGCTTGGTTTTAAATCGAAGTGCAGCGTTCAAAATTCTGTCTTGTAATTGCTCTTCATTGTGAATTTTCTTTGCATAAACTAGTTTTTTTACGTGGCCCTTGATGTAAAAGACCACTGAACTAGACCGCACCTACCACCTTCTATTAAAATGGTTGTGTAGCCATTCTACAACAACCCCTGCAGCATGCGGTGGCGTACCATCGTGTTGATACCACATCACGTTGCGCAATGCAAGTGGAACACTTCTAATAACTTGTGCAAATAATAATAAAACAATTTCAAGTAGGATGTAGGCATTTAAACAATACAACAAATTTTGTATTGGCGGTAAATGACCATTAAAAATCCTACACCTCGTGTAGACTAAAAATTCTGTGTTGAAAACTATGTTTTTTAAGTGCGTGGGGGTTTTCTACTGATAAAGTTAGGATCTTGACCGTGATTTTTGAAAAGTTATCGTAAAAATGCTAATCTTTGTACTTGATCTTCTGGTTGTAAGTGATGGACACTGTAATAAAGTTAAAAATACAACTTTTTTTTTTAATTCCTTCAAGTTTTAGGAAACTGCTAATACCTGGTTTGTCAAGCAAGACATCAATTACTTTCTTTTCACTTGCAGCATTGTATTGTAGATTTACACCAACAATATGATAATTACCAATTCCATATTGTCGCAGTCTTTAAAATGAATCGAAAAATACACTGCAAAATAGTTGACGTATATTTTAAAACCTTGTTTAATATTCCCGACAACTTTATGAAACATTGTCGTTGCAAAAACCGTAAACAAGAATAATGTTAGCATATTCTTCATTGACAAACTGTATTCTTGATATAGTTTGTAATATTTACCCAAACAATTAAGAGCAATACTCAAACTACGTAATAACTGTAAAAGAAAACAACTAGTAAATAGAATTTTATGCACAAAAATCAAATAAATTTAGAAAACTTTATGCCTTTATATCTCAACAACAAAAGCCGATCGAGAAAAAAGTTTATATTTTTTGTTGAAAATCCAATCTCATACACAATTTTTTATTTTTTGCTTCCTGATATAAATTATATATAATATAATAATTATTAATTTAAGTATGTAATTTATTTTTATAATTTATATAATGTAACTTTTAATATTTTTAGAAGCAAATAATAATTTGCAGAACGTTGAATATGATTTAATATGATATGAATAATATTTAAAATAAAGTCGATAATATCTAACATTAAAAAAGATTCTAAAAGTAAACAAAAATGGGTTTTGGTAATATAATAATAATAATTTAAATGCATCTAATTTTGTTAAAATTACTTATATTTAGCAAATGAGTAATATTTTTGAGTTTATTAGCCTAACTTTAAATTTTTTGTTTAAAAGTTTTTTTTGTTATCAAATACAAATTTTAATGTAAACTTTAATTCTAACATACTGTGGACATTTTTTACAAGTTGTTAGAAATTTCTAGTAGACTTGGTTAGTTTATAAACTAACCAAAACCGTGTTTAATGTTAAACCACTGTACAAATAAATAACTAACTAACCAGTTATCTTGCTTAGTTTATAAATTATCAATAAGTCAGTGTATAAAAGTAATTAATATGAACAATTATTTTAGCTAGTTCAAATCAAAGTGTAATTTGATTTACGAATAAAAATATACTGACTAACAAACCATTATCAGCATAAATAACAAATAATGACTAATTATTATAAATAAGCTTTTTTTGATTAACGATTATCTGCATTTAATGTAACTAATGACTAATGATTAATGACTAATAATCTTTAGTCATTAGTTAGTAAAGAACGATTACTAATTTATCACCCACCAATCAAAATTTGCATAGTAATGAATAACGAATAACAACTAATCAAGCTTTGCTGAACTATTTTAAAAAAATCTGAGAAAATTTAAAATTGACTAAGAAAATTGAAATAAAAATTAGAAGAAAAAAATTTTTTTTTTATAAGAAAAACTTAATAACGTTTTAAAATTTGAGAAAATTAAATGAAATAAGAAAATAAAATTCTTAATTAAAAAAATCTAAATAATTATTTTATATAAAAAAAAAAATGTTGAGAATTTTTGAAAATTTTAAAATATATTTTAGTGATTTAATTAGTGTCCTATTCTTTTCTTAATTTATATGAAAAGTTTAGTGGCAATAAAGACTATTATGATTGTAGTTAAAACGACAATTATTAAAATATTTAAGTGCAAACGTTTTGGTGCTTTCTGGCTTCTTCCTTAGTTTTAAAAACACGTATAAAATTACAAAATAATACTAACTTACTAACATAACAAAGACATTTTTAAGTGCAACACTCAAAACACAATTACGTATTAAATTTTTTAAATCAATATCAACTGTTATAGAATTTTCATTACGGTTATACTTACAATTGTCATTGTCACTGTACCTTTAACAATTAGTCACTCACCTATTAAATATATTAATTATTAAATTGTTGTAATTTGTTGATTTGTTATCTATTACCATTATAATCAAACATCTATACTTTATTGAGTGTGTAACTTTTTGACTGACAATACAACATATATAAAGATATATTTAAAAATTTCAAGAATCGTAAAAAAAAGTTAAAAAAATTATCAGTTTTAGTACTTTTTGACAAATGTTGTAATATTTTTGAAAGTTTAGTAACTTTTTGACTACTATACTGTTGGCAATTCAAAACTCTATTTGACAGGTCTGCTATATTTTTGCAACAATTTTTACTGTAAATTGTTTGACAGATAATTTTTTTTGTAAAGTTCTTAGTTATTGTGTGATTACATGTATTAACATTTTTGATAATTTAAAATAAAATATGATTTATCCTTTAACTACTCGAGCAGTAAATGATAGCTTAACTACGCGCGTGGTGTATTTTAGGCACTAGCTCTAAAATAGCGCTAAAGGATTGCTGTTTCAAATAAATAGTAGACTTATTACAAAAATATTGTACATTTATAAACATTAGACAAAAATAAATAAAAAATAAATAAAATATATTATAATTTAAACAACAAAAAAAAAGTTCTTATATTTGTAACAACAACAATCTGAATCAAAAAACACTATTTGCTATTTTCCTCGCTATCACCATCAATAGTGCACTTTTTACAAGTTAATAAAGAATGCTCTTTACATATTGGAGTCTTACATGTACCACATGCTATAGTTGTCACCCTATTGTTTTGTCTTCTACAATAAGCTCACCGTTTTCTTTCTTTTTTTGGAGACCTTCCTCGTTCGGCTCTTCTTGATGAGTTTTATATTCACATAAAAACAGTTTTATATCACAAGGTAAAGTCTGTAATTGAGCTTTTTCCGACAATTGTGGTTTCATCAAAGCCATCGACGATTTTTTTTAGAAATATTTTTTTTGTATTTTTGATCTTTTTCTATATAAGTGGCGTTGTATAAAATTTGACTATTTATTCCCGCTATGTTTAGCAATTAAAAAAATAAAACCAAAGGTCATTATCTAGTTTTTCTAAACACTGAGTATATGCTGCACATTTTATTGACAGTATCAATTCCCCATTTCTTGGAATTGTAGTCTATAATAATGGTCGGCTTATTGGTAGTAAGATCTATCTCAGCATCATCATGCATAATAGACAGACAGGCAGAACTACTGCCCTGTTTTTTTTAGGGGTATAAGTCACAATAGTGACATCCTTTTAAAACCGAAGATTGACAAAGCGGCTTTCTTTTTTTTGTCTGGCAAGAACTCTAATGGTACTTTTTTTTAAAATTTTTTTTAGCGTTTTAACAATCGTTGTTTTGTCTTTCAAAAGTGCTATCGCTAATAGATAACTTGTATACCAGTTGTCAAGTTAAATTTCTATTCTTTTCTTTCCATATCTGAAGCAAACGGTGGGTAATGTCAATTGGTGTATTCAATTTTTTATAGATCCCTTCTGGTAGTTGCACACAATATATCTCAAAATTGCTTGCGTAAAAAATTTTTCAAGTAGAGTCACATAAAACAAATACTTTTAACTCATATTTTGCAGGTTTGTTGAGTATACATAGAATAAAACTGCATCTGCCCCTAAATGGTATCAACATTTCTTCATTTGTTACATATTTGCCAACGCAATAGTTATTTTGGCAGTTTTCTGCAAAACGGCCAAGAGTAAATCGAATAACAGCAAGTTTGTTAGTTTTTTTTTATCATTTCTAGTTGTTTTATCATCAAACCTAATAGCAGCAAGCAAAAATAAAAACTGTTTTCCACTCATACAAGTTCTAATTATTTCTGATCCGGTTCCATCTCTAGTCCACAGTTCAAGAAAATGTGTATGTTTCTGCTTCTTTGTTGTTAGCAATAAACCAATAAATGATAAAATTTCTTTTTTTGTAGTATTATGAGCATCTCGTGGACGGATATATTTATCTATTATTTTTGCAATTTCAAGTTGGTACAATCAACAATATTTTTAATAATATCTTCAGTAAAAAAAATTCCAAATGCATTTACTTTATCAGTTATATTACGTCCGCATTGTTTAGGTTCAGGCAATATTTTTACAATGTTTTTGCTATTTGTTTTACTAAATTTAGTTACAATTAGAACTTTTTTCCACTTAGTCTTTTTATCTTTAGCCACAAAATATTCTTCAGCATTTTGAATATCTTTATTGCAATTTGAATTCTCTTCTCTTCTAAAATGTATTTATCTGAGTCCATAGTTTATCTTCAGACACTGTTTGGTGATCATTATTCTCAATAACTTTTTCATCTGATGAATCTGGTTCTCCGCCAACTTATTTTTTAGATTTATCATCCATAATAACTTAAACCATAGCATGCAATTCATTCTCATTAAGTCTTTTTAGATTTCTGACTGGTACACAATGCCTACAAAAACGATTTTTTTTAATTATAAATGCAAAATAATATTATTTATTTAAAAAAACAGAACAAAGAATGTTTAAAAAATACTTAATATGCGCGAGGTGTATTTTAGGCACCACTTGAAACCGAGACTAAGTTTACGCACAATTACGACCTTACCTCTGCGACAGCACGAGCAGTACTGACAGCTCTTATAACTAACACATATATGATAGGTTATATCGATGCAGCAAGAGTCTTTTTTGCTAAAATGGCGGCTTATTTAGTGATCGTGGTGCTTTTTGTTATATTGCTGTACATTGTTTAACAGTTTTAGTAACTTTTGGACAAAAGTAGTAACATTTTTGAAAAATTAAAAACCAGTTTGAATGATTTATGCCAACTTATCACATTGCTAAAATCTATATGTCAGTTTTTGTAATTTTTTAACACATAACATGTTTGACTAACATTTTTGGAAAATATAAAATACAATTTTTGTCAAATGTAGTACCTTTAGCTTAGTTATGACATTTACAAATTACTGTAAATTATTTCTGAGTTGTTATGTTTTGTTGACAGTTTAAAATACTATCTGACAGATCTGCTATATTTATGTTAACATAAACTATCACTGTAACTTGTTTTACAGTTTTAGAAACTTTTTAATAGACGTAGTAGGTTGTTGACAGTTTAGTATACAATTTTGACTAATTTGTGCAGATTTTTTAATCTATAAGATTTATCTAAGATATGAACTGCAAAATTGTAAGCTTTTTCCAAAGCCGTTTCTGAGAAGGTCTTTTTCAATATACTGCGGTGGTACCCAAAAACTTAGCTCCACCACTGGAGTGTACAATAACTGAACTTAAAAACTGGTTTAATGATTTTACTATTGAAAGTTTACTAGCTTAATAATTACATAATTTGTTATTTTATCAATGTTTTAATTTTTTAAATTTTAGGTTTTTTAAATAATATTTTAAAGTATAATGTAATGTCTTTTTTTGTATGCTATAGTCGCTTGTTTAGAGACGTCTTTGCTGTTATTTTAGTTTCCAGCTAATTCTATTTTAAGCTATCAATTTTCTTATAGATGCTATTATTTTTTCATTAAACATCGCATTTTATCATTATTTCTTTTATATCATGTATTGATTTGTTTGTCAAAGTTTTGGCTAAGTTAGAACACATGTAAATAATGTTGTTAAAATAGTATATTGTTCTTAATTATTACAAAAAAAAGACGTATAAACATATTTTTGAGATATTCTTTTGTTAACATTGCCGCATATAGAATAAAGCAAAAAAATTAAAACGTTATTTTTAATAATTAAATACAAAGCTAAACCTGTTATTAAATACTTTTTTTTCACTATTACTAGCTAAAATTTTAAAGCCTGTACCAGGTTTTCTCTAGAACATTTGGGTTTTTAGGCTTGAATTTATTTAAAACAAAAATTAATTTTGCTGTTAAAAATTTTGTAATTTGTTTGCTTTTTTACTTGCTATTAAATGAATAAATTTTTCAAATACAAACTGTAAAGCAACAAAAATTGCAAACAAAATAAATAAATAAAATTACATTATAGTTTTGTAATAACTGCCAGCAGGGATGCCGTTTTAAAACAATTATATCATAATGAATTAATTGCTTTGTAACGATTGCTGGTGCTTAATAGCAAATCAATCGTTTGCAATCAAAGTCCTAAAGTATAATAGTTAAATCTAAACTATTATAATTATGGAACGAATTGTACCATAACAATGTTTTATTAAATAAGCCTGTAAGTTTATTGCTAATTCTCTCAAATTGTGATTTAAGTTTTTAAAATAAACACCAACATGTCATTTTACACATAAAGTATTGGTTCTGCATGTACTAAAAGTATGTTTGTTAACTGTTAACTTACAACTATACAACCGTTCAATAGTTTTATCAATGACGTATGCTCTTGATGGATCAAAAAACAAATACATTGAATTTAAAAATTTGAACATTGCATTTTTAGCAATTAACAATTTTTTTACCAAATTATTCAACAAACTATAAGTTGTTTTTTATTTGACCAAATAATTGCATTTAGTGGGACCGAGTATGACCAATAACTTATTATTTTTATAATGTGTCAACCATTAATATGTTTTTTAGTATAGAACAGTGAATAGCGCCAAGTGTTTTTAAGTGCGTCTACTAAATAAATTAAATAACGTTTAGAGTAGTATGTCAATTTGTTTGTTTATCGACGATAAATCAACCTCTATAATTCAAAATACCTATAAAGTATTATTTAAGTTTTAATAGATTGTAATCTTTACAAACGCAAATATGATATATAAAACATTTGTACAATGCATTTTAATAATTACCCAAAATATCTTATACCGTTTGTCAACGAGATTATGGCATGACTTTTCGCAATTATTTGGCAATTAGCGGCGCCCGAGTATTTTGATGGAGTGGAATTATTTTAGCCTCGCGGAAATTTAAGATAATTAATGTGTAAATTGTTAATTAGTTTGCAATTTCATAACATCAGTTATAAATTCATTAATTGACGTAAATTTCACTTCTGGCTTTCTTAATTGAATTTTTATTTTAATTGCCATAAATCAACAAAATTTTATTTGCGGTTTTATCAATATTTTGGCTTATTGCACATAATATTGTTGACTCTTAGTAATGTTTCAATTTAAAAATCTTCTTTAAATGTTATTTAGTATCAAGTAACATTAACATGAATTTACAAGAATGCACATTATTTAATTAAAATTACTAAAGGTACATTGCATAAAATGAATTTAACTGGGTATACAGCTACAGTTCTCTATAAAGCTTTATAGAAATAGCTTTAGAACAATCTCTCAGTCCAGTTATTGCAAACATTTAATGAATTAATTAAATTTACATGCGACTACTTGTTTGCTTTATGCAATAAGGGGGAAATTGGTTTATTATTATTTAATGAGCTTTAGTAACTACACCTATGTAAGATACTTCTCTTCTATATTTAAACGAACCGTGACCATGTATAGATAATTCTGCTTAAAAGTGCAAAGCCGCGAATACAAACAATAACTTTGAATAACATTAAAACATGTACGTGATGAAAATTAGATAACTTTATTAAAACATATAAATAGGTTTTAAAGTTGCACAAGTTTTAAATTACAGAAAATTAATTAAAAATTAGACCCAATTATAAAAAAAAATATTGTTAATAAAAACGTTATAAAAAAATTATTAAGAATTTATTTAAAGTCTAATGAAATGTATGTTTCTAAATAAAAGCTTTGAAGAAAAGAAAAAAATAATTATTTTTAATGATTCAATCATTAATAAAACTTTTGTAAAAACTGTTAGTTTTGTCTTATTAAATAAAATTGTTTCTCTGATAATAAACTAAGTCAATGCTTTAAGCTTTTCGTTTCTTTTCACTACGTTTTCATAACAGTAACAAAATTTTATTAAGAGAAGTTTATATAGTGCACTTGAAGCTTAAAATATTTTTCCAATAATCTGTTGTCACAAATATAAAAACGTATAATGCAGAGTTGGTTGTAATTGACTAAGAAATCAGTCAAATAACTAGTTTTTTTATAATAATTAACCAATTAATCAATTATTTAATCACAATTAATATTGATTTATTAATCACGACTACATTGTAAAGATTTAGTTACGATTACTGATTATTTATTAATCAATTATTTGCAGTTAATAGTTAGATATGTTCACTTTTCATTCGGATATTAATTGTCAGTCATCAATCATATTAGTAATTGCACTTACTATAAACAATAATAAAAAAGTCAAATAAAAAATTGTTTTTGTTTATGTTTTTTATTAATATAATTCTTATAAAAAGCTTAAGCAACACTTATTGTATATTAATAATAATAATAATAATAATAATAATAATAAATAGTTTTCATTTGAGCAAAGTTAATTATAAAAATTTTCTTTCATTTAACCCTATTTACATAAATAGTAAAAAAGTTAATCTTAAAGTATTTTCATTCTTCAACTTAAAAAATATAATATTAATAATATAATATTATAAAAAATAAACATAATAAATCATAATAAAAACAAACACATAAATAATATAATTCTACTGTAGAGCGTAAATGTGCTATTTTACATATTTTTTAAATGTTATATAGTTTAGTAGCAGCATATGTATATGAGCATTTCAATTGATTTAATTTAAATATGTATTAAGTGGTCGTAACAAGTGTTTAAAGAGTGGATGGCATTGCATGCTATACGTTATTCAAACAGATAGTAAGGCTGTTTATGTGTTAAAAGTTTATGTGTGAAATTTGCAAGATGTAGTTTGCGTCGGTTTTCCATTGTTAACCACTTCAAATCAGGTAACTTGCAAGATACTCTATCACGTGTTTTTATTCCATAAATAAATTGAATACAAAATGTTTGCACCTTTTTAATTTTATATATTTTGGTCTTGTTTAAGCATAAACCATACACTACATATGCATAAATATATTTTAATAAGATCAAATATTCGGTAATACGAGCCATCAATTTTATGGGTAACACATTTCTATAACTGTACAGAACTTTTAATTTCCTGTAACTTACTTTTTTAAGAGCCAACAAGTGCGTGTCAAATTGCAATTTCCCATCAAATATGAGACTTAAGTTGCTTGCGCTTTTTTTACGTCCAGACGTTTATTATTAATTACAATAGGTATTCTTAATTTTTTTAAACAACTTCTAACATTTCATTTCAAAAAAATATTGCGCTGGATTTTAAACAATTAATAGTCAGATTGTGATTTGATGAAAATTCTGTTATGTTTTCCTGATCTAAATTTATACTATTTATTATTGTTTGAGTTTTGTCCACCTTAAATGACATATACAATTGACTATCATTGGCTTAAAAGTAGGTCTTACAATATTTGACAATTGATGCAATATTAGTTGTACATATTATTATGTTATATATATAATAGAGATCCCAGAACATTGCCTTGCGGTACACTTTTTTAATATTTTTACTAGATGATACTAGTTTTAAATGAAGTATTGAATGATTGATGTTATCAAAAGTTTCACTGAAATCTAATAAAGTTAATGCTTTAATAATAACATCATTAATTGACTCAAGTGAAGATGTTGTGAATTGTCTTTGAACAAATCTAGATTGGGTAGTAGGTAGAATGCCGTTTTTACTAACATAGTTTGTCATTTGTTAGCATAATATTTTTTTAAGAAATTTGGTCGTAACAAGAAGAATACTAATAGATCGTAAATCAGAATAAGTCAATAGATTTGAAACTTTTGGTATCGGGAATAACTTTCAGCTATTTCACAAATTAGAAAATTTTGAAGATTGTATTCACAAATTAAATTGATGCATTAATTGTGGCAGAATTTGAAGAATATACAAACTTAACATATTTATACCTATATTGTTTAAACCTTTTGCGTTGGACTTTATATTGCATATTGTTTATGTAATAATCTTGTTTTCGGTAACATTTTCAAATATAAATTGACTTTCTAAACCAAGTTATTATATTTTGATCTTCCAAATAAACTAAAAAACTATTCATTTCTTCAATATTGCTTAACTGTGGCGGGATAGAGAGTTTTTGCTGATTTGTTATTCTTAGTCTAAATTAACTTCCAAGTGTCCTTAATTGATTTATTCAACTGGATTGTGCATAACACATTTTTTTAAATAGCATTTCTTGTGTAATTTTTACTTGATTTGTAATCTTCACAATTAGAATTGTTTTTTGTTTTTTGTTTTTAATTTTTTTTTTTTGTAATATATTTTGAAGCGTAGTGCACGGCACTTTTGCTCTTAAATAAGTACGTTTTTATCCATATTAAAAAAAAAAGTTAAAAAACAGTCATCTTTTTCTAAGTTCTGCAAAATTTTTAAAATTTAAGGAAAAAAAATTTTTGCCGTAAAAAATAATTTTTTAATTAATAAATTTAAAAAAAAGTTCATAAAAGTTGTTTCTTAAAAATACAACCCTGAGAAGTTACAAACGATTAAAAATTGTAAAGAAATGCAAAAAACTAATTTTTTTTCAAATTTTGATTGCTTATTACTCAAAAATTACTTATTGACAAAATCTCAAGATCAGAACTTATGTAGAAAAAGGCATTTTCAGCGTTTTAAGCAAAATCAAATTTTTGTTCCGTACACTTGACTCAGACATGACAGGCAACGCAGCCCGTTTTCTGTTTCCATGTTTGCGCCACTACGCAAGTTGAACCAAAACTAATTAGTATACTCTATTCTCTATTATTTTTTAAATTTAAAATCTATGACTAGCGAATTAATAGGCAATTTTAATTTAAATTTATTAGAATTGCCCACGCATTTACTAATGCAATATATATTATATTAGATAATAAGTGAGTTTATTAACTTATTTAATTAAATATTATGTTTAATTTGTTTTACTGCTTAAATTTAAAAAAATATATACTTACATTTTGATATCAATTTGATGAAATCTTTGTATATTTATTATTTCTAAAATAACTATCACTTCACATTTTATTAATTTAAAATAAAAAATTAAATTAATATTTACATCTTTTATTATAAATTGCAATATTACTATTCGACTTATTTGAAAAAGTCAACTTCTTAGATTTTGCTCATATTTAAGAGATTAATTTAGGTAAAAAAAATAAGATTTTCAAAATTTTGGACCTTAAAATATTGCCTGTTCAAAATGGCACATATATGAATGTCAGAAATTTTACAAAAAAACATTTTTTTTTGCTTATTTTGTATTTCAATTTTTGGACTTCTGAAGAAAGATAAAAAAGATTACAATGGCTCAAATAAATTTTTATTACATGTACTTCAAAACCCATGTTTGTATATTCAATTGTGGTCTGTACATCAAGCTTACTAAAACATTATTTCAAAAAACTCGTAAATTTAGCAAAATCTCAAAACTATGCTTTCTTTAAGCGATTTAAATTTTGTAAAATCTTAACAAAATTTGTTTTACAAGGTTTAGATTTCTTTGTGTTTACTCTTTCTTTAAAGTGATCGCACAAGATTTATAGAATCAATACGTATACACCAATATTTTGATGCAGAAAGTTGCACATGTTTTTACTATCTTCAAAACTTGTAATTTTTAGGTCCAAAAAAAGCGCTGCCACACTATGTCTTAATGTAATTTTTGTCAAAATTTCAGTAAATAGTTTTCAGACCATAATAAATAAACCTAAATATTTATTTAAAAAATTATGTATCAGGCATTATCAAGAGGTTTTTAATGGTAAAAAATTGTCAAAAACGACGTTTTCTTTAAAAAACTTGATGGTTTCAAACAAACACTCAGCTGTAAAAATGTTTCTATATGTGTGACAAAGCTTCTAAACCAAGTAAGAAAATTGCTTATTGTGTTATACGTATATTACAGGAAGTTTATAAATGAACTTTAAATATGCCGTCTTTTTAAAATCATCCACTATACTACATATGTTTTTATACGTTTGCTTGGTAGCTGTCAAAGTTGATCTGTCAAAACAAATAGTATAATAAACAATTTAAAAAAACGGCATACTTAAAGTGATTACATAATCCCATTCATTTATAAACTTGCTGTATTATTATTATTATTATTCATAAAAATGATCTTTAAAAATTTTAGAAATCATCTATAAAATATTTGTCTACGCAAATCTGATTTCAAATTTAAAGTTCTTTTTTATATATTTTTTACAACAAGCTATGATAAAAGTCCTTGTAATGGCAATGGCTTCTCCAGATAAACAAATTACAACTCCATTAGAGATGTTTGAAATTTTATCAAATGATAAGACCAGTGTTAAGTAATTGTGAAATAAAATAAAAAATATTTAAAATAAAATAAGAGCATCTAACAAAATATGGAGAAACAAACAGAAGAAGAGGAGTAATAAAAGAAGAAAAGAAATTGGTACTCCAGGAAGAAATAATAATGCAAAGAGAACGAACGCCACAACAACATTGATGAAAATGGAAGTATTGATTAGAAAATTGAAAGATATAACCAATGAATATATAACCGCAAAATTAAAAACTAAAAAAAATCTGCCAATCAGTTAGTGACAGTTTTAGAGAGATTAAAGTTTAAAAAAACTTAAAAAAGAGAACTAGCTAGATGCTACTAGATCTAAAGTGAGAATTGCAACACAGACGTTAGCAAAAAATTATAGTATATAATTTTATTAATGAACAAGAGATGATAGAAATTGCTACAAATAAAGATATAAAAATAATAATAAACAAAAAACCCATTGATAAAAAAAGGATCTGATACGGCAATGTTAATGAACATAAAAGAAGTGGAAAAGAAATAGGGAATTCTAAAATAGGCAAAAGAAAACATTTCTAAAATTAATAGAAGATAAAAAAAATAAAAAAATAGTGAGAAAAGAGTTGAAAAATTCCACATTATTAAACAGAAGTTTAAAACGGGATAAAAAGAATATAAATATGTAGAAACGCCGTAGAAAAAGTTTAATACAAAACAAAGCAGCTTGGTATTAAGGTAATTGACATACCTATAAAAACTATAAAAATAGCTAGAACGCGTACTAATATAAAAATAACATTGAGGCTTTTGATACTATTGCAAGCAACAACAGATAGAGAAAAAAAGCCACAAACAGGAGCTATAGTGGTAGGCAAGGTGGGGTCAACATACGCAAACCTATTAAAGCAAGCAAAAATTTAGATAAAAACAATTTTTAAAGAGATAAAAAACAAGACAACAAAAGCTGTTACTAGTAACAAAAGGGTAAGAGACGACAAAAATAGAAAAAGAAAAAGACGGAATAGAGGGATGTCAAACAAGCAAATAATTATCCTATAGAAAAGTTAGTTATAATCAAGGGTATAATCCTGGAAACAAACACGGAAAAACTTGAAAGAGATGTCAACAAAGAAAGCACTCTTATATCTATGACAAAAAGGTACAAGAAAATACAAAAGGCTTTAATCAGAACAAACAAAAAGATAGTGGGTAAGTTAATAAGAGAAGGAAGTATAAGTATTGGGCATATGACATGCAGAACAGGGAATGTAACAGCTGAAAAAAGTAAATGTTATAAATGTTGGATGAAAGGTTACATATCTTACAATATGTAACCAAGAAAATAAACCATCGTTTGTAAAAAATAAAGATCTAAATCATACATTGGCATTTCTATAGCAACGTGGGAAGCGGCGTGGGGGCTGGACAGTGACAGAAAAAGGATTGCTGAGTCTACATAAGTACAAACAATACAGTACAAACAAAAAAAGGGGAAAAAGATAGAACATAAAAAGAATGGTCAGAAAAATAATAAAAAGAGCTATAAAAGCAGAGAAAGTGATAGAAAACAAAAACATAGAAAAAAAATGCAAAAGATAGTCGGAATAGTTGAGAAAAGCAGCAGAAGAATCAATCCCCAAAAACATAAAAAGGAAGAAGAAGTGAACTGCACTGGTGGTGCAAAAAGATCAAGAAAAGCAAAAAGAAAGCATTACAAACAACTGAAAAAGCTAAAAAAAACTAAAAAAAGAAAAGGAAAGAGCCTTCCTTTCCTTTCTTTCCTTTTGAAGGATGCAATCAAAGACAATAATAAAAGATGCTAGAAAAAATTGTTAGAATTTTTATATGAAGATACTTGAAAAAAGCCATACAAAGTAGTAATAAATAAATTCGAAGGAAGGAAGGCTGTTTGCTTAAAGAAATAAGAGAATAAAAAAGTAATAAATGAAAAATAATAAACAAATGTCAAAAGAAAGAAACATTTCTGGCTTGCTGGAAAAAGGCAAACCTAGTAATAATTAAGAAAAAAAAAAAAAAATCTGGCTCTGCAGAAAACTGTAACGGCATAGCTATTAAAAAAAAGAATTAATAAAGAAAATAAAAAAAATACAGGTAGAAAAACAAATTTTTTTTTATCAGTTCTAGGAAATTTAATCCATTGATTGCTTAGACGATTAACAATAATTTGAGTCACTGCTTTAATACATCTACTCACTGAAGGTTGACTTAATCCAAATAAATTATTTTTGCCTACTGCAAGCTGATAGCTTCCACTTCCAAAAAAATTTAATGGTACTGACAACCAAAAACAAAAATAAATCCAAATTAAATCACGATTATAGATTCTAATTTGGGTACGCAAAAATACATTAACATAGTGCTTTTTCTAATATTTTATTCAAAATTAGTTACACTATTTCAAAAAGTTTATATTATTGCAAAACGCAACAATGGCATAAGAAAAAGTCTAATTGTGTATTTATGGTGACAAAACAGTAAAAACCATTTAAAAAAAAATAAGTTTTAAATAAAATTGAGAAAGGTAATGAAATAAGAATTATGTGACGACATTAACATGCCATTGGCTGCTCCAAATGTGTGTTTTCATACATAGTGAATAATTTGAGGAACAAATGTGTTTTATAGAATATTTTAAATTTATAATTATTTTTATTTAATAATCAATTATTTAGTATTGAGCTTGTTTTATTTATTAATGATTTGCTCGATTGGTTGTGCTGAATGATACTCTGTCCCTGCGGCTGTACACTTAAACAACGCGTATATTTATGAATTTTTACTCTATATCGCTTAAAAATAAACTATAGATCTGTTTTTTAATGTAAATTTGTTTTAAAATGTTAAATAATTAGATGATGTAAATTAGACATACATATATATATGAATACAAATGTTAGATCTTTAGTTTATAATATTTCACTGTGTGAAATTTTTAAAATCGTATTTTTATTATTTATTATGTAACTATTAAAATAACTAAACTTAAACAGAGCTAAAAGTAACTTATTAGAAAATATGCACGAACAAGTAAAAACAAAACCGAGTTTATTGATAGATCTGATATGAAGACGTAAAATTAGCATACATTACAACTTTGAATTAAATAATATTTACAAAATATCAAATTAAATAATACTGTAATATTTAGCCGTACTACTATCTATAAACGTATGAAAAACGTCAAAGCAATTATTACAGTGATTCCGAAAATATTCAGTAAATACAAGAAATAGTATGAATGTTGTAAATTTACGTGTTAATAAATATAGATTAAAAATGAAATCCAATTTAGAAACGATTCAATATAATGTTCAATTTTATCTATTTTAATTCTATATAAAGCAAATGTTTATTATGTGGTGGTGAACAATGTTGACGAAGTAAGTTAAATATCAATTATTAAGTTTAAATAAATAAAGCCATACTGATGAGAGGTAAACCTCGAAACGCGTCTATGGATGATTTTAGTTTAGAATATTTTTTCATAAATTTAATTTTTTAATGTCAAATGTTTATATTTCATCTGGTCTCCAATTAAACCACCGCCAATATTTTACAATCCTCTGAAAGTATAATTTTTAATATTCTGAAATGAAATTAACATTGCAAGGTAAAATCAATCAATGTTTTGCTTCCATAAAGTATAAGTTAATTTAAAATGTTTTTTTGTGTTATATGCTATATATATTCTGTTACAATTACATTGTTTTGTATAAATAAAAACGTTGATATAAATAATACTGCAAGCAATTAGAACCTGTTCATTCTACGTACTGCCACTGATTATTTTAATAAGTAATGATTTTATAGTACAGTTCTAATTGTATAACTGAAATTGATTTTCCTAGAGTTTAAAAATAAAACATTAAGAACAGTATATAAAAGCTCGCTGCAACCAGTTCATATTTCAGTTTAAGGACATAAATCTTGGCATTTCAAACCTATTGATCATTTTCAAGGACTCCACTTCTGGTTTATAATAATAAAAATACAGCAAATATGTAGTGCAACGAAAATAGAACTTGATGGATGCATACGAGCTGAAAGATATGTTATTTATTTTTTTATATATTTTTTTTTAGTTTTTTCTTTTATATTATCAATATTTTTTGTTGTAAATAAAATAAATAATAAACTGAAATAAGTTTTACAAATTAATTGAAAAAATTTGTTATTGACCAATATAAAAAAAAGTTTGAAAAGTTAAAAAATAAAACATGTAATAAAATAAAATATAATATGTAACTAAATAACAATAAAAAATACTACTACAATACTAGTTCCTGGACTAAAATAAATGTTTATTAGTTAGTTGCATATAAAAAAATATAAAAAAATTAAAATAAATATATAACAATGATGAAATAGACTATCACAAACTAGACTACCTTTATTCATACAGTGTCTAGTGTGTAAAAGGTTCTAAACACTGCTGCATTTTACAATACCCAAACATTTATTAAACACAAATAAAACAAATAAATGTTTATGTTCTAACATAAATATATAAAATTAATATATTGTTGTTATTATATAATATAACATATAAATTTGAGTTTTTTTTTAATTAAATTTCTTCGTCTTAGCGCATTGCTTTTCCATGTCGTTCATAATTTAACTTACTCAAGAAATTTTTGTATCAACTTACTGTATTTACTGTAGTTTCCATGCCTGTAACTTGCAACCATGACTGAATGGTACGAATGAATCACAAAACAAGTTCTAAATTGTACAGCATAAATTTGTACCTACTTGGAGATTTATAATACGATAGGCCAAATGTTTTTCATGTAATGTTCAACTGGTTTGTTTTTTAAAACAACATTGCATATTTATAAAAACATTGACGGCATTGTTAAATTACTAAATATTGATATTGTTTAGTCTTCAACTTTATTCGCAGCTCACAAAGCTTATATGTTAATTTGTTGAAATTTGAAAATAAACGGTTTTTGACAGCTACTATGCTCATAATCCTGTTGTTGCATAGTCTATTAAAATTCAATTTGATTCTTCATTAACGGATAATATTTGAAAACCTTAAAATGTCAATAAGTTCTTCAGACATTTTATTTCTGAAAATGCTTATTAACTTTTTCTTTAACTGATTTGTATGTTCTTAAAAGCATTTTTGGTACTATCAAATTTTTAGTTGTCAAATGATATCTTTTTAAATTAAATAACAGAAAGGCATCAATTTTTGATGAAATTCCACCTATTATTCTCAAAACATTTGCAAATAAATTAGCTCCCATTTTGACTAAATATATTTGTTTTATCATAAAAAAATAATACTTTTTCAAATTGTTGAAAAATTACAAATGTTCAACCTATACCTAAAAAGAGAGAAAAGTTTGATTTTTTAAATTATAGACCAATTGCATTATTGTTCAATTTGTCAAAAAAAATTAAAAAAACTATATTAATTTAAAGTTTTTACTTTATCTCAGATACTCAATATGGATTTTGATAAATTGTTTAACAACAAATCTTTTGGCTCTTGTTAGTCACAAATAGAATTCTCTGTAGACAAACAAGAAGAAAATTTTGCAGTAGCTTTGAACATTTCCAAAGCTTTAGATAGGGTATGGCATCTTAATCTTGTCAACAAGATCTATTGCATAGGTTTTGGTAAAAAAAAACTGTAAATTTCATTCATAGTTTTCTTGAAAATAGAAAAATTATAGTCAAAATCACAATATTGACAAACATGGCAGAGCGTCTTGAAATTTTTAAGTTAAAATCTCTAGCATCTATAAAGAAAAACCTCAAAACAATATCTAAATAGAGCACTCCGAACATAATCAATTTTAACTCTAAACAAACTAAACAACAAATTCATATATACATCTTCTTCATTTTAGTGTTACAATCTTACTTAATCTTTTTTGGAACGACCATGTTGTTCACATTTTTGAATAGATATATAGTGTAAAAAAAATTTACTTTTGTTCAATTTTTGCATATACCACATACAAAACTTATATTTGTCGTTGTATTAAATATTGTTCCCAAGTATAAAAAAAAGCATCGGAAACTACACTATCTCTTCTAAACTCTATTCAAGAACAAGCTATTTGGATCATTGCTGATCCAAAATTAACTAATGACTTAGATACTTAAAAACACAGGCGTATTGTTGCAGATTTTTGCATTTTTTATAAATATTTTAATAGACATTGTTTAAACAAAATACAAGACATTTTGCCATTTAAACAAATATTTATTGTAGTACAAGACTTGCTAGGAATTCACTGACAGTTCAGATATGTAAAGCCAAAACTTTTCAGAAAGATTTTTTTAACCTTACTACCGACAAATGGAATAAACTTTTAAATTCAGTATTTTACAAGACTTATAAGCTACAAATATTCAATGTTCACAGACTGCTTAGATCTAGTCTTCAATGTAATAGTTTTAGCAGCTGTGGTTTCACTCGTTGGAATTAATAGGTATTTTTATGTTGTTGTGCATATTATGTAATTCCTAAACATGACATTTTGAAATTTATAATAAAAATCAAGTGGAATATTAGAAGCATCATTGCAAAGTTGATTGCCTCATATCACACGCTAAACTGTTATTTCCTTCAATTGTTCAGATTTACTATTTCTAACGCAAAATTTATGGATTTTTAGAATAACAATTTTAATAAAATTGAGTTATCAATCAGCTTATTCCTGCTTTGAACAAATTGCAAGGTAAATGTGTGATGGTTATTAATAATCTACCGTATCATTCGGTTTAGATGGACAAGCCACCCACAACTATATAGGTCCCTGGCGTCTTTATTGGCGTCTATATTAATATTTTTGCAACATTTTCAGAGTTTAAGTGTGGTGTTACACTATGCGTTACAAACGCTCCGGTAAAAACGCATCCGGTGGGAAGGATGCCGACCGCGTACCAAGCATAGTTTTAAATGAGAGGCGACACATATGTGCGTTTTCAACGAATCCACCAGACGCCTCCTCATTTTGCTGCGGCATCGCGCGATAACCGGACAACCGCATGTGGAGCAAAAATAAGTTTGAAAAAAAAAAACATTTTTTTTACAAAAAAAAAACAAAAACTTATTGATGATTTATTTTGTTTGAAAAAGTTTAAAACAAAATAAATAACAATCATGTTTAGAGCATGTTTTAAACTTATGTAATTTTTTTTAGAATTGTTTCTCGTAAGCAATCAGAAAATGTTTTGTTTTGGCAAAAGATAGCGTAGCTGAACCATTCTACTACGGCCGCTTGAAGCGTTTTTATTGCTAAAATTGTAAAATTAAATCAACCGCTTCATATTTTTCGAAAATAAATAATCAAATATTAAAACAATGTTTTAAACATGTTTGAAACTTTTTAAAACAAAATCGTCAAAACAATGTTAATCTTTCCTATGCACTAATTGCATCTCTAAATGTTGTATTGTTTTTAACAATGCAGGGTCTCAATATTTCAAGAAGTTCATTAAACAAGTATTTTGACATTTGGTAATATCCAAAAAACTTGATAACATATTTTTGAATGTTTTGATAAAAAAATTTAAACCTTTTACTTCATTTTTTAAATTAAAAGGATAAACCCATGCCTACGCGCCGTATTGGCTCTTGCAACCCTCCGCCTTCATATTATTGTTAATTTATCAACCGACATCACACTTGCTAACCAACAACGTTAACTTGCAACTGACACTGACTGCTCTATTTGGTTTTCACGGGAATAGTGGGACCAACGTTTTGTTGTTCTAATTACAATAAAACAAAAACATTAGCGGTTGAATCGTAATAGCAACAATTAAATTTTGTCATTCTGCTGCATTGTTAAAATGTTTAACAATTTTATAATAATTTAAAATTGATTAAAATATTTTTAAATAAATAATAGATTTTAGATTTAAAATTACAATATACATATATAATTTTATTATATTTATATTTCATTTTAATTGACGTATAATATAAATAAAACGTCAAAAAATTATTAAATAGTTTAATAAAAATTTATTGTCATTTTTATTAAATAATTAATTAATTTTTTGACTCCGTTACAATTTTTTCAAAATTTAATTATTTGCGGTTGCGTTTTGACGGGATAGTGTGACTCGTTGAAATCTTCCAGTAAAAACGCACCGGCATCACCGGAGCGTTTTTAACGCATAGTTTGACACTACACTAAATCGTCAGTTGCCAATTGTTTAACTGCTTTACAAAGTTAAACTATCTCTTATCTATTTAATTATATGTTTATTTTTTATGTTTTTTTGTTTGTTCTTTATTAATATTTTTATACATTTTTTTTAAATTTAAGTTTTATTTTATTATTATTGCAATTATTATTTTATTAATTTACTTAGTATTACTGAATATTTTATTATATACGACAATTCTATTTTATTTTGTAGATATTTCTCTGTTATTGGATATGTATTTTGTCTGTTGGGAAAATAAATATTATTATTATTATAAATAAATAAATAAATATTATTATTGACATTTTATGCTTAAAATTTTGTACTTTTTAACACTTTTAGCCAGATTTTGATTTTTTCTAATAATATTTTCTCATAACTAACATTTTGCTATTTTTTATAAAAATATATAAAGTTTTCAACCGTTTTTGGCTAGATTTTAGTTTTTAGATTTTGCTATTTTTGACATTCTATTATATTAGAATTTGGCACTTTTCAACTATATAACCAAATTTTGAATTTTCTTTGACAATGTTTTGAAATTTTATAGCAGTGTAATTTTACGATAGTTTGGACAAACGTCCTCACATTGACATCTCCAATTTTGCTCAATTTTTTTACACATGCTTGGAATACCAAAATGTGATAATTCCAAAAATTTTAGATTTTTAAGTGCAGTACTGTGCAGCATACACAGTACTGCACTTAAAGATCTAAAAATTTTAATTTTTTTATAAATATTTTGTCTGCTTTTAGTTTGTGTGCTGTAATATGCAAAAATCTTGGTTTTCCAAAATTTTCTGCAAAAAATAGAAAAATACCATTTTATTGAAAATTTAATAACTTTGATTCCGCTACACTTGGAGACTTGAAAATTGAATATGATACTCCTGAAACATAGTATTTTTGTTCGCAAAAGAAATAATTATTTCTTAACATAATTTTTTTTGAAAATGTATGTAGTGTTGTAACAAATTTTTCTAAAAAATAATGATAAAAAATAATCATTGCTTAATCTTTCATAATTTTGCAAAAAATGTAAAAAAAAACTAAATTACTGTAATCAAAAAAATTTTTTCTTGAAGAACGTGATCATAAGTCCGTTTTTAAAATCCTTCTAAAAAAACCGAAAAATTAGTAAAATTACGGAAAACCCAAAAAAACAATTCTTAAAAATAACAAATTTTTAGCAATTATGTGTTATATTTCACCGTAGAGCAAGCAAATATATATTTTTTTTAATTTTTGCGATCCAAAGTATTATGTTTTAAGAGTATCATATTCAAATTTCAAGTCTCCAGGTGTAGCGGAATTGCAGATATCGAATTTCGAGTGTTTATGTTTTACAAAAAAAAATTATAAGATACATTTATTTGAATATAAATTTTGACTATTTTTGCCTAATTTACAGTACAAAAACTGAAAGGAAACAAAATTATTTGTAAAAAAATAAAATGGCCACTATTTACACTGCATCTAGAAGTCTAAAATTTTAGGAATCATTCTATTTTGGTACCCCAAACATGTGTACAAAATTTGAGCAAAATCGGAGATGTTGATGTAGGGACGTTTGTCCAAACTATCGTGGAATTACCCAGCAGAAATTTGCTATTTTAAAATTTTATAAAAATAATTAAATTTTCTAATTTAATAAACTGATTTTGCTATTTTTGACTTTTTATAAATAGAATTTTGTTTTAATTTTGATTCCTTGTGACAATATTTTGATGATTCAAGACTGGATATTGATATTTTTAACATTTTATAAATATGAATTTTAGTTTTATACAGTTTATATTTTGATGTTTTAAGATAGGATTTTGCTATTTTTGACATTTTGTAAACAAAATTATGCATTTTTAAAATGTTTTTTGTCAAAATTTGGTGCTTTCTAAAAGTATTTTAATGTTTCCAATACCGGGTTTTGCTATTTATGACATTTTATGAGTAGAATTATAAACTTTTCAAATGTTTTAATTTTGGATTGAGCTATTTTCCTTATTTTATAAATAAAATTTTGAACTTTTGAACTGTTTATGGTAAAACTTTGCTGTTTTTAACAATATTTTGATATATTTTGTAGCAAGATTTTGCTATTTTTAAAGTTTTATGAAAAAATTACACTTTACAATAGTTTATGGCCGACTTTTGACAATATTTTAATGTTTTAAGACCAAATTTTGTTATTTTTTACATTTTATATATAAAATTTTACATTTTTTAACAGTTAATAACAAGATTTTTAAAAAGTTACAAAATTGTACTTTTTTAATCCGTCTGAGAAGAAGACCTTTTAATATTTTGCGGTGAGACCCAAAGATCCTACTTACGCCACTAAAGACCCTATCTGCTAATTTATGATTTGAGGCTCTTTTGAAATATAATAGGGACATGTGGCAAATTTTTTGTAACAGATGTGATTTATTTTAGAAAACTGGACTAAACATATCACTCAAAAACATGTTTTATTATTTATTAGAAGAAGAATTAAAATCAGATGATAAATCTAATGCACAATCTAAAGATAGTATAATGAAGTTGCAACAAAGGTAATTTTAAGACAATACTTTTGACAAAATGACAACAAACTTTTGTTACTTTTTTGGCTGTGGCATATGAATTTAACTAAGGTAGTAATGTATATGCAAACGTTAAATCCAACAACAATAATATTTAACAATAAACAGTAAACAATTTCAATTATAAATGCCCTAAATCTGGACAATGCCTAAACTAAATTTGTCATTTAACGTTGTTATTTCATATACACATAATTGGTTGCGTACAAGTATGAGCGGACCGCTCTTTAAGAGCGGTACTTGTTACTCCCGGAAATAAACAACAAAATGGCAGCTTACCGTTGCCGATTTGTGACAAAACGTCGCCATTTTAAAGAGCTTTTTTTATTTGCGCTTGATTGGAATCGGCAGGAATTGGCTGTTAATTTAAAATTGACAACAGTAATTGTCATTTAAATTTGTTTGTTATGAGTTTGTATTACTTATCTTTTATAATACAGATATTTAATACACAACTTACACAAATCACATAAACAGCACAATAAATATGTTATAATTACTGATTATAATCAAACGTCAGATTTTGGAGTTTTATGTTTATGTAGTTGGTGATTGTTTATATGGTTGGTAACTACTGCAACCTAAAAACCGGAAACTGCACATAAAACCGCTCTTTAAGAGCAGTCTGCTCTTAAAGAGCGGTCCGCTCACAATATCCTGTACGCGCTCAATATGTCAAATGACCATGGCCTAATAGATGTGAATGGTTTGTATACACATGTGTATATTATTTATTTCATTTTGTGTTTTAACCATTTATTTATATACTAAAAATAATAGTATAAAGTATTCTTTAAATCCGTTGTCAATAACATCAAAGATTTTATATTATGTAATTAGGATCAAACAATGGTTTAAATCCGAGCAGATATTATTATACTGTCGGTTGTAAAACTGTAGATATTTCTCCATGGTTATGATATTAAATTTTCGATACGAAATGAAATAGAAAACATATGCAATACAAAATTTAAGCTACTTTATTCAATTACTAAAATTTATAAGTTAGATTTATTTTATTTTATTAAGTTATAACTTAATAATTAAATTAAATGTATTTAATTGAATAATATCCAATTTGATTTGTGCACAAAGCCTAAGCGGAGCAAAGTGTACGCGTAATTTTCCGGTAGCACAATATTTTCTGTTTTGATATTACAATAAAAATCTACTTAAGATAGCGTTTATGTCAACATGACTACGTTTACAAAGTTCTTTAAGTAGGATTAATTTTTCTGTGTTAGCGGAATTTTCCGCTGCTTCTTTTGATTCAAGATTGTAAAATAGTGAATTAATATATTTTAATTTATTTCTCTAAAACAAAAATTCTAAATTCTTTGAAAGTGAATTGACTTCCGTTGTCTACTAAAATTTTGGGTAACCCAAACCTAGCAAATAACTATCTTAATTTTGTTATGTTAGCATGAGTTGCAATTTTTCTCATTGGAAATACCTCTAACCAATTTGAAAATGAATCACAAATAATTAAATATTGGACTTCATTTAATGATCCAAAAAAATCTGTGTGTATTTGTTTTTACACACCTTCTAGAATTGGCCAGTTTTGTAATTGTATTTACAATTATTTATATGTTTATGATGGTAAAAAATTAAATTTTTGACATACGCTACAAGTTTTACATTCTATTTTAATTTTACTCTCTAGAGATGACCACCAAACATACGCACAAGCAAAGGATTTTGTTTTTACATAATCTTGGTAGTCGCCATAGCAAACATATTTGCTATGTATTTCTCTAATACAGGTTTTCTTAAGTTTTCCGTAATTATTACTCAATATTTCTTGAGTAATATATTATTATCTATATTAATTTCATCTTTTTGTTTAAATAACAATATAATGTTTTCTTTACATGACAATGACCAACCATTCTTTACATAATTAATGATTTTTGATAAGCATTTATTATTTTTATATTCGGTTTTTAGATTATTTATAGTTAATTTTAAATTAGAGTCGGCAAAATAATTAACATAATTAAAACTACTACATTCAATTTCAGTAGTTTCCAAAATTAGTAGACGTGAAAAGAAATCTGCATTATTTTGAGCTGATTTTACGTATGTTGTTTTAAAATCAAATGCACTAAGAAATAAAGCATAACGTTGAAGTCTATAAGCAGTCATTGCGGGTATTCTATTCTTATCTCCAAATATAGAAACAAATGGTTTGTGGTCGATGATTAGATTAAATTTCTGACCATACAAATATTGATTTTTTTTAACTTTGACAACTATTGCAAAAGCTTTTTATCAATTTGTAAATATTTTGCTTCAGCAGTTGATAAGGTTTTTTAAACGTATGCAATTGGTCTTTCACCGCCCGACTCGTACATGTGTGATAACACTGCCCCAATTCTAAATTGTGATGTATCTACGGTTAAATTGACTTCTAATTCGGAGTTATAATAAACTAAAAATTTATCAAACATGAAAATTTGCCTTTTATTATTAAAACAATCTTGACATTCTGGTGTTCATTCCCATTAAAAATCTTTTTTTATTAATTTATATAGCAGCTGCACAATACTCGCATGTTTGGTACAAACTTATGGTAATAATTTACCATATTTAGCAATAATCTTAATTCATTTACGTTTCGAGAGGTTGGAATTTCATTAATGGCTTTTATTAGAATTGGAAATTTACGAAATTCTTCCTTGTCAATTATGTGTTCTTTATAGTATATTGATTGTTGAAAGAAGTTACATTTTTTTTTCTTTACTGTTAATCTTGTAATATTTTAAAATATTTTCTAAATTATCTAAATGTTCTTTATCAGTTCTTCCAGTAATCAATATGTCATATAGAAACACACTTACCCAATTTAATTTTTTCAATAAATTTTTCCATAATTTGTTAGAACTGTGCAGGAGCTGAGCTTACTCCAAACAGAAGTCTATTGTATATAAATGTACCTCTGTGCGTTAATATAGCGGTCATTGGCCTTAATTTATCATCAAGCAATACCTGTTGATATGAACGGCTTAAATCAATTTTGGAAAATTTGATTCTTTTTTATAATTTTAGAAATAGTTCTTCTATTTGAAAGAAAGGATATCTGTCCACATTTAAAAATGAGTTTAATGTGACCTTATAATCACTGCAAATCCTTACTGTATTATCATCTTTCATAATTGGTACTAAAGTTGTATCCTATTCACAATGTTCAACCAGAGATATAACATTTGCATTAAGTAGCCTGTCTAATTCAGAGTCTGCTTTATTTTTCAGTGTATATGGCAGTGTTCTGGGTTTAAAAAATTTAAGATTGGCGTTATTCTTTAGTGTTACTGATCATCTTTTTCTGGTAAAAGTTTCTAATTTATTTGAAACTATTTGTGAATATTTCTTAAATAAATAGAATATAATTATCTATAATTTCGTCTTTAATAATTTTTTTTTTTTTAAATTCTAAATTAAATGCATGTAATAATCTTGATTTTTATTATAAGAAATATACACGTTCATTTTACCAATTGGGTTTACGTTTGACCCAGTGAAAGTTTGCAACATTAAATCATTATTTAATGATGAACAAATATTATTAAATTTTTGTTTTTAAGTATCCTCGGAAATTACTGATGCTGAAGCACCTAAATCTATCATCATTTTCAATAATATAATATTATTAATTAAAGCCTCAACATATATCAGCATTCTTTTAACCGTTTTAAGGTTTAACAATGACAATTTATTTAAAAAAATTAAATTTTTAGGCTTATTACAAATTGTATTGTGTTCTTTAAATCCCGCAATTATAACATACCGCTTCCTTGAATCGGCAGTGGTGCGCGCGCCTTTCCGCTGCTGCAAGTTTCTTTGCGTCCCCTACGTGATGATCCTGTTTTCGGTCCCAAGCAATTAACATCTAGCGGTTCACATTTTATCGTCACTCTATGTGATCTTTGAACACTATCCTAATTGAGTTTTAGTTGTCAGTAATATTTCTACTGCATAATAAATTTTAATTTTTTTTGTCTTCCATAAACAATTTATCTTTCACTTTGCAGTTTTCCAGTTCACAAATTTAAATTTATCTCTTAATGAATTATTTAGATATTGTCCGAATTTACAATCGGTTGCTAAGTGCTTTAATCTAGCAGCTCATTTGTAAATTTTTGTGAAGCATAAAATTTATATCTTTCCGAATGTAATGTTCTATTTTCTTTATAAAATGTATCAAAATTCTCATAAGTAGCTCTCAACTAAATAAACTAAATTTTAACTTTTTGTTTAAAATTTCTTCATTCTTAAACATATCTTTACTTAAACTATAACTATATAACAATATTATATCCTGTTTTTTTTTAAACTATACAAAAAAAATTATCTATGCAAACTCACCATAAAACGCAAACTAATTTTTCTAAATTTCTTCACTTATTTCTTCAGTTGTTAATATAAAATATTTTTTAGTTTTTTTAGTTCGGATAGATAATTTTTATGACTATTGATTATATTATATTGTAAATAAGATACAATAATGATGGCAACGTTTTATATAATTTATTCACAATAAAACTGCTATTTAATTCAACGCCCGTCAATTATTGTTCAGCATTTGTTTGTCTAGTAATCAGTATAACGATTATTTCAAAACTACAAATAACAGATTTATAAACTAATAAATAATGATTATAAAATAATTAATCATATCTATATGTGTCAATTATATGCGGTGTGCAGATATAAACGGATACACAAAATGACCACTAGCGGTAATAATTAATCGTATATTGTAAAATACTTAATCTCAATAACTGTCTTTGTCTTAATAAAAAACATTAACATTCTTAAGTTGGTGTTAGTATACAGTTAGGTTGAGTTTACCTGTTACAGATAAAAAAGTTTTTAAAAGATCAACTTTAGCACATACATTTTGATAAATTTTAATACTATGTATTGTTAATGATAAAACTTTTAATACTGACAAATTAGCAAATATAAGCAAAGTTTTGAGATTAAATTATGTTTAATAAATAATAATAAAACATATTTTTTTTAAATTTAAGAACCAGTCTAATGGCCTATAGATGGATAGATATAGTGTCTTTACGACATGGACTTGAATTATTTGAGCGAATTATTTCATTACTAATTGCCATGCCTCGATGTTTAAGAGTAAAAATATATAAATATACAATATTTTCACTTTTGAATATTACTTTGGGTTCCAGGTATATAATTCAATCATAATTGGTTGTTAATAAAATAATCCGTTAAGATAATTTAATTCCATGTTGTAAAGGCACTATATCTTTGGGCATACTATATCACAAATAACGCCAAAGTAGTAAATATTTTAATGCCAGACCTTAAAAGTAACTTGACCTACTATCACAGATTGTACAAAAGTTGTAAAATAAAAACAAATAAATAATCTAACATAAAAATCATTAAAAACAAACACAAAATTTGGTTACATTGAGAAAAAAAAATTAAGATCAAAACTAAGAGATTAAGTTGTATTGTTTTATAGGCAAGCGGCATAGAACATCTTTTTCTTTTTTGCTAAACTCTACCGGCTTGTATGCCGTCACGAAGAGTTTTCTTTTTTCAGTTTGCTTTCGAAGTCGTTCTATAGATGTTGCCATCTTTGATAACTTTAAAAATAGTGTATCTTTTGAGATCATCATGTTTTACGGGATTGTCGTTTGTAGCATTTGCATCTGCAGCCTGAGCGGCTTTATCGACCAGTTAGAATAACACTTAACAAGTCAAAACTTAAGAGAGAGAATTTGTAAAATAACATTTTTCATTAGAGTTGAAGCTTTTAAGAAGCAGATTGTCTGATCTTTTTTAAATATTCTTTTATAAATCTTTTCAAAAAATTTGTCGTTAACAAGATTGACGTGAGTTAAACAATTTTATTTTAAAAAGTAAAATTGTTTTGAATATTTTTGTCAAAAGTATGTAACAATTATTAGGATAATAACTCATAGGAAATCAAAATATTTGTACAAAATTCAGTCAGATTCAACTTTATTTGTATGACACTATGTAAGTTTGTAATCAGTTTCAAACTCAATGTTAATTTTGTGATTGCTGCAATCAATTTTTTAAAATATTGATTATAGAAAACTAAGAATTTTAATTAACTTTGTTTCTAACATATTATGTTTTATCAAATAGTATCAGTTTATTGTCACAATGCTTAAAAGTTTCTTTATAATCGTAATTAGTCTGTTTGGAACAATTACTAATATATTTGTTATGTGATGCAGATTAAATAATCTTGGTTCACCAAAATATTTTATCTTAAAAATGTGAGTTAAAACTTTCAGAAAGATTAATAAAAAAGTTTAAAGTTGTTTTATTTGGTGAACGGTATATGCCTATTAAGGCAGATCTAATTTAAAAACATATTATGATGATAACCATTGACCTAAATTTTGTATGTCTGGCTTTTTGTTTGTGGATGTTGGCACAAACACCGTATTGATTAGCAAATAAATATTCAAGATTATAATTAGAATCTACCAGATAAAAGCAATCTAGATTATTGTTTACTTTAGTTTCAATCAAAACGCAGATATGGGGTTTTCTAAGTTCAAGATGTTGGTAAACAGAATTTTTTTTTTTCTGACCTCAATTATTAGAAAAATTAACTTGACAAACTAAGTCAATGTTTGGTTGATTAAATTAATTAGTAGAACTGGCAAGACCTTATTTTGCCAAATTAACTGCATTATAAACCATATTTGATTTTGTAAAAGATTTGCCCCGTAGATTAGTACTACTTAATTTACAATCTACGGTAAATTAGATAGATGTTAGTGAATTGGTTATAAAATGTGTTTAAAAAAATCTCAAATGTTTGTTTTTCTATTTTTATTATAGTTCGGAAGCCAGTAAAACCGTTTAGAGTAACTGATATAACCAAATTTATTTATGTGTTTTATCTAAGATAGATATAAACAAAATGACTGCCGCTAGATGGATGTAGCTGCTACTGTTAACTACGCACGTAAAATAATAATAAAAAACTGTAGTTATTAAAGTTCATTTTTTTCTTACAAAAAGTATACTGATACCAGAAAAACTGAAATTTAAAAATGCAATAGTTAATTTTATAAATCAAACAAACAACTACTCTGCAAAATGTTTAGCAAAAGTAAATGTTGCATCTTTTATTTAGCTAAACAATTAGCTACTGCAAAACACTGAGTAGAATATTATTTAATTTAATTATTTAAGTTAATTACCGCATAATAAACTTCACCTTTGCTGTCTACAAAAATCTTAATAATATACTTGCTGTTGCAGCATTTAGTTAATTGTTTATTTTATAAATTATATTAAAATTATGAATTAAAAAAAACACAAGTATTGGCCTTTTCTATCAACTTTTATAACAAGTTTTGAATCTACAATGAAAAGCTCCTAATTAACTATTTTTCCCTTTTCTTATTTAAGTTTGGAGTTAATTGCTCCAAAAAAAAAAAACAAAAGGTTAAACTAAATGTTGAGTGAATAATTCTAAAACAGTGTAAGTGAGTTTTGTGAGTCTTATTCAAAAAGTGCAATTAAGTATTAAGCACTTGTTAAAAAAATATTTTATTGCAAGAAACGTTATATTAACAGCGTAAGTAAAAAACTTACCCCAGTGTTATGCTTCTTTTTTAACCTTGCTGTTAAAATGCAGAGAATATAATCTAACAGTGAATTATTCCCAGTGGCTAAAGACTAAGCTGACTAGTGAAAGGTAACTGAACTAACTGAGTACTTATGACTTATCCTTTGCTAAGTGTTTTATTTGTTTTAAGTTAACTAGTATATTACAAATTTTAGCTTCTTAAAAATGCGCCAAATAAACCAGTAGATTCCAGTAATATCAGTTTACTTTGCGCTTACTTTTTACTTGTTTACGTGACCAGCTAAAACATAATCTACGGTAATAAAACTAGCTAGTTCTGCTACTAAAGCAGAACAGTTTTTTTTAATATTTAATATAAAATGACTATTTTCTTACTTTGGCAATACTGCGCAACAAAAACTTGACTGACGCTAAAGTCAAAAAACGCATTGTAAAGGTTTCAGATGTGCGTGTAAGCAATAAAACAATTAGAATACGCCTTAATGAAGTTGATTCAATGGCAAAAAGACTTGCACATAGATCAACGCTTATCAAGCAAAACAGAGTCAACAAACTTAAACTGCTTAAAAACATATTCATTAAACTATAGACAAATGGTGCCAAGTATTCATTTTTTATGAGTCTTGCTTTTGTTTATATACAACTAATGGTTGTCAAAATGTTTGGAAAAGGGCTAGCAAATAATATTCTTAGTGCAACATTGTTCTCCGGTAAGTTTTAAAGATTGATATTTAAATCAAAAGTGTATAATATCACTGTTAAAAAGGTATGTTAAGTATACTAAAACTATTGTTCTTTTCTTTACAGCCGTAACTACTTGTATATAATTCCGTTGAAACAGGAAGATGAACGTGTATCCAAATGTTTACAATGTAAGTTATCCGCAGCAAATGTTGCAGCTTAATTGTGCGCGACGGTACTATTTTGTCAATATTGTTCTTTGACATTATTAAAAAAGTTGCAACTCTAACTTTGTTGACATTACAAAGTTTTTTAAATATGTGCACTCTACAAACTTATTCCTCAACATTGTCAAATGTATTTTGTAAGCCGCTATTAGTTATGTTGCTTAGTTTAATAAAACTGTATATTTTTAAAGTATAATGTTATAAACATATTAAAAAAAAATTGATTTATTAATTATAGCAGTATATATCTTATCATTATTTTGAGTCTTTAGAAAAAAAAAATCTTTCTTACTTTAGACTCTAAAATATGTCAGTCTTAGTTAGATCACTAACTTCAAAAGGTTGCTGGCTTTCAGACTATATGTATTGAAAATTCAGCAGCAAATGATAAAAACGCATTCTGTTGTAGTGCTCTTAATATATTGTTATACTTATTTTTGTAATCAAGGTAAAATGTTAAAATATAAAAATAAATGCTTTTTTGAGTACTTTTGCATATTAATGTACACTATTTTTAATGATATATTTGGTTAAATAACAGTGACATAAAATAGTTTAATTTTATTCTGAACGTACACAAACTAGATAGAGAAAAGTAGCTAATTTTGTTAGAATATTGTAAGTAGGAATCATTATAAACTCAGTTAACTATTAAACAATATTATTTCAAATCACACAAATATGTACATACTAGAAAACTTAAATTTTGGAACTTCAAAATTAATTTGAAGTTTATTAATTATATCAAAAATAATACTATTCTATTTTAATTAAGAATTGAAGCAATATTTATTAATATTTTTATTAAAGAACACGAGACTCTTTAAACCATAAACGATATTTACATTTATTTCGTAAGAAATTTGCTTTCCTTGATAGATATAAGACGTTCACGGAATTGCTCTGGGTTTCTTAACTTGTTGAAATTGCAAATCACATTTATCATCGCGTTCATTTTTTCCTTCCTCATCCCGTACTTTTTTATATTTCGTGTTCTTTCGATCTTTACGAGACTGAACGTTTTATTGGCAGCATAGAAATATTAACCGCAATTTTCTTTCTGGTTTCATTCGAGATCTCGGGAATTATTGCGACGTTATAAAGTAGTTTTATTTCCTGCAACAGAGAGGAAGAACAAAAAGAAGCAAGTGTGTTGAACTGATTACATTTCAGTCTTAAGAATTTCGCATAGTATAAGAACTATAGGGTATTTACTAGAGTGTATCCCGCAATTTTATCGATTTGGTATTAAATGTTTGCGAGTGAAGGAAGCTCTTATAATTAGAAAAGTTTGTTTTATTTTCAATACGATATAAATTTTAGTGCCGCATTGACGTTTACTATACATGATATGAAAATATTAATTCGTTTGCATAAAACGGCTTATATAGTTTTTCAGTTTTACTGGTGCAATATATAATATATTCATTTATTTTGTTTTCTAGAATTTCTGTAATATCTATAATATATTTTCAAATATTAGACATTTATATATCTCATAAAAGAAGCAATAAAATGTATTATTAGAATATGGTAAATTATGAGTAAGTCTTAATATACTGTATATTATAAAATATTTTAATCACTTAACTTTTTTAGAGTTATAAATGTTTTATCACTTAGATGCAAATATTGTTAAGATTTTAAGACATTGAATTTAATAAAAATATAATATAATAAATGTAATTTATATACATGTATATTAGATCATAAATACATTTTTTAACAAATTATACAAAACTACAATGAGAAAAGTTCTTTAATATTAATCATCATTTATTTTTTGCTCTCTCTGAAAAGCAAAAAGATACAATTGATAGTTAGCTAGAACATAACAGATTCTAGACTTTTTTTACCTAAGACGTATAAAACTGTCTCGGGCCTTGTATTTTTCCCGTTGCGAAAACTTTTACAATAAATGCGTCAGGCTCGACAGCATTGCCCGTGAAAAACGGCACATAAATTCGCATTAAAATGAATAAATGTTGGATTGGAACGTGAAGTGTAACGGTGCGAAATCTGGAGATATATCGCCACTAAAATAACGATAATTTACTGTTCGCTTGGGAACGACACATTCCAAGATATCCAATACCGATGCAATACAATTATTTCATGTCGTTCTTTCACACCCACGGGAGTTGATATTATCCAACTTTATAGTTATCTAAAGTTGTCCTCGGAACCCATTAGAGACATTTTCCGTATAAATTTAGTTAACAGTTTGCGTGGCGCAAATGGTCAACCAAGTTTCCATAAGATTTTAGTAAATATATCTACCCGTATAAGATATAACAAACGCAAATAAAATGTCCTCAAACTCACATCTTCTTTGCTTTGCAAAAAGTTTTTAAGGTAGAGGAAAAGGTTGCCAGTTCAAACATTTGTTAAATTTCTCTACTCGTATACGCTGGGAACCGATTACAATGTTCAATCTTTATATAATACCGACGGGCGACTATAAAACGCGAATCAATTGCTACAAGAACTTTATTTGTGTGCAAATTTACTACTTCTGTAGAAGCACAAGATTGCATGAGTATGTTAAAAAGATTGTGAGATTTTGTATAAAGTGATATAAGGTGTATGTGTGTAAACTAAACTTACTTTACATAATATTATTAAGACAATTAATTAACTTTAGTTTAGTTGTAAAATTATATAGGTATCATGTAATAAGATATATAATTATTTCTAAATGCATAAGTTTATTTTCAAGTAGTACTAAATTTTTGAAGTAATAAAAGTAAAATGAACAATCTTGATATATACATATGATTTAACAAACAAAATTTATAAACAAAAAATCAACAGCTTGAAATATACTAAAACTATCACTTTTCTTTAATAATAAAATTTTATTAACAAGATTATTGATGAGCGCAAAGAACAAGAGATTCATTTAACTATCACCATTCACTCTTCTCAATTGAAAAACAAAAAAATGTTAGTTTCATTAAAAACAATTCAAACATCATGCCAGAAAAAACATTAATTAAAAGAAAGGCAAAAACAACATTGAAAGTAACATTTTGGTATAACCGAGCTTTCAAAAAACTTTTGATGGTATAATCGTTTAAAAAATATTAGTCAAAGTTTTTACAATATTAATTTTAAAACGTATTTTTTTTTGTTTTCTAGAAATTTGTTCAAGTACAAACAACAATATCAATAAACAATTTAAAAAATGCGTTTTTAAATAGTATAAAATTTATATGCTATACATATAAAAAAGCAAATCGGTTTCTAGCATTGTATATGCCATCTTATAAAACACACTAATTTTTAAGTTTTTATTTTACAATATTTAGCAACTTTATGTTTAAAATATATTAAGTTTTACTAAATTATTTTAATATATATTAAGTTCTGCTCTATAATGCAATAAATTTATAATATAAATAGTGTTTTGATTATTCAGTATATATTAAGCGTTTAACAAGGTTATAAGTAACAACAACATACAACGTTGTTACATAATTTAAAAAAAAAAAAATATAGATCTTTTACTTTTTAATATTATATACTTTTTTAAATATACTATAACATAAAAATAATATTTTAATGATATCACTATTATTATTTTTTTTGTAAACGCAGTTTAAGAACATATCGACCGCTACCATGATATCCAGTATTGTAGTAAAAACAGCTACTTTGGTGTCATTCCTATTTCCACATATAATTTGATAATCATTTATTTTTTTTACCAGTACATTCAGAAAAAAATAAATTATTATTGTTCAGAGATTTTAGTCAAATCATAATTGGAAATAGCCAAAAAAAGTATCCAAATATTGAAATAAATACGTTTTTAGGTACTAAATGCATTTTAATGCTATTTGCAAATATAATTTGACTAAAATATTTTGACCAATTATAGTTTAATCTTTTCTGAATGTACTAGTAAAAATTAAACTAAATATCAAATTGTATAAAAAAACAGGAATAAATCCTAAATAGTAATTAGTAATTTGTAAGCTAAATAAACAAGGTTATAACAAAACCGCTCATAAACGTCACAAATAACAAAATAAAATAATGACCAATACACACATTAATCTTACAGTAATATATCTAACAACAAAAACATATAGCCGCCATATGAAACAGAGACAACAAACACAAAAGAGTGGCATAATTAATTTATAACAATTAATCACGTTCTCTTTAAAGTGTAAATATTAACAAAAATACTATTTTATGTCACATATGCATTAAAATAAACAAGACATAGACTTTGACAACTTATGAAACAAATTAGTCAACACACAATTTATAGTCAGAAATTTAAATGTGAAGATCAAAAAACAAAACAGAAATTCGGGAACTACTAAACAAATTAGACCGCATTACTTTAAATATATCAAAAATAAATCACAATAGAAACAAAACTGTCTTATAATAAAATCTAATAGCTACATTATTTAGATTGTTTTAAAGAAACCGGTTGATTACCATCAACCTACAAATAAAACCAACTCAACATAAATAAGTCAACAACAACAAATCAACTAACTAGAAAACAACAAAAATTAAATAACTTACTAGAAATCACTAAAAATAATAGATTATCTTACAAAACAAAAACCAAACAAACATAAAACGTACTTACAAAATAAGATGAACAACAAAAAACAATAGAATAATTCCTAAGAGATGCTTACCATATTGTCATATGTAGTAAATTATATTTTAGTTTATTTTATATTGATATGATATGTATGTTTAAGACCAAGTCATAAACGACATATTTCATTATCAGTTTTTAAGGTATTTAATTTTACGGCATTTTAATAAATGAACCAAGTGTAAAGTGTGGGTAATTTAAGTGTGATAAGAAAATTATACAGTTATGGATGCAAAAAAAGTGTCACCCATAAATATGAAAAAAAGTCTTGCAAAAAAAAATTTGGAAAGTTGTTTTATTAATTATCTTGCAGTTACAGAATACGCAAAACGTGTTGATTATGATTACCTTTTTAAGAAATAACACGGTTAGGAAACTTTTTCTGCAAAATTGCGATTGTTTCGTTGCTTGTGTGGCACACCGCCAGCTCCAAAACCGTACCAAACAATGACCCGTTGTAAATGCAATGACTTTTCAACAATCATTCTTGGATATTTTGAGCCCCAAATGCGACAATTTTGCATATTAACTTAGCCTCTAAGGTGAAAATAGACCTCATTACTGAAGATGATTTTTCGATAAAATTCCGGATTATTTTGATGCATTTGAAGAATTCAATCAGCAAAAATACGACGTTTATGGTGATCGATTGGCTTAAGTTCTTTAAACTTTTAAGCCTTAAGGCTTAAGTTTTTATGCAAAATACGGTGTAATTTCGTTTGTGGAATGTGTAATTCTAAAGATCGACGAGGAATCAAAAAACCTGGGTTTTCTTCAACACTATGGGCTACATCAGCAATATTCTTATGTGTTCTTAATCGATGCACACGGTTTTGATTCTTCACATCACAAAGTTGTCCCAACGGCTCAAATTTTGCACCAGGTTTACTATTGCTGGCCGAGAAGGTGCTTTACAACAACCAAAAAGTGCTTTAGTTTTGCAAACTGTAACTGAAAAATTTTCATAATTTTTGTAGTGAATTTTAATAAATTTAATGCGTTGTTGAACGTGTATCGTTCCATTTTTAATAATGGCGTAGTTTAATTACTTGTCAAATGTCAAAAGTTAATAGCATCAAAATTGACAGCTGCCCAAATAGCCGGCTATTCAAAATAAAACTTCTTATTGGAAAACCCATTATAACCAAAAATATAAAACTTAAACTCTACTTTGTCAACCGCAAAAGTTGGCCTTGTAGCTTGCAAACAGTTTAACTTAATCAAAAAAATTAATAACATTAATAAAAATTTTGTTAGCAAATATAATGATTTAATTAAATGTAATAGTGTTTTTCCTAGACAGTACAAAATTAAAATTGATAAAAACGTTACTTCTACAGTTAGCGCACCGCGTAAATTTCTATTAGCAATACATAATAAATTTAAAAAAATTATCATGACAAAATGTTAAAACAAAAAATAATTGTAAGTGTTGACAAACCAACTGAATAAGTTCATTCAAAAGTAATAGTTAAAAAATTAAATAAAAATTTACGCATATGCCCAAACCTAGCAGAGCTTAAGTTTAGAGCTACACAAAATATTTATGAAAAACAAAAAAATAAGACAAGAAAGAAGTTAATGAAGATATAAAAAAACTAATAAAATACCCAAAAACAAGCAAATATTTAACGCAAAAATGGGAGAAAAGAGAGATGAATGCTAGTGTAAGAAGTAGAACAGAAAAAGAAAGTATAGGGAGAGAGATGGGCCGGAGATGTGTTGCCGCAGCAAACTGTTTGAATTCCGCAAGGCCGAAACCATCCCATCTCAAACTAGTACCGCATTAGTTGACAATGACAAGGTCAAATTATTGCAGAAAAAAAAACACCTTATTACATCTTAAAAAAAAACAAAAAACTAGCTTAATAAAGCCATAAAGCGCAAACATTTTTACTTACCAACACTAAAAGAAACAACATTCAAAATAAGCTTTAAGTTGTTATAGATTTTGCAGATTAGCGTACGGTTTAAATTGTGCCTAATTTAAATCAATTTTTGATATAGACAAGGTTATTGTGTATATGTGAAACCACATTAGAATAACACAACTTAAGATTAAGGCGCGTTTTAAAATTGGCAAAAAATAATATCCGGTTTAATCAAGAAAATTGTAAATTTGTTTAAAGAAAATTGAAACTTATCGGTCACATAATAAATAAAAATTGAATTAAACTAAATGAAAATAATAGAAGTTATATTAAAAATGCTTCTACCAATTAACAAAAAATTCTACAAAAAATTTTAGGAATAGTAATATATGTGTGTACATTTATTTATAATTTATCCTCAATTACAGCATATCTACAAAAACTAATTAAAATAGACTGATCATGTCATTTTATCAAAGTTTACTGGAAGTGTATATTTAAATTAAAAACTGCGTTAACAAAACGCCAGTGTTGCAATATTTTGAGATAAACAAATATACGGTGTTATCTGTAGATGCTAAATTTGTCGTGTACGTACGCATTGAAAGCAATGACTGATGCTTCGATACAGTACAATCATAAACTATTAGAAGCAATTTTTAAAAAGAAATTGTACAATTTTGCCCGGAGAGGTTTATTATTTACTTGTTGTTGTCAGTTTTCCAAAATTTATTAAAATACAAGCATTTATACACAACTCAACTCAATAATTAACTATTTAAAATCCATATTTGCAAATCACGCTATTTTTGAAATATTATATGCCACCATTTACTTTGTTATTGTTTAAAAAACAAGGGTTTGGAATTTTCAACATCAAACAAGTAGTACAAATCATTAAAAATCTAATTTTTTTTTAAAGGGTTAAGATCTGTATTTAACTATAGTTCTTCGGCACAATTATTACCGTAAAAAAAACTAAAAAGCTTAATATCTCTAAATAAAGCATTATTACAACCAAACATTATTAACATAATAAAAACTAACTAAAATGCAACTTACAAAAAAAACTACGACAGAGCAAGCAATTTTTTTTTTAATTTAGCCAAAAGCTACAGAGTAGGAATTCAGATTAATAGCATCCGGGAGTTGTTGTTTTTTACAGATAAATTTTTAACAATAATTCCGGATCAAAATAAAGATGATGCAATTATTAATAATAAACTAGCATTATTACTAATAATGATAGTAAATATGATAATAAAAATAAAACTTTTGGGACTTCTATAGATGAAACATTGATGTATAATAATATACACCGTCATTTATAATACCTTCATCTTATATTTTTTTATTTTTTTCATCTACACAAAAAATATCAACTCTTTCTTATTCATTTCTTTTAACAATTTATATTTCTTGTCAAATACTCTTCTTACATTCTAAGTACTAATACTTCATATTTTTGCTAAGACGTTATCATATGGGCCCTGTTCTTTTGACCTCAACTGCCCACTATTGTTTTGGCTACCCGAGGCTATTGCACATGTATTTTTGTAGTACTCAACTAATAGAGTAGAACAGTGTACTGACCTGATTGTACTCGTTCTTATACAGTATTTGCTGCTAACGGTAATGATGTAAATACCGTTTGATGTTATCCAATATACAACAAATACAACTATTGCTCAATCAATCAATTGTGTCGAGCAAACTTGCATTATTCCACACAAGCTAATAATAATAATAGCAACTTTTGCCTTGTTGAGCAGTATTACCGTTGTCGTTGGCAATTTACCGGTACACCAGAACACTACTAGAGAACAATATATCTTAAAATTACCACTATTTAAAAAAAAATGTTTTTCAAATATATAATGGTTTTACTTTTTGTGTTTAACTTCAGACATCCGATAGAGTGCACAAAAAAACAATTAAAGAAATAATTATATAAAATCAGGTTAAAGTTGCGGCTTACAGAAGCAATATACTTGAAGATGAACAATTAAGTAATACATTATTGTAAATTGATTTGTTAAAACAAAGTCACTTTTTAAACCATCTGGTTTGGGCTGGGCTTTGGGCCAGAATATAGTCAGATTATAAACACAAACATCTTTGCCTCTAACAACGTCGAATAACTGTAGATACAAAAACAAACAACAAAAATGAACAAACATCCTGTATCAACTACAAAAGTATTGAATATAACTAACACACTGTTAACAAGCAAAAGATAATATCATACAAAACAAAAATTAAACACTCAATTTATTTAAACTGTTTGATATGTTATTAATAATCAATACACAGGTGGTTTTATGTAGTTAAGATTTATTTAAAAATACTGCTATATGTTTTATCATACAATGAAATATTTAACAATATGCAAAATAATCATTAATAAAACCAATAATACTTTATAAATAATTTATAAAACAAAAATGAGTTACAAGAATTCCGGCGTCAATTTGTTGACTTGCGATGATTGACTAATGATGTATGTGGAACAAACAGAAAAAAGCTTCAACAAACGAATAAATAAACACAAAAAGAGTTTTGAGCAGAATACCGAAAATTTTACATAAGCTAATTGTTTAATGAAATGCTGTTACACCTTTAATAGTCAATTTAAAATATTACGTAAGTGTATCAAAACCTAAAAATAGGCTTTAGCAGCACCTGACATAAGTGAGGGCTAAAAGCAAACGGTTGCTAAAGCATTTTGGTACAAGTCAATATTTGTTTGCCTGCTCTCAAATAAATACATTGTTTTAAAAAATTTCAAAGTTTATTATAATCTGTCATTACTGTCAGATTTTAAGCTCCGAGCAAGAATTTAATACGGGGCATTAGTGTGACGTCACACGACAGTGGCGCTATTGGCGCCAACGTGGATTATCAAAACATCTACTTCATACATAGGTAGAAATACTTGTTGGATTTAATTGTGTTGTTATAAGATATTTTTTTGCAATCTAATGCACCAAAATGGATTAATATTACATTAAGACATATTTTGATGTACAGTTTGTATATATTAGATGATACAATTTTAAATAAACACATATGAAATTCGGAAATACAACATAATCTCACAAACATTGTAAAAATTTAATAAATACTTTTTGAATTCAATGTTAATTATACTGTAAATTTGATCAACTGCAACAAATTATTATTAAAGTTTAAGTTTAAATATTTATTTAGCAAATTTTAATATTTCATAAATTTAGAAAAATTATTAACTAAGTAACTAAATATCTAAATATGTAAATATGTTAATAATAAACATAATATTAAATAATGAAGCATTAAACAGTTTTTATAATTTTATAATAACTTATATTTATGTTTTTAAATTTAATCATTATACGTTACATTTGTTAAAATCAATAAGTAAGCGATTTGAAAAAGCTTATCGGCAGAGATTTTTTTTGCTATTTAAAATATTTAATATATATATGTATATAAATATATATATATATATATATATATATATATATATATTTACATCTCGGTATCTATAAAGCGTCCGCTATGAGAAACTGTCATAGGGCGTCCCTTACAAAAAAACGTACTTCTAGTGCTCGCAGGTGAATATACTCGAGCTCAAAAAGATTAACGCGGTTTTCTTATTAAATACAAACTAAAACATTTTTCTATTGTACATAAAACTACTTTTTAGCGTCCGTACATTTTTCTGTTTTTGAGCGTCTTACATATACACAAAAAAACATGAATATGTGTTATAGAGCGTCCTGTTTGCTACCTTAAAGCGTCCGGCAGTGTTGCAACATGTTTTCTATTGTAGATATACATATTTGACAAGGATCGTGCATACTATAAAGCGTCCAAACCAGTTTGACCAGTCTATTTATAGAATATCTATGGTACATTAACTATACGGCGTCCATCAAAAAATAAACAATAATATACCCACTTAGTATTGATTGAATAATTCTTTTGGTTTTTAGATTTAAGTAGAAAATAATATAAAATTCACTGCATTTTTAGTGTCGGAAACATTTTGGATAACTCAGGCTTTGCAAATCTATCGATGCCCTCTAACAGGTGTCTTGAATTGAAATGCAGAATATTAAAATTGTATCTGCTTTTTCTTGGAAACAATACCGTCTAACAATTTTGAAATATTAAAATTTATAAAAAAATTTGGTCTTGAATCAAAATAATGCAAAAATTAAAATGACGACACTAAATCTTTTTGCTAATGTTTAGAGTAGCATGCAAAGATAAAAAAATATTGAATACAAATATTGTATTAGTTCCTTCTTGAAAACAGTAGTGCCCAAAAGTATGTAAACACTAAAAATTTAAAAAATTGAAAAGTTTTTAAATAATTACAGTTTATGTCTAAGTGTATTACTCAAAATAATTTGTGTATTTAATTTATTAACATGTATTTGAAATATAGGGTTTTCCAATAAGAGGTTTCATTTCATTTCATTTTATTTGATATTAAAAAAAAACGGGAAATTTTTTAAGAAACGCAATAAATGTTTATTTCATTGTAAAGAGAAAGGTATGCTATTAACATTTGAAAACAATATCGGTCAAATAGCCGCCACGGTTACGGTTGCAGTACCACATTCTTTTTATGAAATTTTTCATGACCAATTCGCACATTTGAGGCTGTATGTCCTTGATAACTTCACAAATTTCATTTTTAAGGTTTTGAATCGATTGTAGAGCATTGGCATAAACCTTGTTTTTTACGTGACCACAAAGAAAAAAATCTAAAGATGTTGAATCACAAGATCTCGGTGGTCAATTGTGATCACCTCTTTGAGAAAAACACGACCAGAAAACTTTTCTTGCAAAATTGCGATTGTTTTGTTGCTTGTGTGGCACGAAGCGCCGTTTTGCTGAAAATAAACGTCGTCCACAGCAATATCTTTCAATTCTGGCTATAAAAAATCATTAATCATAGCTTGGTAGCGCCATCCATTCACCGTAATAGTTGCACCAGCCTCATATTTTAAAAAAAGTAGGGTCCAATCACACCGCCAGCTTAAAAACCGCACCAAACAGTGACACGTTGAGGGTGCAAAGACTTTTCAACTACCATTCTTGGATTTTCTGAGCTACAAATGCGACAATTCTGCTTATTAACGTAGCTTCCGAGGTAAAAATGGGCCTCATCACTGAAGATGATTTTTTGATGAAATTCCAAATCATTTTGATGCATTTGAAGGACCCAATCTGCAAAGAAACGACGTGGTGATCGACCAATTTGAGTTCTTGTGGTAACTGAATTTTAAAAGCCTTAAGACTTAAGTCAAAAGTGCAAAATACAATTTAATGTCGTTTGTAAAATGTCTAATTGCAAAGATCAACAAGGAATCAACAAACCTGGTTTTTTTTTAACACTACGCGCTACATCAGCAATATTCTCATGTGTTCTTAAGCGATGCACACGCTTTTAATTCTTTACATCACAAACTTGTTCCAACAGCTTAAATTATTCCACTAAGTTGACTATTGCCGGCCGAGAAGGTGCTTTACGACGACCAAAAAGTGTTTTAGTTTTGCGAACTGTGACTGAAATTTTTTCACCATTTTTGTAGTAAATTTTAATAATTTTAATGCGTTGTTGAAGTGTGTATCGTTCCATTTTTAATAACGGCGTAGTTTTTACTTGTCAAATGTCAAAAGATAATAGCTTCAAAATTGACAGCTGCCCAAATAGCCTGCTATTCAAAATGAAACTTCTTATTGGAAAACCCTTTACAATAGAATGTTATTAAGTTTTCAAAATTAAATGTGGTATGTATTACAATTGCGTTTTTTAATCTTTTTGCATAATCAATCATTAATTATTTTGATATTATAACGAGACTATACAGTTTTAAATTCATTATGAATAGTTTCACCAGCATGTTCCTACCATCTACCCAAACCTAAACTCAAGTAATATAACGCATGAGGTAATTGGTATAAAATAATATGAAGTTTTGTTTCGATAAAGTCCGTTGCTTCAAAATATTTTTTCAAGTTTCTAAATTTAAGATTTTTTTATCCGGTTTTGATGTAGAGAAACATAGATTTACAATTTTATCCATTGATTTGAAACATAATACGTATGGAATAATTATCAATGAGCTGATATTTCCTACTATATTGTCACTAACAAAAATATCAGTTTTTCAACATTGTTCGCCAAGCATTCCCCGCAAAAACTTTGCCATTGTAATTTTTTGATATTATTTTTAACTGTTTTGGCCAAAGATGAGCTTGTTTACGATCTAAATTTTTGATTAATTTGCTTCAAACTATGAATTTTTGAATAACAGTTACATATATTATCGTATTCATTGAAGAGTAGAAGATTCACTACTGATTTGCTTAACATAGCAAATTTCTTATTACTTCCATTAGATTGAAATATTTTAAAGAAATTTCTTAAATTTCCGAACGGCTTCAGCCTGAAGCATTTGTTTTCTATTTTCAAATTTGCAAATTCAAACAATTAATTTAAGAAATATAAAATTAAATTTAATTAAACTGCAATAAAAACTTATTAATGTTATTATTTTCTTCCTCGTCGTCATTTTTAATACCAACTAATAATTCATTATAATGTTCAGAGCAGTTGCTTACCTTTTCTTGCAAATATACATAGCGGTATAGGCAAGGATACTTTGCAGATGCATGTTGTTGACCGTTTACAATGAAATTTATTTTTAAATCGCCGATGAATTTGAATGAGAAATCATTCAAAACAATTTTCATTAAATTTAAATTTCTATAACTTTCCTTCACATCGGGAACAATACATAACAAAATAATCTTTTTTTTTACATTTGTAGCTTTACCAAATTTTTTAAGTCCGCACTGCTTTTATATGTAGATCTCAACAATCTTTCATTTGTGTTATTTTCTAGCTCAGGTAATATGCTAAAAGATATTTAAAAAAAAATGCCATCTGCCATAATTTTAATGTCAACATTACCATTTTCTCCACGTTTATTAATTACCATATCAAATATTTCAGAAACGTTACCCCACACTATTGGTTTTTTAATTGTTTTGGTTGAATTTCCATTACCAACATCAAACCTAGGAAATCAATTTTTATAATGGAATCAAAGTCTAATTTCCTATTCTTCATATCTTCAGAAAAATGAGCAGGAATACATTTGCGTTGACCAGTTGGTGACCGAAAAAAGTTAATTCGTTTTTTGTATATATAACGCAGACACATTCATGATAGATTTATAATTCAATAATTTCTCCAAACTGATCTGAATCCTTTGAATTTGTTTGGGAAACCTTCATTCTTTTTTTAGAGCTGCTGTATGATGCAATTTTTTATTGATCAGACAGTTCCGCAACCATATTGTTTGTTATGTTACTGGTTGTTTATTTTGAAGAACATATATTAGATTGATTCTTTTCTATAGTTGAAAAACATTTTGTGCAAACAATTGTTGCAGTGTTGGGTTAAGGATTTTTTTTTTCATTTTCTGAACTGATTTTTCATAATTTACTGATGCTATCGTACCAAACTTAATTTGTTTATATACTTTTATATGTTCTCTTTCTTTTATTACTGCAGATCTAAAGTTCTTTTTTGCAGTTATACTTATATAGCAATTACAATCAATTTTAATTCGAGTTCCTTAAAGAAAAACATTTTTATCAAAATTCGGTATTGTAGAAATGTTTCTTTTAGGATTATCATTCTTTCTATCTTTTAGTGCTAAACAACAAGTGGTACATATAATTTTTGGAAAATGTAAATCTTGAGTATTAAATTTAGGATTTGAATGTCTTATTAATTCAGCTGTGTTTTTATTAACGTGGAAAAAAAATCCTATTTTGTGCGCAAAAAAAAATTCCACAATACATACAATTAAAACTGACTATTATTAGTAGTATTAGTATGAAAAACCATTTTCACAAATTCTTTATCACAAATCAATCAACACTTTGACAATAAACTCAGTAAAATATTTTTTTGATCATAAATATTTAATTTAAAAAATTTGTTAATATTTAAAACTATTCACATCAGCCAAATCCTTCAAATCAGAAAGTACAATTGACTGCTTATGGAATCAAGTAAAACTAAAATAATACAACAAAATCCTCATAAAAACAAACTTAATTTTTTAATTTGTATCGTATCAGCCTACTTAGAACAATAATCGTATTATTGTTGAATTTTTTATTTATGCTAACTCAAGTCAGACAATTTGTGAAAATTCAATTTTATAAACTTTTGGGCACCATTGTGCTTCAAGAAGGAGCAAATACAATATTCGTATTTAGTATTTTTTGATCTTTGCATGCTACTCTAATCATTAGAGAAGAGATTTAGTGACGTCATTTTAATTTTTGCATTATTTCGATTTGGGACCAATTTTTTGATAAATTTTATAAATTCTAAACTTTTGGGCGGTACTGTTTCCAAGAAAGAGCAAATACAATTTTATTATTTTGCATTTTGTAATCTACCAAAGCTACCCTGTAATGATGAGTTCCAGCGTTATTTTTATTTATTTTTTTTTTATTTAGGACACTCTGACTTGCTTCGCGACGTTGAACAAGAATGTTACGTCTATACGGTAGTGCCCAAGACTAAAAATCCAACGGCTCCAATGAAAACATTTTTTTTTTAATATTGTAAATCTTTAAAAACCATTCTGTCAAAGAATTTTTTTGAAATTAAATTTTTAGCCCAGATTTTTGGTCAAAAGTGCAGAAAGAAACTTTTTTGGGTAAAATTTGGAGCAACATTTTAAACAAAATTTGGGCAACTTATTTAAAAAAAATCATAAAGATGCTGCGTTCATTAGCTATTCGACAAAAAAAAGAACTTAGCTCAAACCATTACCGAACTACGTTGATCCAAGTCGTGCAAAATCACGCTTTTGGGGTTACGTTGAGCGGGACGCATTTAAATTGCACTGAAGCGCTTTGACACAGCTTGGTCGGAACACTTTCAATGTTTAGTATCAGAAATATTTTTGCTAACTTGTCTTCCAAATTCAATAATGTTCTCGGGTTTGCTCTGCAACCTAAGACATGAAAATTATGTCTATACGCACAAGGCGGTAAAATATTAGAGCTTCACCCCGATTGGACTTGACTGAGCATTGAGGCGAGAAGACATGGCCAAAAATCCGACGGTTCCGATTAGAACAAACTTTCTAGCTGCAATCGTTACTTAGCTACGTCGATCCAAGTCGGGTCGCCTTTTGGGGTCGTTTTGAGCGCGACGCATTTGAATTGCACAGAGGTGCTTTGACCGTTACTGCTTGGTTGGATAACTTCTGATTTTTAGTGTCAGATATATTTAAATTAACTCTGGCCTTGCAACGGGGTCAGGGCTTGGCTGGGCAAATTGAAACGGGAAAACATGACATGAACAAAAATTTTGTGGAAGTTTTTTCATTTTTTGAAAACCATCTTGTTTAAGAATTTTTTTAAATTTTTGTTTTAAGATTTATGGTCCGAAGTGCAAATGATGACTTTTTTGGGTCAAGTTTGGAACGAAATTTAGACAAAATTTGGGCAGTTTATTAAAAAAAAAAATGAAGATAGCTGAGTTTATTAGATTTTCAACAAACAAAGTATTTAGCTGCAACCGTTACCAAACTACGTCTATCCATATCAGACGGGTCACTTTTTGGAGTTTTAAGCGCGACGCATTTGAATTGAACGGATGCGTTTTGACCGTCACAGCTCGGTTGGATTACTTCTGATTTTTAGTGTCGTGAATATTCTGGCTTATTCATGCCTTGCAAATTTATTTCTGCCCTCAAAATTGCATTACAATTTTGGACAAAAAAGTTAGAACTTACTGAACAAATCAGAATATTTTTTGAACGTCCCAGAGCGATGCAATTTTCACGATTCTTTTTTTGATGCCAAAATTAGACTGTCGTTTATTACATTATTATTAAAACTGAAATATTTGTGATAAATGTTAAAATTTTGCACTTTTGCAATTATGTTTTAAGCTGTTGGTCCCATCAAACCACTTTAAACAAGTCGTAGACTTACTGTGGAGATGTAAAATAGCCGTAAAAGGCATAAATAAATAAAAAAAATGTAATTTTTTAACACCGTTGAGTTAGGTACCTCATTAATAATTTTTGATAATACTATTACAGTTGGCAAACTTAGTTTACTAAATTTTATTTAAATCCATAGTTATACAACACATGACTTTGCTCGCCCGGCATTAACTAGCAACCAAGCCAAGCAAATTTTGCCCGTCAAATTTATCTTGCAACTTGCAGGGATTTACCGTCTTTAACCCGCTAGGCTTTTAGGCATAAAAATCGGTTAGTCTGTAACTAGATCGAGCAGCACAGGCTTCCGCCCGCCGGTTTTACATAAGAACTAATCATCTATCATGATAAGAAACTATTTATATTGCTAACTCAGCCTCCGCAGTTGTGTTTATGAACGGCCACTTACAAGGACATTATGCCGTTTCAACGCCGCTCGACTTCGGAACTCCTGGTTGCACCCACATATGGATGTTTCCAACCAACGGGGAGCTCAACCAGACAATCCAAGCCACGGTATATTAAACCGAGGCCTTCCCGGCGTCACTGCCCTCGACGCCGATAACCCCACACAGACGCCCTAGGGTAACTTCTCACCGGGAAACTTTTTCCGGGAGATTACTCAAAACTCGGCCCAACACAGCACCGGGCAAACAACAAACAAATAATTTTTATTTTCAAATAAATCTTTAAAATCTAAAACCACCTGTGTTTTAATTAATAAAATTTTTACAACGCTACTTTAAATATTCAAAATCTTATATTATTATTGTAAGCGGGAGTTTTCAATTCTTTAGTAATTCTTATATAAAAAAATTGTAAAAATAAAATGTAAATATACAATTTGGCGTCCGTTAGATAATATATGCCGACGTGCCTATAAATAGAAAAAGTAATTCTAATTTTAACTTGCGATCGATATTTTAAATGCGGTGTTGCCATATTACGCGGACGCTTAGTAATGCATTTTTTGTACAGAAAAATATACTTGTAAATATACGCCAAGCTCTTTACCGCCTCCTTGCGGCAAATGGTGTGAACTAAAAATATGCACGAAAATATACATTTTTACACAAATCGCCATATAGAGCGTCTTAGACTGAATTTTTTTTATATGTATCTATCGACTCGCCTTGATGCGCAGAATCAATTTATAAAGGTTTCCTTTTGGCGTCCGTATACGGACGCTCTATTCTTCTCGGACGCTTCAAAGTGCGTAAAAGGACAATGTATGGACGCTCTATAGTTAGGTTGATGTAAATATATATATATATATATATATATATATATATATATATATATATATATGTTAACCCGGCATGTCGGGCTCGTAAAATATATATTTATATTATGTCATATTCTAATGTATTTTGTCAAACTAACCTCCTAGGGACAAACAAACCCTTGTCTATTACTTCAAATAAAAAAGTTATAGCCACAATGGTATAAATCCGGCAAGTCGGGCTCTTTGCTACTTATTGTAACTCAAAGTGGGTATATTATTTTTAAAATATATTTATAATTTATTGTTATATTCATAGCTTGTAAACGTTGCTAATAATTTTATGAAATTTTTTTTATAAATAACCTATGTTTGTTTGAATATTCGTGTATAAACTCGGCAACGTGGGCTCTTATTACAATTTATCGTATAAGTCCAAGTTAAGAAATGGTTTTATAGAAATATTTAGAATCTATTATCATTTAAGTTGTTTCTAAATATTTCTTAGACATTTGTGATAAAAAAGTTATTAATGTTTATTTGAATGTTCGTTTATAAACTCGACAACTTGGGCTCTTACCGTAAAAGTTATAAGAAATTGTTTTACAGAAATGTTTATAATCTATAATAATTTAAATTGTTTCTAAAAGTTTACTTACACAGTTACGATGAAAAAAATATAAATTAAGTAAGATTTGTTGAATGTTTATGCATAATATCGACAATTTATATTTTGTTTTTTTTTAATATTACTTACTTATTATATTCTTTTATAGACTTCTTTGCATATTTATTTGTCAAATAATTTAATGATGTAGACTACAACAAAATAGTTGCATGTATTTGAAACTACTATATTATTGATTAACAAGTATAAACAATATTCAAAGTATTACATCTTTAATTTTTATTATTATCAATGAATTTATGATGAATTATTTTAAAAGCAGTAAAACTATTTTAAGGTCAGTCTATTCATGCATCTTTTTTTTTAATTTACGACTTCTTTATTGTCCTGATATTTATTCAGAATTTCGTTACATCTGGATAGTTGCAAAAAATATCAAGCGGCAATAGTAACATGTTATTTACATAAATTTTAATATTTATTAAAAGTTATATAAATTAGTAATAGTGCAAAAGGAAAATATTTATTTTCCACTTGCATTTGCGACAAATAGGTTGAAAATTTTAAAAATAATTTTTATACATAGTGTTAATTGTAGAATTACCATCTTTGTAATTTTGGAAACTGAGACTTAAGTTTTTAATCTTAAATCATGTGATTCATTACATGGCTATCATCTTATGATTTTATGTTTGTTTGTTGTGAAATTAAGAGCATTCAAAGTAATGTCAAAGTTTTAATTAAATTATCAATATTTAAGTGAATAATTTGAATCATATTTTTGTTCAAATACAATAAATTCTACTAACTTGACAAATAGTTATTAAATTATGAGCAGACAAAACTTTGATATTAATTTAAAGATTAATAAATTTTATAAAAATTTAGAAAATTTGTATAATTAGGAGTATTAAAAGTAGGACAAAATAACAACATTTATTGGTTTAGCTAAAAGTTGCGGTTTAAAGTATGCAAATTACAATAATGTGGTGAAGTTATAAGCATTCAAAGTAACAGGGTTAAAATTTTGATATGCCTGTGCAGTATCTTGGATTTACTTAAAATTTGGTTAACAACGATTTTATTACTATAGACTTAGCTGAAATTTTCAACAAAATGTTTGATACAGAAGTTTCAAAGCAAGCGGTCAAAAGTTGAATTATAAGCTTTCAAAGTAGCAGATCCAATATGTGTGGTCATATGCAATATCTTAAATTTAACTAAAATTTAGAAATTATAAGTTTTATGGTTTGCGGATTACAATAAAAATGACAAAATGAAAGAAGTCTGATTAAATTAAATCAGTAAAAGCAATTGACTGTGTTTTGTGAAAAAAATTGTATGAAATTTTGAAAGTGTTTATGAGACACTAAGTTGCATTGAGGTTAAATGACCAAAGTACTAAGTGGATTATAGTTAAAAAATGAGTGAGACAGGGTTGTTGTTTATCATCAACGTTGTTCTATATGCATGCCAAAAAGATGATAGCAAAGTGCTGTAAAGGAAAAGATCACTCCTTTGTTGCATAGGAAGAAAAAGAATATAATCTATTTAATTTGCCGATGATATAATCGTGTTTGCAGAGAGCACAAAAGCACTAAACTACTGAGTATAAACAAAAACAAAACATAGGTTATGAGAAAGAAAAAACGTACGTTAAAAGAGATAAATTAGAGCAAGTGAGAAAGTACAGCTACTAAAATAACAAAGAATTAGAAAAACAAAGATAAATAATAGTTAGCATAGGAATAATTAAAAAGCTTTTAGAAAGAAAAGATAGATTTTGAGTAGCAAGTTAGGTATAAACTTGCAAATAACAATTGTGAAATGTTAAACATAAAGTGTGAAGCTTGGACGTTACGTGGTCAGACAAGATCCGGAATAAAAAAGTATTAAGAATGTCAAGAGCGCTAGTAAGAGAGAAAAGACGGATAGTACATGCAATGAGAAGAGATTGTTTATTAAAGAACGTGATCAAAAGAATGGTAAGTGCAAATCCGTAAAGAAAAAGATAAAGAAAAAGATGCAAGATAACTGATGTTTTAAGGAATAGGGAAAGGTACAGTGAACAAAGCAAAAGACAAAGAACCAAGAAAACTGAAGAAGATACACTTAGGACCTGCAAAAAGCAGAACACTAATAATGATAAAGTCAAAATGTCAAAATGTATGTTAAAAAGTATGGATTTAACTAAAGTTTAGCAAACACAGCGTAATATCAAATAAATGAAAAATAAAAATTCCAATTTCAAAATATTTAGAGAATACTGGTTTTAAATTATGCAGTATATAAAAGTAATAACAAGCATTCAAAGAATCAGTTTGATGTTTCGATACATACATGGTCGTGCTTTTACTGTATGCGGATTATAATAATAATACCAAACTAATATTATTCAAAGTAATGTTATCAAAATTTATTTTAAAAATTAATAAAACTAGCTTAAATTTAGCAGTGATGGTGGATTAGCGCATTAAGTACTCACAATTATTTGCAATTGTTATAAATATGATTTATGTTCAAAAACATTCAAAACAATGATGTTTAAACAAACTCTTAGTACATAGCAAAGCATTTTAACATTTACATACTATATTTCGATATGTAAGACTAAAACTTTTACAAAGAATTTTTTTAACTGGACTATCAAGACAACTATTTGGTTTTTAATTTCATAGTTTTCTTAGAATCAAAAATTGCTACTGTTCTAGATTAATAATCAGTTTTTCTTTATAGATGTTAATTAAACTAATTAAAATAATTTCTCGTTTTTGAAATATATATTGTGGGTCAACAACATTTTGTTATGAAAGTTTGAAGAATACTAAAATTAAAAACATAGATGCAATCGGCAGAAAAATAAAGATATTTAGTCGTATGTTTTATTATCCGCATAAGACTCAATTAAGCATACATTAGATGTTAACATCATGCAATAAAATAAAGAACTCTCTGTAGATATTTTTATATAAGTATGCAATATTATTATTTCAACAAATTCAAAAAATAAAACAGATAGCTGCTGACTTTTGAGCATTTGTAATAAATAGCACAATAACCTGTTTTGATAGAAATTTAAATTAATCTATCCCATCAGAAGAAATCAATGTAAGATACACATTATCTAAAAGTTGAACAAATTTTTAATTGTGTAGCTATTGCAAAAACAACACGACATTATATTGTGTAATATAATTCTATTATATTTATGTTTAAAATATTTCTATAGGCCGCAATTAGGTCTATAGCAGCAGGTAGTGTCATAAATTAAAGTGATAACTTCTCATGTCCGACACAGAATCGTATTATAATGCAATGTTAATATTCTTACATTTATAATATATATCTAATTGAATAATAATAAATATTTAAAACAGTTTTTTGTTTTTGTTTTACTTATTGCTATTTAATTGCAAAGAGGCAATTAATGACGTGTATTATAATGAAGCCGCGTTGGAAGAATGAAAACAAACGTTGGTGAAAATAGTTAGTTTTGTTATATTTATGTTTAGGTATATTAAGATTTTAATTAATTTTGTTATACTATTATTATTATATTTTATTATTACATAAATAACATTTGAAAAGTTATACTTAAATATATAAAATAATACAAATTGTTTTTAAAAGATAAGGATAAATGATTGCAATAGATAATTAGCCAATGGTTAAACTTGTGGCTCAGCAATGACATGAAAAATATAGAATATGAAAGATTTTTACAAATGAAACTGCACATCTGGGCTATACAATGTTCCAGTACAATGCATATAAAACAATTAGAATAAATATTTAAAATAAGAATATACAAAATTTCTTGCCGTCGGAACACTCAATATACACATTTGCTGGTAGATTTTAAATCTCGAAGTCGTTGGTTTGTGGTGAAGGCTGATTACAATAATCATAATATATAATATATAATTTGATTTTACCTTAAATTATTTTATTTGATACAGAAGTAAACAATGATTAAGAAAAACAATATAAATTAAAATTAATTACGTTTTTTGATTCAATTAAAATTGGCATGTTTTATATATACAGGGTGTCCGGAAAATACGTGTACAACGTTTGAGGACAGACTCCTGACGTCAAAATAGGTCGATCTAAGCCGACTTAGTTATATCCAAAATTGTCTCGTTTAGCCGGTAGAGGGCGTCAAAAAAAACAAAAGTATAACAAAGTTGAAAGTATCTATTGTAAGAAACTAAGTAAAACAAAAACATTACTTAAGCAAATGTGTAAAATGACCGCCATCTTGCTGAATACACTTATTAACACTCTTTAAAAAATGATATTGGACCCTATCTAATGTCTCGGGATTATTAAAATGGTTGCCTGCATTTAAAATCCGCTGCAATAAATCATCGCGTGTGTTTACCGGAGTCTTGTAAACTTCTGTTTTAATAGCGCCCCACAAAAAGAAGTCACACATATTTAACTCAGGAGAACGTGGTGGCCATTTTACTGGTGCATCATTGCCTCTTCCAATCCATCGGTTGGGATATTGATGATGTAAGTATTGCCGAACGGCAACGGAAAAATGGGGCGGGGCACCATCATGCATATACCACATTTCCCTCCGAAGTAAAAGGGGCAAATTCTCCAGAAAAATTGGTAATGTGTTTTGCAAAAAATTTAAATAAATATTTCCATCTAACCTGTCTGGAATAACAATGGGACCAATAAGGTAGTGATCAATAATACCTGCCCAAATATTAATTTTAAATTGATGTTGATGATGTGCAACTTTAATGGCATGTGGGTTTTCATCGTAATAAATATGTTCGTTGTGCAGATTGGTTACCCCAGATCTTGTAAAGCATGCCTCGTCAGTAAACATAATTTATCTACAAAAATTTGGAACAAGGATTCTTTTGTTTCTAATAAATTGACAAAATGTAAGCCGCATGGAGGGATCAGTCGGTAAAAGTTCCTGGACTTTTTGTATGTGGTAAGGATGTAACAACTGTTCTCTTAAAACCTCATTGACAATCGTTTTAGGAATATTTAACTCACGTTCTAAGAGACGGGTACTGGTACTTGGTTCTTCTTCAACTCTTTCCAGAATCATTTTTTCTGTTTCCACAGTTCGAGTTGTTCGCATACGACCCCTGCCTTCAAACTTTTTCTCAAAACTGCCCGTTTCCCGAAGATGACGCTCAATATTGGCAAATGTTTGGTGGTTTAGTATTCGACGGTTAGGAAACCTCTCCATGTAAACCCTAACACTCTGACGCTCATTTCCTTGACAAAACCCGTATACCAGGAGCATGTCAACTTTCTGAGAGTTTGTATAATTTTCCATTTTTAATGGTAAAATGAACTTGTAATTCAAGAATGTTGATCGTATACTTGAGTAAATTTCATAGACTGGTGACAATTTGTCAATAATTGTCAAATTATTAAACGCCATAGCAACAAGGTCACTTAAAAAATTATTGTTACAGGTAATTTCTTTTTAATATTTACAAATTTTTGACGCCCTCTACCGGCTAAACGAGACAATTTTGGATATAACTAAGTCGGCTTAGATCGACCTATTTTGACGTCAGGAGTCTGTCGTCAAACGTTGTACGCGTATTTTCCGGACACCCTGTATATATGTTTATTCAACTATACAAAATAGTTATTTATGGATCAAGTGCAGTTTACAATGATTGTTTATTATTATTACTGCATGGTTGCTAAATTTCAATAGAATCCAAAAATTCTAATCTAATAATTGATAGAATTTTGAAAACTATTGGTTTTTGAAGTGGTCTAGCGACTACAATTTCTTGTGTACCTTGTTACTTTTTTAGTAAATCCAGTTTTCTTCAAAAACTTTTACTAAAAGATAGACTGCTTTAAGCTTTTCTTTGGTTAGCTTCTGCTTGCCAAAGAATGCTCTACGTTGCGTATTGTAAGCTTTTTTAGATTATAATCTTTTGGTATGCAGATGAGGCGGACTCTGTTGTTTGTGGCAGATTGTTTATGAAGTTTATCACTAGTTTGCATTTAATTACTGACAACCGTATAGCCTATAGAACCGATTAGCTCTGCGACATGATAGTTATTGGTCAGTTAAAGTATTGTCTTGATTTGATGTTTTTAGAGCTACATTTAATAATAGCTAATTTTGCTTGAAAAAGCATGTTTTGTCTAGGGATAATTCCGGTTCTGATGCTATTGTAATGTTAAGATCTATCTGTATATTATATAAATTCTTTTGCTTTGCGACGGTAGTATTAAATGAAAAGATTTTTTCATGCAATAACTTTTTATAAAGTGTGATAATATTTTCAGTGTTTCTTTCTCATGTAACACGTTTGTTGGTCTAGGAACCTCAAGATTTAGGGTGTGTTTGTTTATCTATATTTGATACGTTGCTTACTTCCCCTCCATCATCACAAATAAGTGAAGTAGTGGTAGCAAAAGCAGTGTTTCCATAGCTGCTGTGAGAGTTGTTCTAGTTGCTTTCTTTATTTAATTGCGTTGACTTGTAGCTGAGAAGGGAGACATCCGGCAGCAATTTTAGCTCTTTTCCTATAATGTACTTGCTTTACATGAAGTTCACCAAATATCTAACAAGAAGTAAAGAGCTTCTGTTTTCCATTCCCGTACCAGTTTATTGAAAATGAAGTATTGTCAAATGCTCCTTAAATGTCTAAGAAAGGTCCCAAAAAAATTTCTTTGCAGTGGATAGTCTTTTTGCACCTGATGAAAAGCTGATTTATAGCTAAATTGAGGATTTAACTTAAATGCCAAAAGTTTGACACAACTATTTAAAATACTTATAACTTAACACTATCGTTGTAATCCTCCAACTGTAAAACCTTTGTATGCAAAATTTTAGAAAAAAAATCTAAAAATATTGAACATACATAAATGTCAACATTTCTACACAAAATAGCGAATTTGGTATAGAATGTATTATTTTAATAATTAATGTCAGACTGTGGGCAAAGTATTTAACTTAATTTGTAACTTTATGACATTGTTATTTCTAATACATATAATCTAACACTACCATTGTAATCCGCTTACTTCAAAAGCCGTTTGTCAACCAAATTTAATTAAAAATAATGAATTTTATAATTAGGGGTTGTTAAGGGTAAACTGCGCAAAATAATAAAAAAAATTTAATTGTGCTTATTAATTGCTATTCCAAGAAGCAATTACTCTAAAAATTTTGTTATTTAATTTATTTATCAAAATACTAATTTAGGGTTGTTAACAATAAAATAAAAAATGTATTGGATGTATGTATACTATCTTGTAAAGTCAAATTATTTTTATTACATATCAAAATATTTTTGGTGAAGGTGCCGTGGAGCCCGACTTGCCGGATTAGTTCCCGAAAGTGAACGGCAAGGTGACACACGAGCCCGACTTGCCAAAAAGAGCCCGACTTGCCGGATTCATACCCAGAAAGAGCCCGACTTGACGGATTAATATACATATATATATATGTATATGTATATAATAATATAATATATATACAATTATATTATTTTACATAATAAAAACAAACATTATCAATTAATTAAATTGTCTTAAGAATTTAATCGAGTAATAATTAATTTTTATTATCTATGTTCCGATTATGTGTAACGAAACTATGCATATATTGTTTTTGCAATTATATTTTATTTGATAATGCATTTGTTTGTGTATTAACAATGAATTTTATAAAATATGTTTTATTTTACAAATATATTATAGATAATTGCTTTTGATCTGCCAATAATACAATCCGAAACTTAAATAATTAAAATTTACTTGACTAAAATCTTATTTGATTTGATAAAAAGTTTAGCTGTTTATTATAATTTCATTAATAAAGTCAATAACTAAAAAAATATAAACTGTTACATATACAATTAATTAATAAACAAATAACAAAAATATCATCTTGGATAATGGATAAAGAGGTGGGCTTGATTTATTCACATTCACGTGCGTGTATGTGTTTACAAAAGAAAACCGATTTATACAGTGATAGAATCAAAGAACATTTTTGAAAAAGGTATGAAAATAATCGCCAAACCGCGAGGAATGAAATAGTGAAAAAATTACAAACGAGTCGATTAAAATTACATAGATATTACTGGTTAAAAGTTTTATATATACTTTATCGCTAAAGGACATCGACCGCGAATGTAAAAAAATTGTGTGTGATAGTAAAAAAATTTTTAAATAAATTTAAATAAATGTGAAATGTGAAATGTAAACAAAAAACAATAACATCGATTGCGGAAAATGCAATCTTGGAATAAGAAGTGAAGCCTCTTGCATTTGCAATGGAATTTGTGCACAAAAATTTCATTTAAAATGCATTAATATCACAGATTATGATTTAAATCTAATTAACACAAACGTAAATATTATATTTATGTGCGATGTTTGCATTAAATCTATGAAAAATGTAGAAAAAAAACTAGAAGACGTTTTAAAAGTAATCAATGAAAATAAGAAAATTCTGGAAAATCAAGAAAATGAAATTAAACAAATTCATGATAAAATTGTCAAATCTAAGTCAGTAAGTGAATTTGATAATACGTATGCCAAAGCATTAAAACAGCAAACAAAAATTATAATTAAACCCAAAAACAAGCAAGAAACAAATAAAACAAAAGAAGAACTGAAATTAAAGATCGATCCTACACATTTAAAAATATGTGGCTTAACTGGAAATAGGAGTGGAACTGTTGCAATTGGCTGTAATAACGAAAAAGATAAAAATACAATTAAAAAAATTGTAGAAGAAAAAATGGGAACAAGTTATGAGGTAAAGATTAGTGCTACTAAAAAACCTAAACTTAAAATATGTGGTTTTACAGAAAATCTAGATAAAAATATGTTTGTTTCAAAAATAAAAAAGCAAAATGAAAACATTGCAGACTGCAATATTGATCGTGTATCAATATACGAACGAAAATACACATACAATAATAAAGTTTACGTAAAGTATAACGCAATCATTGAGATTGAGAAAAACGGATTCAAGCAATTACTTGAGGAAACTAAAGTAAATGTTGGATGGGATAGATGCATGGTATATGAACATATACATTTGCTTAGATGTTTTAAATGCTTAGGTTTTAATCACAAATCAAATGAATGTAGAAGCAAAGATACCTGTTCTAAATGTCATGGTGAGCACAAAATTGACAAATGCCAAAATACTGAAGAAATAAATAAATGCATCAATTGTACAAAAACAAATGAAAAATTAAAGTTAAATTTGGATGTAAATCACCACACTTTTGATAAAGAATGTCCAGTTTACATAAGACATTTGGAAATGAAAAAAGAAAACATATCGTTTTAGCAATCAACAAACTATCGAACGCCTCAACAAATCACTTCTAATTTAGAAGACGGAAAAAATAATGAGATCAGCATAATACATCAGAATATTCAGTCGATAGGGAATAGCGCAAATCAACTTGATGCTTTCTTGGAAGAACACTCGCGAAATGAGTTCCTTTGCGTAACAGAACATTGGAAGAGTGAGGATGAGTTAAGTGTACATCAACTATTGGACTACAACCTGGTTAGCAGTTATTGCAGAAATTCTGGTGAACGAGGGGGATCCGCCATATACTGTAAAAAAAACTCTACTTTTATTCAAAAACAACAGTGTCGAAGAGACTTAAACAAGTTTGCAGTAAAAAAAGATTTTGAATGCGCAGCCGCAGAGTTTGTATGTGGAGTAAATAACATAATCATTTTAAGTGTATATAGATGTCCAGATGGTAACAAAGATTTATTTTTTAGTAAACTTGAAGCTGTAATAGAACGTATTTATAGTGAAAGTATATGTATTTTAATTTGTGGAGATTTTAATATCAACTTAAACATCGAAAGCAGGGGTGAATCTGAATTCATATCGTTATTACTGTCATATGGTCTTAAACAAACCATATTTGAAAATACCAGGATTACAGCAAACACTCGCAGCTGTATTGATAAATAATATATTTACAAATATCACAAAATTAGAATTTAATTCAAAAGTCATACATTCTCAGATATCTGATCATACTGCACAAAAGCTAGTGCTATATATAGACTTCAAAAATAAACAAAATAGGTATATAAATATATGTTAGAACGTTCAGTGATATAAATATTAACTATTTTATTAAGTTATTACAAGAACAAGACTGGAAGCAGGTCTATGAGATAGATATAGAAGATGTTAATTTTCAGTAGTGTGTATGGAATATAATTAACACAATAACAGGCAAAAACAACGCAAAATCTTCTAAACTATTTTCAGAACCGGTAGATCTAGCGAGTAAGTTAAATAAGCACTTTGTAAACGCTGCACCAAATGCTTTAAATCAGCTTAGTTACATACCATACGCAGACATTATAAACAATAGACAAAATTCTTTATTTATAACACCGGTCACAACGCTTGAGATTGGTGATATCACCAACAACCTTAAAAATAAAAAGAGTGCGGGAATAGATAATATTCCAGTTACTATAGTAAAAGCATGCATAAACTTTATCTTAGATCCACTGACTTATATTATTAATAACTCTTTAAAACACGGAATATTTCCGCAGCAGTTGAAAATAGCGTTAATTCGTCCGATACATAAAAAAGGGAATATAGACGATATTAAAAACTATCGTCCGATCAGTTTGTTACCTGCTTTCTCAAAAATATTTGAGTCAGTAATGCATAAAAAAATAACTCATTATATGGAAAGCATAAAAGGTTTTCATGCATCTCAACACGCATATCAGAAAAACAAATCGATTGATACTGCCATATTTCAATATACCAACTCTGTAAAAGCTGCTTTAGAAGAAAAATGTATTTGTGTAGGAATATTCTTAGATTTATCTAAAGCCTTTGACAGTATTGACCACAGAATTTTGCTAACAAAACTAGAAAAATATGGAGGCAGGGGAATAGCTTTAAAATAGATTGAATCTTATCTTAATTTTCGCATTCAAAAAGTTTGTATTTTGCAAGAACATAATAAATTTGAATCAGAAATTTTGAATGTAAATGTTGGTATTCCTCAGGGTAGCTTACTAGGGCCACTACTATTTATTATTTACACAAACGATATTTATTTATCTTTGGCTCAAAATGACCAGAAATTGTCTTTTATTAAACGAAGATAAAACAAATCTGGTGTTATTTATAACATGTAAAAGTCATTTTGAGACACCTGTGAATATCAAAATAAATAATATAAACTACAAATTTACACCTAACGTAAAATTTCTTGGAATTTTTATTGATGAAATACTTAGCTAGAAAGAGCATGTCAAATATTTATCTCAAAGATTAAATAGTGTATGTTATACAATACGTGTAACATCAAAAAACTTAAACATGGAAACAAGAAAACAAATCTACCATGCAAATTTTTGGAGTATTCTAAGATTTGGACTATTGTTTTGGGGACTATGCGCAGATATTCAATCACTGTTTATTATTCAAAAGAAAACAGTTAGAGCATTACTGGGCATGAACTATAACGAGTCCTGTCGAGGAAAGTTTTGAGACAACAATATATTAACATTAACAGGATTATATATTTTAGAATGTTGCTTATTTATATTTAAACACAAATCCTATTTTACCAGAAATGAATACGTACATTTATATAACACGAGACATATAAATTATATGTATCCAAGATACCGCCTGACTTCATCACAAATGGGATCGTTTTACTCCTGCATTCGATGTTTTAATGCATTACCAGATAATATATAACAAGAAAAGTTATATTTTACATTTAAACGAAAGGTACAAAATTTGCTTGTACAAATTGAACCGTACACTATTTCAGAATTTTTTTAATGTTTCTCAATTATATATTAGCCATTACTAGGACCATTTTCAACTTGTTTTGCATTTTATTTTTATTATATCTATTGTAAACATTTTTGAAAATAAATTATTATTATTATTATTATTATTATAATCGAGGCAATTCTTTGAGTTCATTCTTGAGTAAAATACTGCTTATTATCATAAATTAGTTTTACTGAATATGCAATACTATAGATATAATAAAAAATATATTAATTAACTTAAATTTAACAAATGTATTTTAAAATTTAATTAAAACATTTTGTGAGGTTATATTGTAGTGAATGTTTGAATATGTGTTAATTTAAAATTGTGTTATTAATTATCTACATATTATACATAAAATATTACCTTGTTGAACAAATAATCACTGCACAAACACTGAATTGCTGAAAAATATCTTATAAGGCCACAATTAAATCCAACAAGTATTTCCACCTATGTATAAAATAGTTTTTTGATAATCCACATTGGCGCCAATGGAGCCACTGTCGTGTGACGTCACTACTAATGCCCTGTATAGAAATCAATAAATTTATTAAACAAGGCATTCTATTTAATGGTTAATAGATAACCTTTACTTAATATTTAATGTATGTATTTAATGTATAAAATATATACTATTTAAATTTTTAAATTTTTCTTTTTCTTAAACTATTCTAATTCTTTTTTGAATATTGATTACTTATCTCTATTTATCACTTTGTAAATATGTCTTTAAAAATCTCTCATTTTTTTTGTATAATAACCTCACCTACTTTATAATAGATAAACTTATAAATAATAATTTTATTCATTAATCACCTGTCACAGTAATGCACTGTGTGTTTGGTGAAACATGTAGCAGTTTTTCAAATAAATCTTTGAAACGCAAAACCTATGTTTTAATTATTAATATAATATGTATAAAGTTTCATCATGATCTGCCGCATCAATTTAATATGTTTGTTAAGTTATGTGGTTGAACCGACTGAACGTGTTTTAGAGCTATATGTACAAATTGACGTGTTTGAATAAATACAGTACTACATATATTATAAAGCATTACTAAACTCATCAACCAACTTCCCAATATATAAACAAAAAAATCTGGGTTTTATGTCAAAATATTATGTAGTGTATATGAAGTTTTTACTTAATGCTATTTTTTATTGTGTTGAATTACTGTTTACAACTTAACTGATCCAACAAATAAAATAAGCCATAACGTCAAAATACTATTAATAAAAGAACAGAGTTTCAAGAAAATATAATCATTTTATTCAATTTTATTTTAAGAAGCTTTTCAAATAATATATAATTAAATTGTTTTAAAGCTGCTTAGTTATTTATGCTTAATAAAAATCATGATTAGAAAGCCTTTTATATTTAATTATAATTGTAATTAACCTTGTTTACCAGCTTTTATTAGTTTTCTAATTTCTATAAATTTGTAATATTAAGAAAACATATCTACATGCATTTAATCCAAACAACAACCTTAAATCTTATCATTGCAGTGCACATTACATGTTCAGTAAAACCATGTAAAAAAAAACGCATCACGTAGCACCGTTTTCATATGCCACACATGCTTCTCATGTGAATCATATTTTTTAACTTTTTTCCTTTGTCTATAAAAACAACAAAAGCGATTTGTTTAAATTTTCTTTCATATTGTATAAATAAAAGTTTTACATTAAACTCTTTATTAGCTAGTGAATTGAATCTTGTTATAAAATAGAATGTGAAACAAGTGAAAAAGAAAAATAATATTCAAGAATAAATTGAACTTGCCAATTGAATATGAAATTTTGTATTAAAAATTATCACTTATAACATTTCGGAAATAAAAGAAATTTACTTTTAATTTTTATAAAGTAACTAACTAAACCTATTATTGATTTAATTAATATATAAATGAATATTTGAATGAATTATTCTTGGCTTTGTATAGCATTTTACCCACAAACAAGAGATGTTTAAAACGATACCTTTTAAGATGTATCTTTAGCAGATTATTCTCTAAGGATTAGATTATGTGAGTGGCAAACTTAAGAATATATTGCAGACAATTAGTTTGTTTGTTAAAAAATGATCTGGAGTGATAAAACACGTTTTGCTTGTCATGGAATTTTAAATCACTATAATAGACATATGAGGAGCTTTTTTAAAACGCAATTTCTGCAAAAAAATAACTTAGTTAAAGATGACGTTTTAATTGCTGTGAAAAAAGATTCACAATTAACGTTTTTTCTAAGATAATTTCATTGCAACTTGCCACATGTACCGCACTTGTTAATGATATCGGTTAAAGAGTTAAAAGCCTTGAAGAAGAAAATGAAATTCAAAGCTGATATAGTAATCCTCAAAGAAAATCAACCACAATGTTTGGATGAAGCTATACTTGAGATTTAGGACCATCACAAAGAGCAGTGAACGTTAATAGTTTAATTTTTCCGAATCTTGTTCATCAAATCCAAATCAACGTTAAACTGAAGATGAAACATATGTCATAAAATTAATGGGCAATAAAATTATATCCAATCATACAATTAAAAAAGTGGTGCGTATTGGCTCTAATAAATTATTATCTTGCCCGATAAAAGTAATTTTTAATAGTGAGGAATCAGCTAAAGCTATAATTAAATATTGTAGAAAAAAGAAACTTAAAAAAGTTTGTGTGGGTGTGGATAACACTCCCAAACAACAGGCAGAAATCAAGAAAGTTTTCAGTGAATTAAATTGTCTTAAACTAGAAGGTCAGCAGAACATCAGCTTACGGTTTATTCAAAGAGTTTCAAAGATAGTGGAAAATAAAGTCTCAAATAATTCAAAAAACAAACATTAGCTATTTAATATTAGATTGTCAATGGGTTAAGAACTAAGTTAGAAAATTTGTCAAAAAAAACTTTAAGATTTTGATAATTTAGTTTTTAGTGAAACTAATTTTTATAAAAATATTTTATCTTTTGAACTAAGATTAACATCATTTTGTATTTATAGAAAAAATAGAAGCACAGAAAGTAGTGTTAAAAAAGCGGAGATAGTGTTTTAATTGCTGCACGTTTAGATTTGATTTTAAGTAAAACTGCTACTTCTTTTAATACAGTCAAACATGTTTTTGTTAGAATTAAGCATCAAATTGCTAAATTTTTAGCGCAGTATATATACCACCATCAAGTAATATTTAAGTATATGGATCACTGTTCAGCTGTTGATTTTTATATATTTGGAGATTATAACGTCCCAGAGTTTAAATGGGCAAATGGTGTAATGGAATCAAGAAACAGTGCCTTAAGCTTGTCAAGACATCTTTTAAATAAAACTTTTTTGTATCTAAATATGCACTGAGATAATACAATAAAAAATAGTAAAAACTCTCTATTAGACTTGGCGTTTTCCACTAACAAGATTATGCTTCTTAGTACTTCTGACAATCATTTACTTTCCTGCAATAAATATCATTCCGCATTACATACAACTAATAAATCTAATATAAAATTTTAAGCATTAAATCATTCTAAAATCCATTCATATAACTTTAAAAAGCCAATTTAGAATTACCTATATTTTGTGGATTGGATATTTCTTTTTGAGAATTGGAATCTTAAAGACTGCACACAAATATTTTACACTTGCATAGAGTTTTTTGTTTTTAAATTTACCACAAATTTGTTTTCTAGTTATTCCATTTGGTTTTCAAAAAAAAAAAATAATAATAATAACATTAAAAAAATTGCACATAAAGCCTATAAAGATTCTGGTCAATTTGAAAACCAATTACATTTTACATATATTCAAAATAATTGCAAGTTAGAAAATAATTTATGTTATAAAAAGTACATCAGTAATTTGGAAAGAAAAGTTTATACTAATTCAAAGAATTTTTGAAGATATGTCAAATCTAAAAATTTTGATTGTATCATTCATAACATTATGCATTATGATAATATGACGGCATCTACAGGAGAAGAAATTTCTAACTTATTTTCTTTATTTTTTTTTCAGTATACTCCTCTACTAAATTACTGGAGCCCAAGGCACTTACAGTTATCTCTGCTATTGACATTAACTCTTGTAACATCACTTTAAAAGAATTTAAAAACAAAATATTTAGACTTAAATCGGACGTTAGACATGGTGTTGATGGTATACCAGCATATATACTTAGCCAATGTAAAAATAAAATTGCCACTTCTTTAAATTACATTTTTAATCTTAACCTAAATACAGGTTATTATATGGAAGTCTAGTTATGTTGTACCAATATATAAGTTGGGATATAAATCTAATATACAAAATTATAAACCAAATTCTATTATAAATGATATACCAAAACTTTTTGAACATATTATCTATGATAATATAATCGTAGTATTTAAAAATATTTTAAATCAATCAACAGCATAGTTTTTGCAAAAATAAATCTATTTCTTCTAATCTTCTTATATTTGAACAATATATTTTGAATGCTTTCAATAATGGGTAGCAAGTAGATGTTATGTATATATGGGTAATTCCATTACTTTTCGACCAAACTTAAAAACTGAGTATTTCCAAACTGGCTCAAAATTAAATATGTGATAGTAGGTACTAAAAAAACATATTTCCCAAATTTTCAACTTTTTAAGTCATGATCTTGGTTTTTGGGAGTCTCTCAAAGTTCAGAAAAACGCCTAAAAATCACATTTTTTCGGTGATTTTCAACATTTTTTTTCTCAGCGCAGAAACTTTGGAAAAAGCTCTGCAAGATCTGATTCTTTTTGTAATTTCTTGTACTTTAACTTGTTTTTTTTTTAATGTAGCCATTCTCTATTTTCTTTAGCGTAGGCCGTTGTAAAAACAGCCTAAAATTACAAAACCAGCCCCCACATTAAAAATGCCGTAACAAAGTCAAATTTTAATCAAATTAGGTCTAGTTTAGCTTAATTTGTTTGTTTTGAATTGCTCTTTTAAATTTTGCAAAGCTTTTTCCGATCGAACCAGTAAATCGTGAGATACCACTTTTCAAAGATTAGTAATTTGGTAAAAAATGCTCATTTTTGTATACATTGAAACCGTTGTAACTTTTTTCTACCTAAATTTTTTTTGCTGAAATTTTCAGTAAACCTTTCTCATATATACCTAAAACATCTCTTAAAGTTTGGTTCTTGGGAATGAAAATGGGCCCAAGCTACAGAACTTTCAAAATTTGTAAAAAACAACGTTTTATACGTTAATAACCTGGTAATAATTTTTACTTACGCTTTTATTTTTGCAAAAAAACTACATATTATTGCATTGGTTTGAACATATTTTAGACTAAAATAATGTTTTTAATAGAAAATGTATATTTTTATAAATATAGATATATTTTAATTTTTACTTTTATTGTACCTGTAAGACAAATACATAATTTTTGCTAAAATCATATCATGAACGTCCTAATTCTAAACTTTATGACAAAGCACGCCAAAAAATACTCAGGGTGTTTCCTAACTGTAGGCAAAAAATAAAACTTTAGGTTCTTTTTCTAATTTGAAACAGTAAATCTAAATATCTTTTTTGATCTACTTTGTTTTGTTTTCGAGATAATTTAAAAATACACATTATTTAGAAAACTTTTTATTTAGAAAAATTTAAGTAAAAAAAAGAACATTTATAACAATGGTAACAACAAATAGAACAACATTACATATTTTAATAAGTTCTCAAAATGACTGCCATGAGCGTTGATGCAAGCTTGACAACACAATAAAAAAGAATGATAAACTGTTTCAAAACCTGTTATGTTTTGAATGTGCAATGCAGCATTTGCAATTCTCTATTGTAGCTACTCCACGTTGATTATTGGCTTTCTATAAACCAATTGTTTCATGTGTCACCTAAATGTTCAATAGATTTAGATCAAAAGATCTTGCAGGTCAGTTCACTGGACCTCTTCTACTAATCCATTTATTCTTAAATTTATCGTTAAACCACCGAACTACATATCGTTCAACTTAGGGCGGTGCTCCACATCCTGTTACATTAGGCAATAGGGACATTGTTATCCAACAAATTTTCCATCTGATTTTCAAGAAATTATGCTTATAAAATAATAACATGTGTATTCTCCGTTGTTGAACAGCATTTTTTACAAATTTTACTAACCGAACCAAATAAAACAATTTTGACAAGTATCAAAAGCTTGCAACAACGCACAATTGTTAAAGTAATGCTGTTTTGTTTCTTTTTTTGTTAAAAAACAAGCTTGCATCAACGCTTATGGTAGTCATTTTGAGAATTTTAATAATTCTTTACTAACGGCATATAAAAAAAAAAAACATTTACATCTACATCATCCTGCACATAAATAATGATGAATAATACAAACAATGTGTAATATTTAAAACTAGACAATAAATATAAAAAATACAAAATAAACACATAAAATGTATACATATAAAAACGAAATATAAAATTATTCATTAACACATTTTAATTGGTTCCTAAATGTACATTTAAAAACGCAAAACAAATCAATACTATTAGAAAAGCTATTTGCAATTCTACACATGCTGCCAATAGATTATTGAATCCATAGTTGGTAGAATGTACAGATTCTCTAAATAATAGAGACTGTCTAGTTTGGCGATTATTGTTGGATATCTGAAACGGAAGAGTTACAAGTAGCTCTTGGCAATCAATCTCAGATATCATAAGTCTACGTAATAAAACATGTAATATTGTTCTGTTTGTTACAAATGTTTTTATTAATAATGTGTATTTTTCAATTATCTCGAAAACGAAGCGAGATAGACAAAAAAGATATTTAGATTTTCTGTATGGAATTAAAAAAAAATTAAAAAATTATATTTGCCTTCAGGTACAATAAAAATAAAAATAAAAATATATCTATATATATATATATAAAAATATACATTTTCTAATAAAAACACATTTTTAATTTATGATATGTTTAAACTGTAGTTTCTTTGCAAAAATATAAGCGTAAGTAAAAATTATTACCAGGTTATTAACGTATAAAACGTTGTTTTTTACAAATTTTGAAAGTTCTGTAGCTTGGGCCCATTTTTATTCCCAAGAACCAAACTTTAAGAGATGTTTTAGGTATATATGAGGAAGGTTTACTGAAAATTTCAGCAAAAAAAATTTAGGTAGAAAAAAGTTACAACGGTTTCAATGTATACAAAAATGAGCATTTTTGACCAAATTACTAATCTTTGAAAAGTGGTATCTCACGATTTACTGGTTCGATCGGAAAAAACTTTGCAAAATTTTAAAGAGCAATTTAAAACAAACAAATTAAGCTAAACTAGACCTAATTTGATTAAAATTTGACTTTGTTACGGCATTTTCAATGTGGGGCTGGTTTTGTAATTTTAGGCTGTTTTTACAACGGCCTACGCTAAAGAAAATAGAGAATGGCTACATTAAAAAAAAAACAAGTTAAAGTACAAGAAATTACAAAAAGAATCAGACCTTGCAGAGCTTTTTCCAAAGTTTCTACGCTGAGAAAAAAAATGTTGAAAATTACCGAAAAAATGTGATTTTTAGGCGTTTTTCTGAACTTTGAGAGACTCCCAAAAACCAAGATAATGACTTAAAAAGTTGAAAATTTGGGAAATATGTTTTTTTAGTACCTACTATCACATATTTAATTTTGAGCCAGTTTGGAGATACTCAGTTTTTAAGTTTGGTCGAAAAGTAATGGAATTACCCATATATATATACTGATCTATCAAAAGCATTTGATAGAGTTAACCACAATGTATTAATAAAAAAAACTTGAAAATATGGGCATATCAGGAAATCTTTTAAGCTGGTTAAGTAAATATCTTAATAATAGATCTCAATATGTCACTGTTAATGGTTCTATTTTTGATGCAATAGCAGTTACTACGATGTAGTCTTCTGAGGCCACTTTTATTTTTACTTTTTATTAATGACACTTCCCAGTCAATAAAATTGTGTGAATTCTTTTTTTTTGCCAATGATTTAATACTCTTTAGAGCAGTAAGATAGATCTTTATTTGATAATTAAATCAAAATTTTTGAAAAATGATGTACTATTAATTGTAACAACTTAAATGTAAAAAAAAATGTATGGTAATGACATGTAATAGATTAAATCTATTTTTGCCTACAGCTATAGTATAAACCCTCAGATATTAGAAAGAGTCAATTTTTTTAAAGATCTTGTATGTGTATTTATGGATACCAAATTGACGTGTGTTAAACATTTTAATTATGTAACTAACAAAACCTTAAGAATATTAAAATTTCAATCAAACGCCATACAAATCATTTTATCTCTCTCTTTGATTGCTATTCTGTGATCTGGTTTGTTCTATCTTGGAGTTCGGTTATGTGGTATGGTCTCCATCCTATAGAATTCACATTGATCAAATTTAAAGAGTCCAAAACACTAGTATATATGAAATGAATTAATAATTTATTCAAAATCAGTCAATCGAATCACAGCGGCCAAGGGTCAAGCATAGACAATTGTTTCGGTTCTACAAACCTCGTCAGTATGCCTTGTACGACCACGGCATCGCATGATAGCGAAGACAATTTTGATTAAATATTTCTGTTCGATTAATGCGGACATTTTAGTATTAAAAATTGCAACTAGATGGCAAACCAGTCTTTCGTTTGATTATTTATACTAGTATATATAGTTAAATGTATTGTAAAAGTAGTAAATGGGATTATTGATTGTCTTAGCCTTTTGTGTCTAGTAAGTTTTAATGTACCTAGAAATGTAAAAACATTTTATTCTGAGTTTAGTAGATCAAATTATTTCAAGAACGCTCCATTGCAAAGTATATGTCAATTTATAAATGAATCTGATCTTTAATGTGTAATCTTTATTAGTACTGTTTTTTTTGTATTTATTTGTTATTGTATTAATAATATGTTTAGATTGAGTTGTTGTCAAATGATATGTTGTAATTATTTTGTTATTTGTAATTCAATTAAAAACTAGGTAACTTTGTTAATAAATAAATACAGAAAAAAAAACGTTTACATGTTTTAAAAATGTATTTAATGTTTGAATTTGTGTTCAAAACGCAATTTCTACACAAAACGTGATTTTTAATAAGCAATTTCTGTCATTCTAATGTCTAACTTGTTTATTGTACGTTTAAGTTTGCAACAAATCTGTATTTTTTTATTTATTAGATTTGTGTGCTATTGAAAATATTTTTGAGATAGTTACTGTAACTGAGAAAAGATATAAAACCAGAAAGAAATGAATCATTAAAGTGCAATCAAGTAACAGACACTGATGATGTTTTGGAGGTTAGAAAAAAACCTTTATTGTTCCAAACAAAATTGTACAAAACCAAAAACTGTAAAATTTTGCGCTGAATTAAAATAAATTTTTGCTTTGATATGCAGCTGATACAGCAATTACTTTAATTATGTATATTTGAGGCATATTACTTAATATAATATTTTTTTATAACTTGTGTGTCATAGACATCAAATGTAAATCTCAAAGATTTTATAAATATTAATACTTTATCAAATTCAACACATATCAATTCGACCTCAAATAATAATCCCGGGCAATCTACAGCTAATAAAACTATTTTAACTAACAAAAACACAACCACTGTTACACCGACAAGTATAACTAATTATGAAAATACGTTTTTATTTACAGCCCATAATAAACTGTCTGGAAATAATATTGTTGACATATGGACAAACCATAAACTGGGAGCACTCGACCTTATCTTAAAAACTAAATTCGGATTTATTTTAAAATGCAATACAATTAAATCCAAAACTCAAACAACACTAACGGAACTGCAATAACAAAATATAATCAAATCATTCAAAGAACTACCACCAAGAACTTAACAGGAAAGACATACTCTGCAACCTACATATTCTTGCGTAATTGCTGGTGTAGATGATGATTTGACAGACGAAACATTTAGCTAGCAACTGTCTCTCAACAACATAATGCACAGATATTGCTAAAAAATTATAGCAAGGGCGACAGATAATCCTACTTGTATGATACGTATTATCACAGGTTGTGTCTCATCCTATGAAAAGCTTATACAACATGGATTGTTTTACCGCAACAAACATTATAGAACGAGAGTCTTGCACCACCACCACTACCTATTCCACGTAGTATGTCTAACAAATTTACTCACACGACAGACCAGTGTACCACACCTATTAAGTGCACCAAACGCAATGGACCCCACCATACAAATAAATGCAACCAATAGAAGGTATACCAAATGTTCCTATCAAATCTACCAACAAAAGAAGCAATGATATTAATCAACAAATAAAAAATGGCAGCCGTGTTTACTCATAAATCACCATTCATGATCATATCGTTGATACATATACGACAAAAACTAATTTCCCTAAACACGCTAACAGACAAGAACTATTGCAAAAACTTAAACAGAAATTTATCTATTCAAACAATATTGACACGGTTGTGACAATATCCGGAAACAAAAAGCATATTCTTATGTTTGAATTATATGACAAAGACGCTCCTTAAGCCACAGTCCCCATCCAAAGAGTCTAAACCAATGATAATAAAATCTTAATGGCAAACATGAATTTTCTGTACGCCAACATCAATTCCTTCAATCCCAAATCCCATTTAATATATAACTATATCCTTAAGAACAATATCACTTGTGCAATGTTTGTGGAAACAAAAATTAAATAAAAATTGTCATTTCAAATCTGGTCTTCAATCCAGAACCCTTCTACCATCTTTAATTAAATGTATAGAGGAAGGTTACTAGACTTGGCAAATCCAACTTTTCATTTAGGCAAAGCTAACCTTCCCAAGATAAATAATGTACTAAATGATACTTTACATTTTACAGTACCATTTTCTATTAAAAAAAGTAAATGTTTTTCTTGTTTATATCTACCCCCACTGTCCTATCAAAGACTCTATATACCAGAAAACTTTACTTTTTGAATATGCTATAATTATTGGCGACTTTAACCCCAGTCCAGCAAAAACACGGCATTTATCCCAATTCATAAACAATTCTATTTCCAGAAAATTTCAACAACTCCAACCTTTATTATGGCCAATAACCCCAGTTCCATCCCAGATATGTTATACCCGATCTTTGTTTTGACCATTTAGATATACGTTTTCAATTAAATACTCAAACCATTCCTAACCCTAACCATTTAGAATATCTTTGATATAACTTGTGCAACATTGACAACGTTAAAAAAGACATAACAAACTATATTCAAGTACCCCATACCATTTTTGAAAATAAAATACCACAGTTTCTTGCTACATTAAGTAGTTCAATTAAAAATAATTCCCCTGTTAAAAGAAAATTTTATCATAATTACCAACTGCCACCTTTTATACTTAGGGCCGTAATATCCATCTCCTAATAAAGTACCTAATAAATTATTAGCTACATAACCTAACTTTTAATTTAATTAAATTTTATTTATTTTTTTTACTCTTCTGAGCAACTAGTACATTATATGCTCAATATTTTTATTTGTTATAAATGTATATGTTATGCATATATTTAATTGGCTGTCCATAGGTTTTAATAAAATAAATTAAATAAAAAGTTAGGTTATTCTCCTAATAGTTTATTAGGTACTTTATTAGGAGGTGGATATCACGGCCCTAAGACTCATAAAATTTAAAAGACAGTTGTATAGAGACTTTAAACAGACTGAAGGCCGGACAACTAAACGTAAATTTAATAACCTAAATAAATGCATTCATAAACTGATCCTTGATTACAATCAAGACAAATGGACACAAACATGCAACAAAATAGACGTAACTATTGAACAAAAATTAAAAAATTTAGTCGCTATAAACCTTGTAGCAAATTTCAGCCAGTTAAGGACCCGGATACAAACAATACATACAAAAAAGACCAAGACATAGCAGACACATTTTCTAGACAATTTAACAAAGCCTTCAGTTTTAGTGAAAACAACAACTACAAAGACATTCAACGGACTGAAGTCGACAAGTGGTACGATAAATATTTTGAAACTGATTTTGTAACGCCAGACAATGCACTGATGACTGAAGATGACTATTTTTAAATCCTAAAATCCGGTAAAAATTCTTCTCCTGGTGCAGACAAATTTTTTAGAAAAGTTCTTAAACGCCTACATAATAACTTCCATACCTACAATATAAAAATCCTCAACTTTTGCTTATCCCATCAATACATACCTACTAAGTTTAAGTTTGGAGTTGTGATCTGTGTCCCTAAAAGAAACTCAAGTTTGGACTCCCCTTTAAACTATAGACCAATAACACTCCTTTTGGTAATAACCAAAATCTTTGAATCTTATATTAAACAAAAGCTATTTACATAGTGATATGATGTTAGAGCTTTTATACCGATACACCAGTTTAGTTCTGCTACCAATAAATTCACTATCCATTCTTTATGTATCCTTACTTCCAACATACAAACAACTCATCTGGAAGGTGGTCAAACGACTGCCCTGTTCCTTGATATAAATAAGGCATTTGATTCTGTCTGGCTAAAAGGTCTTCTATACCAACTCTCAATCTTTAAAACTCCCCTTTACTAAATATCTCTTATAAAAAACCTTTTCCAAAATAGAGAACTACGCGGAATTGCTTATCTACAATGTTTTATCCTAAACAAGGACTTCCTCAAGGATCTCCTCTTTTCCTCTCTTCTTTACAATATTTACTGCTACGACATATTAAGTAGGAATCCTCAATATTTTAATTCATCAAGTCATATATACTGCAATATGCTGACGATACCGTACTTGTGTCTCATTCACAAAATTGTATTAGTAGTATTTAACTCTTACAAATTTTAACCAACAAAATGCAAACCAGGTTTAATCTTTGGAGGTTATATGCCAATCCCAACAAATCTCAACTTTTAATTTTTTACTACCGTATATCAGAAAACACACCTAATATTCACCTTAACAATGCAATAATTACTCCAACGCTTTGCTGTAAATACTTAGGTGTGCTTTTTGATAGCAAAATTTTCTTCAAACTTTATTTCCAAGCCATAAAATCCAAGTGCATAATCCAAGCTAAACACTTCCGCTGCTTAACAACAGAGGAAAAAGAATAAACACAAAATTAGCTACTCATATCTACAAATTAATTTGCCGTTCTTTACTAAATTATGCATCTATTATTTTTTCTGCATGCCGTAAAGGGACTTTAAACAACTTGATAGTAGCAGAACGATCGTCACTTTGCAATATTACCAAAACACGTTATCCAAATAACCTACTTTACAATATCAAAACAAATCTTTATACCAATTGACTCAAGTCCAACCACTAAACAATCAACATCAAGAACTGCATAAAAAATTTGTAACAAAGAGGCCAATGTTAAGATAATAACTAAACTCTGTATTCAACAAAATCATAATGTAACAGCTAAGTACAAATTTCCACCTAGTCCTATCCTTGAATACATCCTATTATTATCCAATAGAACAGAAGACTTATCCGACTAACTAACGATAATGTCATCTTAGGTATTTTTTTTTTCTGTTTAATGTTATTTACCCACATATAATATACTTTTTATATTGTTTTCATTATCATAACTATACACATGGGCAGAAAGACCTTGGTCGATAGCCTTTTTCATATTCAACTAACTATTTCTACAATGTATAAAAAATCATCTTTTTGTTTAATATGAAATAAATATAATTGTTACTACTACATATATTCAAAAAAGATTACAAAATGTGTTGATTGAGAGAATTAAGCAAATTAGTAACAAACTGGACTATTTATGACACAAAAAATAAAAAAAATGAGTCATACAAACTGTAAAAAGCTTCTGAAAAGTACAATGAAAAGGTTGTTTATTAAAAAAGAAAATAATTTGAGAGCAAAATCTTCAATTCAGTTATACAAGCTATTATAGAATAAAATAGAAACAATGATGAATCTATTATATTTTCAATCCTGACAAAATGAGAAAAAAATAAATTAAAACTAAATGTTTTAAGTAAGTAAATTTTGTTTTTATCATTTCAAAATGCAATAAATACAACAAAAAGATCTTTTTTAAATTTTATTTTTAGAACACAATTTTTTTTTTATTTAAACCTGTATCAAAAATTACAATTTAACATACAATAAGGTGGTCTTTTACTAACACAATTAATAGATTAATTTTATGATGTACTTTTTTGGTTTGTTATAAAGTTTATTATGTACTAATTGTGGATTATTTTTAAATAGCGTATTTATCAAAAATTGCGTTTTGAAAAAAGCTTATTATATCTAAAATTATAAAAATATGTGTTGAATCTCTATTTTTAACTAAACAATTTGCCAACTTTTGCAACATATTTTACCAGACAAGAATTAAAATTAAGCAATTTTTTATATATACAGCATATAAAAAAGCAATGCAGAGCACCCTCTATCAAGTGTAACATAAACAACAAATTTCAAAAAAGCACAAATCAAAAGCAAACCAAAAAAGTTATAGAAGTAACTATTATTACATATGCAAAATTACTACTAATACAAAATAAAATTACAACTATTAGAGAAAATTCAAACATACTACACAAAGTAAAATATCAACACTATTTACACAACTGCTTACACCTAAGACACATACATTTTCTATAGTAGGAAACAAAAATGGTTAACTTAAACGTTAACATACTGCAATAAAACAACCAACATTTTTCAAATAAATTAGTTAAACTGCAATAACGTTTACAGCAAAATAACATACACATAGCTGCTGTATCAAAAACATGATTTTAATGAAAAACATAAACACAAACTTTAGAACTACACAATATATAAAGCGCAATACCAAAACAAAACAAACAAATCATATATCTAACAGCATAATAAAATTGCTAACAAAAATAAAACTATATTCAATATTTATATATCACCTAACAAAGGTGTTCTGACTTATGTTAATGGTAAATGAAATGCTACTTTAGACAAACATGGAAAAAATCTTGCAGTTTATTTCTGACCTCAAAATCATAAATACTGGTGTTCCTCAAGGTTTTGCTTTTTTGCCAATTTTAATTTTTAATTACTTAATTAAACTTTTTCAAATAACTAAAAGTCTTATTAATAATTTTGCAAACTATAGCATCTTTATACTTTCCATAGATCATTTTTACAAATATGGCAAAACTTTTTGAAATTGCTAGGTTAAAATCTGTTGCATCTATAAACAAAAACCTCAAAACAATATCTAAATGGGGCACTTCTAAGATGGTCAATTTTAACTTAAAAAAAACTGATTTACAATTTACAAATATGATAAAGTTAGTTGCTGTGTTTATAAATAATAATAAAGTTAGTGTTACTTTGGATACTTCAGTAACTATAAACATTTATTTGCCAAAAAATATAGCAATATTATTTTGTTACTATAATTGTAATCATGATGTAAACGGCAAAGTTTTTGGTTTTTGTGATATAAATCAAACTTTGGTTCATTAAAAAGCTTTACTGATTTCAAAAATGTATCTTTTTTATTAGTTATTAGAATTTGCAAAAACAGAATTTTGAATTCAAGAACATGTTTTATTGGAAACAATTACAAATTACATATACCACACTATTTTATACAATATGTAAACTTTTTTTTCAGAAATAAAAAAATATATTATTTATTGCAAATCTATCAAGCATCTATACTAATTTCCATACTTTTCAATATTTATACCAGCAAAATCACACAATCCTTAAACATTAAAATGATACAATATGGAGATAACTTAGTTATATATATACAAACAACAAACATGTTGAAAGAAAATACCAGCAAACTTCAACGCATTACAACAAACATTAATAAAGTTAACCCTTGAAATAAATGTACACTTTAACAGAAATCATACAACGTACCAATTAAGTACAAAAAATAATATCAAAAGTTAAAAAGGATGTTAGTATCATTTACTGAAAACATTAATATAGGCAAAAACTAAAACTAAACAAAAGCACATGCTACGTATATATAAAACACTAACAAAACCAAAAATACAATACTGAATACAAATATATGCAAATAATCTACCTAAAACTCAACAGCAAGCTATACAAAAAATACAATGCATAAGAATATCTTTAGGTGTTTTTTACACTACTCTAATCGACGCCATTTTTAACAAAGCATGTGATTTTTGAATAGAATTACAAATCAAACAAAAAATACTAACTTAAATTAGAAATTAAAAATAACTAAAAGATAATTTGAATGATTTCAGTATAATATATAGCAATCATACCTACTGAAAAATCAAAAGAAGAACAAGTTTAACATTAATCGCAACTTAACTAAAAATCCCAAACATTATATCTAAATCAGTAGACCAAATACTGCTACATTTAGAAACAATCAGACACATAGAAGAAAAAATACACACATACACATCACCATAAAAACTTTATTAAGAAATTTAAAAAACAAATGTATACATCCTTACTAACTAAACAGATCAAGGAAGAAAATATAAAAAATACAGCCTACGCCAACATAATATTCTATGATTACTAAACAATGATATACTAAGACCACTAATAAAAAAATAAAACAAAACATGTACAGACGGCAGACAAAACATATCTATTTAAACAAACGTAATTACCTAACTGTTTAAAATGATAGAAACACCACATCATGTCTTAGCAGACTACGCAAAATACTTAACAGTAAGAAAACTTCTATTAGAGACATCAAACAGACGATCAATAAAGTATTAAAAAATACTCAAAAATATCTAAAGTATCTTACAAAATACTTCATTTAATTACAAGACATATAAATAGTACATTTTTGTTATATTAAAAACATACACTTTGTATACAGGGTTAATCAAAATTACCGGAACACCTAAATAATTCTCTAACCAAACAAAAGTTTTTTAAGTTCATTTTATTTTGGAAACAAACTAATTTTTTAAGAACACCTTGTATATATTTGCATTTTTATTTAAAGATTAAATCAATTTATGTAAACATGTACAAAATGTTTTATTTAAAAAAAAAACTTAAAAAAACACTTTGTGTATTTTTACATTTCTAATGCTAATTAAGATTAACCTCTTAACAACTTTAAATAATTAATAAATTGTCTTTGAAATGATTGTTTCGATATATGTTATTGATGTTTTTTTACCGGTTTGGTTAAAATAAATGTGTATGTTTGTAAAAAAAATGATCTTAATTTGAAGTTCAAGAGTTTGAATTAATTGCTTATAACTTCAAAAATAGTACATTTTATAAAAAAAAATATTGTACAAAATTACTCAGAATTAGTCGTACACTTGTGACACTGTTTACATATAATTTTCTATTAAATTATATATAATTTTGGATAAAACTTTAAAAGATAAAAATTTTAAAAAAATTAGCAGTTTAACCAAATAGTTGGGTCATATTATTAAATTGCTATTTCTCATATTTTATGTGTTAATTATAAAGAAAAATTAATAATATACTTGAAACTTTACAATAAAATTAATGATCCTTTGTGCATAAAACAGACTTTTAAAGTTTTATCTATAATTCAAGATATAATTATATCCTGGCATTAGAATAAAAAATGTAGAAATATACATGAATGTATCAATTTCAATAATTAAATGAATAAATTAAAATTATTTTTAAACAATAGCTTGTTTAAATCCAAAAAACTTTTGTTTGAAACTTTTTTTATGGTTGGAGAAATATTTAGGTGTTTATTTACATTATGGCAGACATAGGAAAACATTAAAAACAGTATTTTTCTAAGTACGCCTGCAATGTATGTATTGACAAAATATTCTTAGTACTATCCATATGTAAAATATAATAAAAGTTAAGATGAAGCAGACCTTGCACCACAAAACCACAAAACGACCGGACAAAAACGTGTGTAGAGAAAGCTGGATAAACAATTTTCAGCATGTTATATATCTCCAAAAATAGTATTTGGTAAAGACAATATAATAATGTGAGCTTTGGTTTTACTGTATAACAGAGCTTATTTTGATTAAAAATAGTACTATGATGGCAGTTAAGTACATCAATAATTCAAAGGTAAAACTTTACTTTAACCTTCCGTCGTCAGCGCGTGAACTCTCACTTCGCACGTTTTTTTTTTAATATTTGCCTAGTTGTTGTTATTTGAGTTAGTTACAAAAAACAATATTTGAGCTTTTAAAGCGCATTTGAGTAATAGTTTGGGTTTTATATACAATTGCGGAACGTAAATCGCTGTCATTAACAAATACACTTTTTTGTAATTATTGAGTTTTTTACAAATTAATATACATGCTCTTACATTTTAAACTAAAATAATCATTGTGTAAGATTAGAGTAATATTTAAATTTTTTTTGTTTTTGAAGAGGAAATTATTTTTAATAGGCTTAGAGACTCTAATTAGAGTTTAATATAGAACTTAAAAAAATATTGCTTAGTCAACATTACAAGGTCTAGCTATTAAATAACAAGACTGCTTATAAAAAAAAGGATTATTTTAAAAATTATTCTATAATCGAATGCTCTCCTTAAATGTATTTTCCTCCCATTGCCACACACTTTTTTATTTGTTTTTTCATTAGTCAAAATAATGCTAGATTTCTTTTTTGTAAAAGCAGTTAGGAGCTCCGCCGATTATCGCTTTACCTTTTTCATCGACTCAAACCGGTTTATTTTAAAGGAAGACTTAATCTTCAAAAACAAACAAAAAGTCACAAGATGCTAAATTAGGTAAGTATTGCGTGTGTTTAAACACTGGAGTGCCTCTAGCGGCTAAATAACGCTTTACTGGCATAGCGTTTTTCCACAACTCCGGCCATTTTTTACAAACTCGCTTTTGCAGTGTTGCCAAAACTTTTAAATTGTAAGTTTACAGTGTTTTGGTCACTATTTGTAGAGTTGAAACAGTTGGACGTTGGTCATCTTTGATGCTTTTTGGGTTTTCAGAATCCGTTTTGGAATACACGCGCACAAAATAGAAAATTCTCACCATAAACTTCTTTCAACTTGTTTCAACAACTTATAGCACTCAGTCGGATTTTTTTTTTTTATTTAATAAGAAATTTCACATTGATTTGTTCCTCGTGTTTTTTGTTACACATTGTTATCGGCTTAAGAAAAACCACGTTTGTTTCTAACCTCTATAGAAAATATACTAATTCAGCAACAAAACAGTGTTTTTGTACTAAAATAGTACTTTCAGCTATCCTACGTTGCATTTGCCCCCCCCCCCTCCTCCGTCTCTCTAGCATAAAATTGTAAATAATAATAATAATAATAATACGTTTATTTATGTAGCCTAATATACAAAAAAGATATGAAAAGTCAAATAATAGTTTAAACACACACAGGTATAAAATACAATAAATAAAATTATAAAAACATATTAAAATATAGAACAATATAAACATTTAAAAGTATAAAACTATATGTAAAAAGTAAATTATAAAATATGACTGATAAAAAAAAAGAACAAATTAAAAACAGAATTAGACTCAACTAGATACAGATGCTATTGCCACATTTCATTTTCAAACTCATGTATTGAATACTAAGTTTTTTTAATAAGAAACTTTTTTATCTTTTGTTTGTAAATATTTATTGAACACTTCTTGATAACTTCGGGTAGATGATTAAACCATTTGACATCTACTGTGTCTATGCTCTTTTTGTAATTTTTAATTTACACTTAAGAATTTCAAATATGTTCTGATTTCTTGTGTTGTAATTATGACAACTACTTAAAAAAGTGAATTGATGAATATTATTTTTAACATAATATATCAATACTTGAAATATAAACAAAGAAGGTACCGTTAAAATATTTAGTTTTTTAAATGATTGTCTGCACGATATGCGAGGATGTAATCATAGAATTGATCGTACGATTCTTTTTTGCAATATGAATACTTTATTTAACTGGCTAGATGTTCCCCAAATAATTATACCATATGATAGTATTGATTGCACATGGCTGTTATAAAATAAAATTAATAAGTCTCCGATTTACCTGATGTCTTAAGTTGCACATTACAAAACAATAAGACGATAGTTTATTACAAAGATAGTCAACATGAAAATTAAAATTACAATTTGAATCTATTTTAATTCCCAGAAAGGAAATGTGGTTAGCTTCTACTACTGGTTGACGATCACATTTTATAAACAAGCTATGATCATGTTGCAAATTATTTGCAAAGAATCTAAGACAAACGGTCTTATTAGTATTTAATACAAGATTATTTTTTTTAAACCATTGTTTCATTTCTAGTAATGTATTGTTTGCCGATGATACCAGATGTTGTATACCTTGGTTGGAAGTCACCAGGAAAGAGGTATCATATGCATACATTATAGAATTTTTAAAGTTAAAATCATTTGTATATATAATAAAGAGAAGTGGCCCAAGTCCAGAACCTTGTGGCACACCTCTCTTCATATTTAATGGAAATGAGTCAAAGTTTCCTATTTTAACATAATGATATCTACTCTGAAGGTAACTCTAAAACCAATTTAGTGCTATTCCACGTATGCCATACCTCTGCACTTTGTGTAACAATATATCATGATTTACTAGTGCAAATATAGTAAATAGTAAATAGTAAATAGTGCAGTCAGTTATTATTATTAATTTGAGCTGTAATAATTATATAAAAATGTATTATCGTACAATGTCCTATGAACAAAAACGGGAAAAACTGCATAAACTAATGTTAAAATTGTTGAATGAACATAATGACAAAGTTGATGATATGTTTGATTGTCATAAAGATGACAATAAAGAAGATATAGTAAAAACGCAACAGATGCAAACGTTTTCTAATACTTAGGTTAAAAAACCACTTTTAAGATATTTTTACATAGTCAAAAATATTTATCAAAAATACGTTCGAAAACCTGATCACACATTTACCAAGTTATTTGACAATGACAAAAATAAAGCAAAAAAGTAGAGCAATACTTTCGTAAAAAAAATACAAAAGAAAATATCATACTTGTAATGCACGCTTTGATTGGTTTACTTTATTTAGCAAATTTTTGAGTTCTAAAGTCAAATCGGGTAAATGTGAATAATAACAAAGTATTGATTTAAATAACTGCTGAAGCATTTGCTGTTTGATGATATGAACACATGTGTCAAGAGACCAACAACGGACAAATTGGCTTCGATTAAAGATATACATGATACATTTATTGAAAAGTGTATATCCGCACATACAATATATAAAAACGTGATAAACAATGAGAAATTAAAAGCGTTTTGCAAAAGATTTAGTAAACCAAATAAGTATGTTTATAACTTTTGCAAAAAAGATTTAAAATTGTTTGCAATTTATATGTATATGTTGGCATTTAACCGCTAGTTGAACCAATTAGACATATCAAACAAAACATTACATGTGACATGATAACTGGTTTATCAGTTTTTTATTAGTGCGCATTTTATATACAAACTTTACGCTTACATTTTTTGAAACAATTAGAAAAAGCAAATTTAAATTACCGTTCCAAATTTAAAAAAATATACATTGGTGTTCAATATACTAAAAATGAGATAAACGTATTGTTAATATAAAGTTTTTATCATGATGAAAAGATCTACAAATCTACACAAAAACCTAAAATGGTAACAGTACTAAAGGAAATGTAGACACACTAGATAAAACGTGTGCGGCATATAATGTTGCCAGAAACACAAATAGTAGTTTTTTATTAAATACTAAATGTAGCTGCTTTAAATTTAATAGTTTTATTGTATCTTTAAAACACTAAAAAAAAAATAATTTGACAATTTTTTTTGCATTCTCTTTCTCGGGAATTACAAATATTTATACCCTAAACAATATTGGCCTAAAAATTTTTTTCAAAATAGATCATCTATAACCTGTCATAAATACTTCAAATACACAAAGAAAATAAGGAATAAAATATATATTCTTCACTCAACGGTAATATATAAGTAAAACCTTACATACAAAACCTAACTCATGCATGTTATACATAACAAATCTAACCACAATCTTACCGCGGTGGTAGTGTAGTAGTTAACCTACTCGACTGCTACACCAGAAGTTTTGGGATTGAATCTCCTATCTAGAGAGTTAGTTTTTCTGGTTAAGAAGAAATGTGTTGTAATGAGTATACCTTCATTCGGATAAAAAGAGAAACTTTAGCAAGTCCCGTAAACAGTCTCAATGTTGCGTGCATGTTAAAAAAAACCAATAATTTAAGTTGAAGTTTCTGAATTTGCGGAAAGATTCCCAAATGTGATAGTTTTAACCTCTGGCGTTGGTGATTAGCTTTGGTAACAAAAATTGAATTAAAAAAAACAGAATTTACAATCACAAAATTATTTATCTTTATACCCATATCAATCATAAGCAAAACTGTTTTTTTTTTAATTATTTTAAAACCAAGTTGAATTATAAAAACGTAAAACTCTGTTACAGCGCGTTACTGAATATTTTCCAAAAAATAACAAATCAAAGTTTATGAAAACTCAAGCATGAATACCGTACATACATTGTATTTGGAATAATTTGCAAAATAAAAATAGTTACTAAATCTTTATTGTGGTATATTGTATCATAGCAGCCAGCCAACGGCTAAGGTAGTTATCAGAGGCATAACGCGTCGAGATTAACTATAGCAAAGTAGGAAAGACAAAAAAAATAATGTAAATATATAATATAATTATATCTACTTATAACATATATTAGTTATATAACAAATCACCTCGTATATCTACATTATTATATAATATGTCATATGTGCAACTGCATACATGTCGATGCAGCATCAGCACTAATTCTTATCTTTTATGCAGGTGCAGATTGTTTTGCAGCATATATAATTGCATTGTAACGTAGTTTTAAGTTAGTCGTTAATTAGCATTACAGTATTAAACATTATTAATAAATAAACCTTGTTTTTAAAAACGGATTATTCCGAATTCGTGCGGAAAAATATTGTTTTATTTGTTTCAACAATTAATCAGTGTGTTCCTAAATAAATTACAAAACTTCGACGCATTGGATATCTGATCGACGCATTGGATGCCGCCCCGAACATTGAGGAGCATACCACAACGTATCGAGTTCCCCTGCCGTAAGAGTTCCACATAAAGACACTTCCAAATAAAATTATTAATAATATTACTGTAAGTGTATAAAATTATTTAGAAGTTTCAATTTTGCTGATGAATGCTATAACTGAAAACTCAGACTCAGACTCAGATTTAAATTCAAATTATCCCAATAATTTAAATCGATTCCGATCACGATCCCCTATTTGTTTAAGTAATAAAACTAATACTTACATAATGGCATTACCAGTTTTAAAATCTGAATATCTGGCTATGATACCAGAATTTCATGGAAAAGTTGAACTTCTCACTCGCTTTATAAAAATAAGCAAGAAACTTGTCACAAAATTTTATAATGCGACAGACCCAACTATTTTTAAAACAAATTTTTAAATGTTAAGTATAATTTCAAAAATTAAAGAAAAAGCTGCTATTAATATAGCATCGACTGTAATAGGAAATTGGTTAGATTTAAAAAACGCGCTATTAAGTTTATACGGAGATAAACGGGACTATTTTAGCCTAAATTACGAAATCAGTACATTAAAACAAAACATCAATGAGTCGCCTTTTATTTCTATAATAAACTCTTACAATTATTAAATATGCAAATTTCTTATATTACAAATCATTGCCAAAATAATAAAACTGCAATTACTTAGCAGTATTTTTTAGAAATAATGCTTTAAGAGTATTTTTAACAGGTTTGAGAGACACACAGATTTAAATATTGCGCTTAACATGCTGACAAACAATTTCCAAATGGAAACAACAGCTATTAAATATAATAAAATGTTAAACCGCTTAATTATCAACCTAGTAAACCTAGTAATGTTGGAAAACAAAATATAAATTATAATAACTCAAAACTAGGACTTTCGGGCTGGAATAAAAATTATAATATTAATTACAACAATAATAATAACAGAAATTTTGTGCAAAAACCAAAGAATACTTTTAACACTCAAAATGTTTCAAATGTTGTTAATAAAAATAGGAACGGCTAAGCTGAGCCAACCCCTATGTCTATTAGCACAACAAATACCTTCAGACCACAAAGAAATTTGAATAATGTTAAAGAACAGCAAGATATAGAAGATACCTCATTACATTTAGATGTAGATGCCCCGGAAATAGAATTGAATTAATGAGTTTAATAACTGTAGTCAATTACCATATGTAATTGACCCACAGTATAAGTTAAAAACTTAAGTTGATACTGCAAGTTTACGGTTTTTTATTAAACCAATAATTGCAAATAAAATGTTTAAAAATAAAATAAAAGTTGACTCATTTGAAGTAGCCAGTGCACATGGTGCTTCACAAAAAAAATACAGCACACAAATTTTATTTGTAAAATTATTTAAATGTAAAAAGCACTGAGTTTAAAATTTCTTTTATTTGATTTTTATTTAAGCTTTGACGTCCTATTAGGATTAGATAACCTAAGAAAAGTTAAAAGTGTTATCGATTTTAATAAAAATACTTTGGTAGGTCTAAATTATTCTATTAAACTTAACTTCGGAGATGTTTCCAAACCCCAGAATATGAATTGTGTAGTAATACCTAGTAGGTTTAAACAAGTCATTGAAGTCGATATAAAAAACGTTAAAGAAAGTGAAGTTATAATACTATATATATCAAGGTAAATAAATTAGAAATTCCTAAATGTGCTACCTATGTAAGGAATTATAAAGCATAATTTACGATTGTAAACCCTTTAGATTACAATGTAACGGTTAAAATTAAAAACCCTATAAAAGTAGATTTAATCGATGAATACAATAGGAATCTTTCCCCTAATTTTAATGCTTTAAACTTTGAAAAAAATAAATTTTACATAAATAAAATTTGCACTGATCACATGAATTGCAAAAAAAAAACAAGCAATCCAGGATATATTTCACGTAGAAAACAAACCATTGACCTTCACTAATTTAATCAAACACAATATTAAAACAACAGATGATATACCCATATACACAAAGTCGTATAGGTACGCAGAGGTCCATAGAAAAAATGTACAAACTCAAATACAAAAGAAGTTAGATCAAAATATATTTAAGCCTTCTTTTAGTCATTGGTTATCACGAATTTGGGTAGCACCCAAGAAATTAGATGCATCTGGTCGTTATCCGTTACTTAATATAACAGATTTACTTAATAAACTTGGCTGATGTCATTATTTCACCACTTTAGATCTCGGATCTGGTTTTCACCAGATTGAGATGGATGAAAAAGACATTGTCAAAACGGCATTTAACACCGAGAATGGCCACTATGAGTTTCTCAGAACGTCTTTTGGGTTAAAAAATGCCCCAGCCACGTTTTACCACGCAATAAAACAAAGAATGTCTTGTATATCTTGATGATATAATTGTTTTTAATACAAGTCTACAAGAACATCTACAACCTTTGAAAAAAGTGTTTGATCGGTTAAGAGAATCGAATTTTAAAATTCAAATTGATAAATCAGAATTTATTCGAAAAGAAATTTCATATTTAGAACATGTTGTTATTAACCTAACCTAACCTAATGAAGTTAAACGCAATCTTATCAAAATAAATTCAATACAAAAATATCCTATACTCAAAACGACTAAACAAATAAAAGGCTTTTTAGGACTTCTCGGTTATTACTAAAAGTTTATAAAAGACTTCGCAAAGTTAACAAAACTACTAACTAAGTGCTTAAAAAAATATGCTGTCATAAATATAGATGACCCAGATTATCAAAATTGCTTGAAATTGTGGAAAGATCTTTTGATCAATGAACCTTTACTTCAATATCCAAATTTTGAAGAACTATTTAATGTAACAACAGACGCTAGTAACGTTGCAATTAGAGCTGTGCTATCGCAAGGTAAAATAGGTTCAGACTTACCTGTTGCATATGCCAGCAGAACTTTGAATGATACAGAAATTCTTCAACTATTGAAAAAGAGCTTCTAGCCGTAATGTACGCTGTTAAATATACAAGACGTGCAAATTATGCAGCAAGTACCAATAATAGACAAATCACCCGACTTAACTACCCCCAGTTATTGGACAACTATATTATACATCTTAGTTGTCGCCATTAGTAGTTACATAGCAACTAAATGGATAAGAAAAAGAAGACTATTTAGCCAAAACCAAGAACCAACATTGGACCAAGCAACAGTCTTCAATTACCCGGCGATGCCAAGATCTGAGGAGGGAGGAGTTATATAACAAATTACCCTGTGTATCTACATTATTATATAATATGTTATATGTGCAACTGCATACATGTCGATGCAGCATCAGCACTAATCCTTATGTTTTATGCAGGTGCAGATTGTTTTGCACTATATATAATTGCATTGTAACGTAGTTTTAAGTTAGTTGTTAATTAGCATTACAGTATTAAACATTATTAATAAATAAACCTTTTTTAATAACGGATTATTCCGAACTATAAATATAGCTAATATATAAAAAAAATTAAATAGAATAAAAAATATAAAAAAAACTGTAAATATAATAATTGTAATAAATATAGATAGTTATAATTTAAAAAATATATATTTTGTTCAAACAGAAGTATATATTTTTTAGTTAATTCAATTAAATTCAATAATATTAATTTTTGAACTCTATTTGCGGCAACATTCAGTTAATTTAGTTTTTATTTATATTAACACTGAGTCGTCAGCATACAATAATCAAAAATTTAATTATGCATCAGTGCTTGTGAAAATGCAACGGTGTGTTGCATTTTCACAAGCATTCCTTGCGCATCTATCTATAAAAGTATTTATTAAACACGGTGCGGCAACACATTCCTGTTGAACACTATTTTCAATATTAAACAGTTGCCGAATATACTACCATCCACTTTATACTCTCCTAAAACATCCTAGTTATGTAATTAGTTACAAGATACTTTTGTTCTCACTCTCATGCATTTGCAATCACCTATTGCAGTGAAAAACAAAATCTCTCATTCATCTAACCCCTACATTAATAACTGAATTTATAATCATGTTTTTAAAACTTAAACGCATCAGTAAATTTAAATAAACTAATAAATGATGTGGAACAAATACTGATTAATAACAAGTAAACCAAAAATATGAATTCACGTTTTATAATTAAAAAGAAAGTTATTATAGATGCATTGAGGTTTATAAGAAATCATTATACCTATATTTGTATTAAAAATCTATAAAATAATTTTAAAAAACGGTGTAATACTTGTGTGAATACTAGTTGTAAACATAAACTTGCAATAATGTAGTTATACATTGTACATTTACATCTGTTTGATGTTTATATTTATACTTATAAACAGACAGCTTAAGACGAATACTAAGTTTGTTGAAGGTATAAACTGAATCTAATACATTTAGAATTTACTACAGATTATTGTAGAGCACGTTTATAATATGGGATTGTAAATAGTAGAAACTGCCTGCCTGTTCAGCAGAAAGGCCCCACTCTAAATAATTCACACAAGGATCGTTGCAATCCAGTATACTGTTGTATGCACTTGCTCTTATCAACACACGTGACTATGTTATACACAACTATAATCTCATAATAATTAGATAATGTTGAATTTATAATGTATATTATATTATATACAGATGAAGTCATAACACATACCATTATAGTATTGTAAATATAAATATTTGTTTGAAATGTATTATTTCTATCAGATAATGTTCATGTGGCAAATCATTTTAATCAATTTTTTGAAAAATTAATTATCAATAATAAATTAATGGTTTTTCAATATTATTAATGCTTTATAGCACTTATTTACATAAAACATTCAATATAAATATTTAATTTGTTTATTAAAATAATTGGCGTGTAGTTAGTTTTCTAGTTGTAATTTATTAAAATATTTATTTTATTTATTACATTTTATTATTACCAACAATGGTTTGCTTTAATTTTTATTATGCGTTTTTACTGATAGTTTAAGGTAACGCATAAATTTAATAACTATAATATGTAATATTAACACAAAAATTAAAATTAAGTCAGGTTAAGTGTGTGTAAAAATGCATGCACATATTGTGTTTAATTTCAACGAGTAAAGTCACAGTAATAAATGTTGCCCAAAGTAAAATTTTATTTGTAAAATAAAATTGTCAAATGTTTTGATCTCAAAATCTGTATTGATTATTTGAGATAAAATTGTTTTGATTTAAAAAATTAACAATGTAGAAAATAATATATTTTTCAAGTTTTTTTGAAAAAATAGGCAGTATTAAATTTAATCCATAGTTAAAAAATGGACATGTTTCCCCGAAAACAATTTAAAAATGTTTCTTGTTTATATGATACGGCAAATATGTTGGTTAGAATAAAAGCTAATTCAGTTGCAATTTTTTTAAGAAGATTCATTTAAAAAGACATATTTAAACGACTCGTAAAATTATAAAGATCATATCTTAGCAATTGATAGATATGGGTTGTAATAATATATAAATAATATAAGTTGTTTCATGGTTAATGGATAAAAAATAATAAATACAAAAAGTAATTTATTTTATCAATATTTATTAGGTTGTGAAGGTCACGCGATAGAAGGACTTGCGTCGCGGGAGAAGGAAGGTCTGTAGACGGCTTTTTCTTGGCGCGTCTTTTGTGAAAGAAAAACGATATTAATTTTTGGTGATAGTGTGTTGTTTATTAAAGATTAATGTTTAGTGCATGTGATTTTACAACCAAAGTTAGTAATATGTTCGTTTTTATTCAATCATTATCATCTTTTCATTTCTTTTTAAGGGGGCAGTTTGATTAGTGTCATAAAAACTACGAGCAGAACTCACTTAATTTAATTTTTTTTTCAAATCGGTTTTTTGCAACGTGTAGAGAATGAAATTTTCAAATCTAATAAAATCTATAAAAATCCAAAACCTTCAATTGTTTGTTAAATTTTGATATTAGTTTGTAATTTTTTTGTTAAAATATTTGCTTAAACTTTAAAAGTTATACTTCATTGAACATTAAACTTAGTAATCTTTTTAATGTGCTATAAGTTATTATATATTATATAAGTCTTAAATAACAATTGTTACAGATCTGCTCGTAGTTGTGAATGTATGATGTTGACGCATAGCAAAAAGATCTTTTATAAATATTTGTTTTATGTCTAGGAATTGTGAGTAAGTAATGATATCTGCGCTCTAAACTAGTTGTATTAACACCATATGTTGGTTTAATACAATTATATAGATAAAAAGGTATTTTAGTTACAAGGACTGAATGTGCCAGGGTTACTAGATGTAGTAATCTACATGTCAAGCCAGTTAAGATGACTTAGACGGTATCGCACATGATCTCTAGCTCGTAAGTTGTACACAAACCTAATACAACTGTTTTAGATTTTTTGTAGTCTGTATCTACTTGCAACGTCAAGGCAAAGCTTGTACATCACTTTAGTTAGCATGACATAAAACAAGTTCTTCAGATAAAGTACGTTTCAACTAATAAGTTAATAATTGTTTATTATTATATAATAAACGTAAAGCTCCATAACTTTTTTGAACGATCTTAAATACCTGACCACAAAACCGTAAGTGAGAATCAATTATAAAACCCAAGATTTTTAACTTAATTTATATTATCTATAACAATATCATTAATTTTAATACACTAGTTTGCTTTTGCCCAATCTTTATGTTTTCCAACGTAAAATAGTTTTAGATTTATTTAGATTCATAGATAAACCATTAGAAGTGCAGTATTTATAAATTTATTTTTGTAATTTTTTTAAAGATCTTCATTAATTTTAAGTGATAGATTGTTAGGAAATTCGGTTTTATCAAAAGTATAATAAATTTGAGGATTATCGGTATATTGATGTACAGTACCTTAGACACATTTCTACTTAATGTAGCAGTAATCAGTGTAAATAAAAGGAGTCTAAGAACAGAACCTTGAAGAACCACGCAAGGCACATTCATTAAATTAGATGTCTAAAACCATTTGTTGGAAACGATCACTAAGCTAACTTTTAAAAATTGAATAGTTGCATTGTTTAAATTAAAGTGTTTTAATATTTAATATACAAAAATTTAGTAAAACCAATGTCACCGATCTACCATTATCTACTAAGTTAATAATATCTTGAGTAACTTTTGAAAGTGCTGTACTGGTGTTGTGACCTTTTCTAAAGCCTAACTGATTATAACAGGAAATAAATTATTTTGCTAAGTTAAGTTGTTCAAATATAATTTTCTCAATATTTTAAATAACGCAGACAAGATGCTAATTGGTTTTGACGGATTTTAAATTTTAGCAAAGGCACAACCAACGCAGTTTTCTAGCATCTGGAAAAGTATCTAGTTTCTAAACAACAATTAATTATGTGCAATATTTAAGGATGTATAAATAGGCAACAAAGTCAAATTATTTTTAAATTAATAAAATCAGAAGCATTATAACTAAAGGTTTTTATAATTTTTATAAAAGTGCTTACATCAATTAACTCAAGCTCAAACTCTTGAGTTTGGCAAATACGTGTTGAAGTGTATTGCAATTAAATCAAAACTATTGACTAAAATTGTTATCTGAGCTAACAAAATGCATATTAATAACATTTACATCGCACAGATTAGGAAGTGTAGATGTGTTATTTTGACGATCATAAATATCAAGTTGTTTCAATGCAGACCAAATAGAGTGAGGTGAGTTCTTAGTTACAAAATCAAAAAAAACCTTTTTTTTTGTTAAGTATGGCATTGGTGATATAATTACGCATATTTTTGTAGTTGTTCCAATCAATTGTACTTTTATTTTTTTTTAATTTAGATTAGAAAATTATCTCTAGTTTTTATCATTATTTTTACAACAAGCGTAATCCAAGGTGTACTACGCTTGCGAATAGTTTCAGTTTTATAAAGAACATGTATGTCAAAGACATGAAGTATGTAACTGTTAAGTAAAGCTACTTATGTGTATTGAAGGTATGTCAACAACATGGTGGTTTCAGGAAAGATTATGTAAGATTGTAACCCATAGAAAACAGATTGAAGAGATTTAGACAGAGATTTGTTATTTTGTTAAGTATTTAATTTTAAAACAGTAAGAAATTTAGTTTTTTTGTTGTGAGAAGTACCCAAATCAAATAATAATTTTAAATATTTGCTTAATAAAGCTACAGATTTTAACCTAGAAATTTCAAAACGTTCTGTCATATTTGTTGATATGGTCTTTGGAAAGTATAAAGGGTGCTGTCATCTACAAAATTATAAACAAAAATTTTAATAATTTGATAATTTTAATATATAAAAATAAAGTTATTTTGTTCTAAAACATTGACAATGTGGAAAGTAATATATCCATGTTTAGATATAAAATGTACATGTGCAATTTTCTAACAATTTAAGAATTTATCTTTTTTACATGCTAAGTATATATTTAAATCAAAATAAAAGTTAATTTATTTGGAAATGTGAAATGTTTTTTTGGTATTTAGAAAAATATTTTTTTGACAACATGTTGCCTAAAGTGGAAACACTATTTCAACAAATTCGGCGCGGACAATATGGCGCGAGAAAACCTCGGCGCTGGCCGATTCGGCGCCGGCCGTTTTGGCGTCGGCCGTTTCGGCGCCAGAACTTTTCAAATAAATATATACATTATAATAAAATTGATTTGTTTTTTGATACATAATGAATATTGTATGATAAATAAAATATAAAATACATAAATCTTTCATAACATATCAAATACAATGGGTGATTAATTTTTATTTTTTAATTATAGGTAATGACCTGAAAAGTATAAAGGATAATTAATAGTCTATTAAAATAAATAACAAGTAGAATTAACAATATAAAATGTTGAAACATTAAGATTTTATTTATCTTACATTATTTATTATGTTTTATATACAAATAGATTTATGATTATATGTATTTAATTATTTCATTTGAAAAGTTGTGGCGCCGAAATGGCCGGCACCGAAACGGCTTGCGCCGATGTGTCCCCGCGCCGAATCGGCCTAGCGAAAGTGTCCTAGACCCTTATTTTACTACTAGCCGGCGGATTTATAGATAAACCATAAAAAAAACTAGTAGAATTAGATGCAAATTGGTTTGCAAAAATATCTGTTTTTCATTTAAATTACTAAATTAATTGTTTTAATTATTTTGATAAAGAAGTAATTAAAATTTTAAATTACCTTTTGCAAAGAATTTATTGTTTATAGAAGTTTGTGTTGTTTATGAAAAGCTAAAATTTAATTAGCTTTGTTTCTGCCAATCTTATCTTTTTCAGATTGTATTATTATGTTGTAAACATTGTAGCTTTTTATAATTATCTTCAGTTTGTTTAAAACAATTGCTGATGGGTCCGGGGGGATAGAGGGTGAAATGATCTTTTTCACAAATATTCAAATTACTTCAAAAATTAATTTTCTAGCATAAAAAAAAACAAGTTTAGTAAGATTCAAAAATTTTGATAACCCCTTCTTTTCTATAAGGGGCAAAAAATAGCATTTTTATGTTTTCCTTTTTTTTCCGCACTTATTAAATGAAAAATTCCGAAAAAATCATGGAAGTAAAGTTTTGAGTGTTTTTCAAACACATTTTTTCAGCCCTTTAAACCCTGTATACAACCTTTAAAAAAATTCCAGAAAGGTTAACATTTTTTTTAAGTTATCTAAATCTTTGATTGTATAAAATCTATTTTTTTTTACTTTATAAGTAATTAAAAAATCTAAATCCAAGATTTTGTTGAAAGTTTTGCAAGTGGTGCGCCACTATTAAAATTTGATTTTTCCACTTTTTTGTCATTTATACAGTTTTTTTCTGCTTTTGTAACTCTGCAAAACATTTATAGTTTTTAAAATACCAAAATTCGGATTCTACGAAAAATTTTACATCAAGTAGGTAATCTGGGTATAACATTTTCATCAATTTGCAATAATTTGACTGCCCAAAACACGATTTATCGTAATTTTACCAGACAAAAAACAAATTAATTAATTTTGTTTCCAGTTTTTTAAATGTCAAATTTGTATTTCTAGCTACAATTTTTTTCACAATTTAAAGACTTTTTGAACTAAAAAATCAAAATTCAAAAACTGTTAGTAATATAGACGCTGGACAAACTCCATCATCTTTAGAAGAATGAAATCTATCAAGATAATCGGTTTTTTTTTTTAATTTCAACCCTTTTTCAGAATAAAAAACATAAAATTCACATTAATGGCTGTAATTTTTAAATAGTTCAACTTTTTTAATTTTAATTTTTTTACTTGATAGGGTTTATCAAAAGCTTTGTAATGATGTACAATAAAGCAGTCTTGCGGGACATACTAACACAAATAAAAATTTTATTTGGTTTTGGGTGGTCCAGAAGGGTTGAAATTGACTTTAACTTATCTAAACTTTCAATTGCTTAAAATTTTATTTTTTTATTTAATGAGCAATTGATAAATCTACATTTATGAATTTAATGAGATTTTTGCAAGTCGTGCGCCACTATTAAAAATCAATTTTTCTACTTTTTGCTATTTTTCACAGTTTTGGGTGGTCCAAAAGAGTTAAAATTAATTTTAGGTTATCTAAAGCTTTAATTGCATAGAATATGCTGCTTTATTATATTAAAAAAGTTGAACCGTTTAAAAATGACAGATAACTTTAAATTTCATGTCTTTTCTAAAAAGAAAAATTGAAATTAAAAAAAAAATGTTAAACCGATTAATTGGATAGATTTCATCCTTCTGAAGATAAGGGAGTTTGTCCAATGTATCTATAACTAACCGTTTTTGAGTTTTGATTTTTTAGTTCAAAAAGTCTTTAAATTGTGAAAAAAATTTAATATGGGTGGTTTTTTTGACCTTTACCAATTTTAATAAAAATTAGTTTACTGACTAAATTTGTAGCAAAAAATCTAAAAAAATCATGAATCTAGATTTTTTAATTACTTTAAAGTAAAAAAATTAAATTTTATGCAATCGGAGGTTTAGATAACCTAAAATAAATTTTAACCTTTCTGGAATTTTTTTAAGAGTTGTATACAGGGTTTGAAGGGGTTATCAAAAATAGTGTTTGAAGACCATCAAAACTCTACTTCTATGATTTTATTTTTATTTTTTATTCACTAGGTGCAGAAAAAAAAACTAAATAAATGTTATTTTTTTGCCTTCTATAGAAAAGGGGGGGTATCAAAGTTTTTTAATCTTACTAAACATGTTTTTTTAATGCTAGAAAAATAATTTTTGAAGTAATTTGGATATTATATTTGTGATTTCACATATGTTAACCGAGGGGACTCTTTGTTAAATGTTTTTTTTTGCTTTTTGTTAAAAGCTTGTTTTGTCTAAATTAAGTACAAGTACTTTTGTTTAAAAAAAATGAAATTTTTTTATGACTGTTTAAATGTTTTTTTTTTCAATTTTTTGTTTCAATATGTGGATTCTTAAAATATAAGCAAAATCAAAATCAAAGTTATTAAAAAAAATTTACTATGTTTATCTTAGAACAATGATAAATGAGACGTTGTTTAGGTTAAGAACTAATAAGAAAACATGTTTTAACAAAAAAACGTAAAGTAAATTATAGAAGTTTTCTAAAGCAATCTTAACAGAAAATGTTGTAATCACTGAGATAGTTGAATACATTTTTTTAAAACTTGTTGAAAGATTATCAAAGTAGTGTAAAAATGCCTTATTTAGAAAACAGTATATGCTTGTAAGAAAAATATTTTTATCAAAAAAAATTAGTTTAAGAAAAATGCTATTATAAACAACGTCTTGAATTTTGTACATTATCATCTAGATTATAATCAAAATTTACTAAATTAAAACAATCTTATTGTTGTTAGTTTTAGCCAAAAATGTATATAAGGTTTTCTATGTTCAGAATTTAAATTTGTTTAGACCAGAAACAAAAGAGATATTAATTTTTGAGCTATAAACTAATAGAAAGTACAAACTTACTTTAAATTAAAGCCAAAAACTTCAACAATAAAATTTATTTATTAAATAACATGAAATTAAGCATAAATAATGAAAAATATTGCTTATTCAACAAGAAAAAAAATTGATAATTCAGAATTGTTTTAGACTTAATTAATTATTATTTAAATAAATTATCTCAATAAATAAACTTTTTTTTCTTGCATAATGAAATAACTGCATTTGTCATCAATAAAAAATACTGGTGTAAATAATAAACCAAAATGTATACATTAAAACGCAATTAACAAATATAACATAAACTCTTATCTTGGTAACTAATACTCGTAATACAAACAGTGTTGCGAATATGAGAGATTTGAACTCGCTTCGTAATGATTTGGTGTAACTTGGCTCACACAATTGTCCGGGTGGTAATTAAAGCGGCACGCGGTTTGGCTGTGGGCATCAGGTTGAAAATGGTGATGGTTGTAATATAGACCGAAGGGGATTGTTCGTTATTAATTAAATAACAAATTAATAATTGGAAGCTTAAAAAAAATATAACAATTATTATTAGCAAAAAAACGATTTTTGTTTGTTGGAAATTTAATTCCGAAAATAACGTTAAATTGTCAAATAATAATTAAATTTCACATGTAATTTCAAAGTCCGCGCAATCCCTATGCAGATGGAACACAAAAATTCATTAAAAGTAAATAATTGTTAAATTTGTATTTTAATTTACTTAATTACAAATTATTTGTGTAGTTTGCGTTCTCACAAAATCACTGCATAAAATAGGCAAATTGTAAAAAATGCTCTTTTAAAGTACAACAATAAGTAAAAAAAAATTATCTTAAAAAAGGTGAAGATGTGAAAGAAGACAAAAATGTAAAAAAAAAAATTCTTATAATAATAATAATAATAATAATAATAATAATAATAATAATAATAATAATAATAATAATAATAATAATGATAAAACTTAAAATAGTGGTAACTGAATGATCAGTTTTATTAAACTTGACAATTACAACACGTAATAAAACATATAGGACGCAAATTAAGGTCGCGCCAGCATAATCGGGCACCTCCCGATAAGAATCGTTCGTTGGAAATACAAAGACCAAAGACGCTACATCATCGGCCACCTGATTACATCAGCAGGAAATATATTATAAAATAAAATAACTTTCATATTTAAACTTAGTTTATAATAAACTTTTGTAAAATAATGTTGTGGTTTTGTGATTATTTAACTTTATTGTATTTATGAATAAATATTACATAAAGTTTATTCATATCGTGTTAAAATCATTATTGGCAAAGGCAGGGTTCTTTAACGTTTCCACAGCTACGAAGCGGTCTGTTTTAACAATTTATGAAGAAATACCACCGACACAATTTCCAACATTATTATACATTGACTCAGCAGAATCAAAAAAGACTGCAAGAGAAGCGATAAAAACAGAGAAATAATTATCAGTATTATACAGTAATCTCTTCAATATATCTTAACGAAATTGATAAATTCATTCGATTATTAGGTCTTCTGAAATAAATCAGATTGATTTAAAAACAAGATTAAAGTATAATAAATATTTTTATTAAGTTTAATTGAATTATAAACTTATATATTATGTTTTAATATTTAATAATACGTACGATGATAGAATTTTTTGTACGCCTATGAGACGTATTTTATTGTTTTCGTTTGCAAGATTAAAGTTTTAGTGATTTAGTTGTATTTAATTATTATAGAGTGCTGTGTTGTTGTGTATAGTATAGTTTTTAATATAGTATACTACGATTGTTATTTTATCTTTGTTTAGTGAAGTAATTGTAGTTTGTAAGTAATTAACCTGTATGTACTTTTCCCGCCAATAAGCGCATAAACGCTACCTACCGTACCTGGTTGGTGTTATTTTTACCAGTGGCGTAACAGCTGGGTTTTATTCTGTTATTATTGTTATTATTTATATGTTATTTAACATATTTTATATCTTTTCTTGGTCTATATTTTTGTAACTATTTCCGTGGTCTGCTATTTATTGTTTGTTTTACTAAGGCACTTGGTAAACGACCCTACCAGCGTGAAACTTGTTTCTATAATTTAATTCCTAATCTAATCCTATATTTGTTTTTAATTTTTTAATTTTAACTGCTATTTGGACTAACCAATATAGTTAAGTGTTTAAATTGACAAAAAGACTTACAAATCCATCATTTTGCAAATTCTATTCTATATCTAAAAGATAAATGATAAAGATTGGATATGTTCTACTTGCACAAAATCTATGAAATCACAGAAAGTAGATATTCGTAGTTCTACTAGCAGCTTGTCTAAAGATGTAGTTGATTCAGGTAAAGATTACCTTTCAAAGGCGTTCTTTTTAGAACAATTTAATGCATTTTTTAAGAAAATTTTATTTCAACTTGCTACATGTACTGCACTTGTTAATGATATCGGTGAAAGAGTTCAAAGTCTCAAGGAATAAAACATTAAACTCTAAGTTGATATAGTAATCTTAAAAGAAAACCAACCACGAAGTTTGGATGAAGCTATACTTGAGAATCGGGACCGTCAACAAAAAGCAGTGAACGTTATGGTTTTTAATTTTTGCGAATCTTGTTTATCAAATCCAAATCAACGTCAGTCTGAAGATAAAACAAATGTCAAAAATTAATGAGCAATAAAATCATATCTAATCATACAATTAAAAAAGTGGTACGTGTTGGCCTTAATAAATCATTATCTCGCCCGATAAAAGTAATTTTTAATATTGAGGAATCAGCTAAAGCTTTAATTTAACATTGTAGAGTAAAGGAACTTAGAGTCGCGGTTAACGTCAGATGGAGAACGGACGTGTTCGCTTAAGTGCTTAACGGTGATTTAAATAGTGATTAGCAGATGATTATCTGAGAAATTTAAAAAGTAGAGAACTGTAAATTAATACTAACAGTGATAAGAAGTGCAAGAAAAGTTTTGTGGAAATGCAAAAGGTGTAACAACTGTGATAGGGACACATTAAAAAAGGTGCGGTCGTGTTTTAAAAACACACTCGTGTGTCCAAAACAAAAAAGTCAAAAACGCACAATGGATGCATTTTAAAAAAACGGGATGTTGCAAAGAACACCGCCGGAGAAAAAAAAATTATGAACCCTGGTCAAACCACAAAAAGGGAAAGAGATGTAAACTCGCCAGGCAATACCAATGAGGCGAGAAGAGTAAATAACCCTACAACAATTGAACACACACTAAAGTGGAAATTAAAAAGGTGGCAAATCTCCTAGAGATGAATATGGAGAAACTGGAGTTTGAAAAAATTCAGAAAACAGAACAAGAGAAAAAAAATAAAATAAAAATAGGGACAGAAATGTCGACACAAACAGTAGAGACTGGAGATAATAAAAAAGAAAATATTCAAACCCATTTCATCTCAGACCAAGAGGTAATGAAGGTTAATGAAAACGACATTAAAAAAAAATCATTAACAAAGAATGAAGAGAAACGGACTACAAATTTGTAATAGTGGAAAATAATAATCCAATAATGGGAAAAGAGAGTGATACTGGAGTATTAATAAATGATGATAAAATAGGAAAAGAATTGGGTATTCTACTACAAGCCAAAGTAAAATACCCAGAATTAATGGTTAAAGACGGAGATGAAGAAACTCCATATGTAGAAAATTTAAGAAATTTAAGCGGGAAAATGTGGGAAAAGTGCACATTATTAAACAGAGAGTCAAAACAGCAGGAAAAAGAGAGATAATTATTTTAATAACTATAGAACAAAGCAAAAGTATTGAATATCAGTGAAAAAAGTATATCAATACCAACTGGAATAGCGCAAAGAAAGGCAAAAACATTTGTGGAGATGGCAGGAAGAACAACTCATACAAAAGTGAGACTCTGCGTGCCAACAAGTATTAGAGCCAAATGAAAATAAAAGATCAAGAACAGAAACAGGAGCTATAATAGTGAGCAAACAAGGCGTAACTTATGCAGACTTGTTAAGACAGGCAAAACAACAGATAAAAGTATCTACATTCAAGGAGATAAGAAAAACAAGAAAAGGGGAGTTAGTAATAACAAAGGGAAATGAGACCAAAAAAAAAAAAAAAATAAGAAATGGAATGGAAGATTACTATGTAAGAAAAGCCAACAACGTACTCACAGAACTAGTGATTATCAAAGTTATTAGTCAGGAGACTACCAGAGAAGAAATATTGGAATAAATTATAAACAAAGCAAACACAGAAGGAAGTACGATAATATCCATAAAAAAGGGTATTGAGAAAAAAAAACAGCTAGTCAAGATGGAAAAAAAAAGCTGCGGAACAGATAATAAAAAAAAAGAAGAATAAACATAGAACTCAAAAGATGCAGAGTAAAAAAAGTAACAGCTAACGAGAGAAAATGTTACAAATGCTGGATGAAAGGTCATGTAGCGGCGGAATGCAAAGGAAAAGATAGGTTACTGCTATGCATAAAATGCGGAAAAGAGGGACATCAGGTTGCAGAATGCAAGAACAGAAAATTTTGTATAGAATGCGCAACGATCGGACACAGAACGGGAGAGACGAAGGGCAACCAAAATCTATAAGTTTATACAAACAAACATAGAGAGGGGAAGAGAGGCACACGATATACTGATAGCAACATCAGAGAGAAAAGAAATAGACCTAGTGATAGTGAGTGAACCAAACAAAAACAAACTAAATAGTAAGTGGATAAGAGACAGTAAAACAGATGCTGCTATTTTATTTTATAGGGGAAAATGTAAGGACAAAGTAGAAAGATGAGGAACACCAAAAGAAGGAATAGTGTGGGCTGAAGTAGAAAGTATGATAGATTACAGCTGTTATATCAGTCCAAACTGCAGAATGGAATACTATCAGGAGTAGATAGAAGAATTAGAGAACAGTTTAAGAAAACAGAAAAGCAAAAAAATCATAGTAGGAGGAGATTTCAACGCAAAATCACCGAGATGTTGAGGATTTAAGAGGAAAAATCTTAGAGGAGATGATAGCTGGGTTAAACCTTACCATTTTCAACATAGGAGACAAACCTACGTTTGTAAAAGGAAGCTCAAAATCACATATTGACATTACTATACCAACATGGGAAATGGCAGGAATTACCATTTCCAACAAAGGAGACAAACCTACGTTTGTAAGAGGAAGTTCAAAATCACATATTAACATTACTATAGCAACATGGGAAATAGCAGGAATAGTGAATGAATAGAACGTGACAGAAGAGAAAAATCACTGAGTTTACACAAACATTGATGAATATAATACAAAGGAGAAAGGAAGACAGGAGTACACGAAAGAAGGTAGATGGAACGTAAGAAGAATGGACAAAGAGAAGATAAAGAGAGCCATGGAAACAGAAAAAGTTACAGAAAACGAAAACATAAAGAAAATATTCGAAAGATACTCAGAAAAGCTGAGAAAAGCGGCGGATGAAGCAATTCCAAGGGACAGAGAAGGAGGGCAAAAAGGACCATACTGGTGGTGCAAGGAAATACAAAAATGCAGAAAAAAACAATACAAACATAAAGGAAAGTCAAAAGACAGAGAAAAAGAGGAGAAAATACAGAGGAAACGGAGGAGGAACTAAAAAACGACAGAAAAATCTTAAAAAAGGCAATCAGGGGTAGCAGAAGAAAATGCTGGAAAAAAATGATGGAATCTATAAACGGTGATCCTTAGGAAAAACCGTACAAAATAGTGATGAACAAACTAGGAGCAAAAGAGAGTTTACCCAAAAGAAGAAGAACCAGAAATTAAAAAAAAAGAAGAAACAGTCATGGCAACAGTGGAAGAGATAAAGGAAATCATAAAAGAATTGTCTAATAACAAAGCACCAAGTCCGGACAAAATAACAACAGAGATTGTTAAATCAGCTCTTGACGGAAATGAGGTAGAAATAATTCAAATAATCAACAGATGCCTGAAAGACAGAATTTTTTCAGAATGTTAGAAAGAAGCCATCCTAGTACTGATGGAGAAAAAGAAAAAAGTAGGAAAAGCGACTTCATACAGACCAATATGCTTAATAAACGCACTAGCTAAAATAATGGAGAAAGTCATTGTACTAAAAATGGAACAAGAAATAGAAGAAAAAGAAAAATGGGAAATAAAACAATACTGATTTACCAAGAGAAAAACAACCTTAGGAGCTATAGACAAAGTAAAAGCAATAGCAGAAGAAACAAACAGCGGAACGCAAAGGAAAAGATAACACTGTGTAATGGACATACAAAACGCGTTTAACAGCGTGTCATGGGAAGCAATTATAGAAGCCGCAAAAAAAAAGAGTTCTGAAAAAGATAACAATCAAGATCATATGGTGCTATTTACAGGGTAGAAACCTAATGACCAAGAACGGAAGATTCAAACCTACGAGAGGGATACCACAGGGCTCAGCACTAGGACCAAAACTATGGAACCTTGTTTATAACGAGTTACTTCAAATGAGGTTGCCGTAAGGCGTGACAATAACGGCATTTGCGGACGACGTAGCACTAGTAGGTAGGGACGTAGAAATGAATATACTAAAAGGAAGACTAGAGCTGGCAATAGATATGATACAGTTGTGGATGAGAAATAAAAGTTTAAAATTTGCAACACAAAAAACAGAAGCTGCCTGGCTATCGACTAAAAGAACTAATAGAGGAACAGGTATGATACAGGTAGGAGACCAAGTGATAACCATAGGGAAATCAAATATCTTGTGTAACACTTGAAACAAAGAGATGGAATGAACAGGTTAGGGAAGCAGTCATGGGAACAAAGGAACTGGAGAGAAAGCTCGGTAGACTTATGCCAAACAGGAGGTCCAGGAGAAGATGCCAGAAGGTTAATAGCAACAGCAGCAAGAAGCGAATTGTTATACGCCGCAGAAACATGGGGAGAAGCCATGAAAACAAAAAAAAAAACAGAAATGAAATAAAAGGAGCTACAAGAGCCAGTTTGTTAAGGATCTGCAGGGCTTACAGAACGGTGTCACAAGAGGCAGTAGAGGTGATTGCGGCAACACCTCCCGCGGATATGATGGTGGAAAAAAGAATAGAAATAAAAAAACTAATAAAAGAAGGAACCTGTAAAAAGGATGCTAAGTTAATAGCAAGAGAGAAGACAGTGGAAAGATGACAAAGACAGTGGAATAGAGGATAAAAAGGAGAATAGACAAGAAAACTAATACCGGAGATAAAAGAGTGGGTAGAGAAAAAACCCGAGACGTGCTATTATACAACACAAATACTGACCGGACATGGAGCTTTTAGAAAGTTCTTGCAACAAATTTAAAAAATCAAGTAAAAGGAAAGATGTATGATCTGTCTAGAAGAAACACACAATAATGCAGAACACACTCTAGTAGAATGCGAATTGTGGGAGGAAGATAGAAAAAAACTAGAAAAAATACTAGAAAGCAAAGTGGATAAAACAACAATAATTAAGAAATGCCTAAAAGATGAAAATAAATGGAGGGCGCTAAAAAACTTTGCAATAAGAGTACTTAGAAAAAAAAATGAGTAGTTTGACAATGGAAGAATATAGAAAAAAAACAAACAAACAATGGAAACAAACACACAAAATAAAAACCATAAAAGAGAAATGAGAGAAACAAGAAAAGCAAAATAGAAACAACAAAACAGAGAAAAAGATCATACTGACAGGAAGGACAGGATTATTATACATACCAAGAAATAGAAGAAAATAGAAGAACATTTACAGAAACTACAATACCATACGAAATTGCAGAGATAAAGAGAAGGAGAAAAAAATGCTAAAGGAATGCAGTTGTTGAGGCCAACACCTCACTACGTCCAAAAAAAGGAGAAGTTTGTGTGGGTGTGGATAACACTCTCAAACAACAGGCAGAAATCAAGAAAATTTGCAGTACATTATTAAATCGTCGTAAATTAGAAGGTCAACAGATCATCAGCTTACAGTTAGATCAAAGAATTCGAAGGATAGTGGAAAATAAAGTCCTAAATAATGCAAAAACGGACATTAACTATTTATTATCAGAATGTCAATGGGTTAAGAACCAAGTTAGAACATTTGTCAAATAACGTAAGACTTTGTAATTTTGTTACATATTTTAATTTTTTGTGAAACTAATTTTTATGACGATATTTTATCTTCTAAAGTAGGATTAACCTCATTTTGTATTTATAGGAAAGATAGAAGTACAGAAAGTAGTGTTAAAAAAGCAAAGGTGGTGTTTTATTTGAAATTGAAATAGCTACTTTTTGATACAGTCAAACATGTTTTTTTCAGAATTAAGCACCAAACAAACTGCTACATATTTGGCGCAGTTTATATACCACCATTAAGTAATATTTTAAAGTATATGTCTATATTACTGTTAAGCTGTTAAAAATATTGTTTACAATTACGTAGACGCCAATATTTATATATTTGGAGATTATAACATTCCAGGGTTTAACTGGACAAATGGTGTAATTGAATTTGGAAGTAGTGCCTTAAGCTTGTCAAAACATCTTTAAATAAAACGTTTTTGTATCTAAATATGCACCAACTCAATACAATAAGAAATAGTAAAGGCTCTCTATTAGACTTGGTGTTTGCCACTAACAAAAACATGCTTCTTAGTACTTCTGACAATCATTTACTTTCCTGCAATAAATATCATTCAGTTTTTACATACAACTCATAAATCTAATATAGAATTCAAAACATTAAATTATTCTAAAGCCTATACATATAACTTTAAATAAGCTAAACTAGTGAGCATTTAGAATTACTTTTATTTTGTGGATTGGAAGTTTCTGTTTGAGGGTTTCAATTTTAAAGACTGCACAGAAATATTTTATGATACATTGTATACTTGCGTTGACTTATTTGTTTCTAAATTTACCACAAATTAGACCCTCAAAAAAATTACAAAAATTAATAACAAAACAAATATTACTGAAAACCTATAGAGATTCTGGTCGATTTGAAGAATATTTACATTTTACAGACATATAAATAAATGCAAGTTGGAAAATGATTTATGTTATAAAGAGTGCATCAGTAATCTGGAAAGAAAAGTTTATACCTACTCAAAGAGTTTTTGAAGATTCTGATCATAGCATTCTTAACATTATGCATAATGATAATGTGACGATCTACAGGAGAAGAAATTTCTAACTTATTTTTTTCATATTTTTTTCCACTAAATTACTGGAGCCCGAAACACTTAAAATTAGCTATGCTATCAACATTAACTCTTGTAACATCACTTTAAAAAAAGTTAAAAACAAAATATTTTGACTTAAATTGGACGTTAGACCTAGTGTTGATGGTATACCAGCATCTATACTTGAGCAATGTAAAAATGAATTGCGGCCCCTTTTAAAAAAACTTTGAGTTTGAACTAAAAAAGTTTCTTGACGTCATTGGAATATTTTAATACTCTTGGGAAAAAAATTGACCTATGTTGAATTCCGAACAATTTTAATTTAAACCGCGATTTTTTGTTTCATAAAATAATAAAATTGTTTTGAGTAATTCCATAAAAAAGAAGCTTTTTTATCAAAAAAACGCAATTAATAGCTAAATTTTTATTATGACATTCAAAAAACATATACTTGCACTTTTAGTTGTTAAAATAAATAAATGAAATAATATACTAGCTAAAAAATAAGGATTTTGAAGTGATTGATGAAAACTGAAAGTTCTTGCAATTCCTGTATCCGGATTAATAAACTAAAAATTTTAAAAACCTTAATTAAACCCAACTAATTAAAAAAAATACCCAACTTGTACAATATAATTAAATGATTAAAAAAAAATTTAAATTTAAAATTGTTTACAAAAAAATTGCAGAATTATTTTATAAGAAAAAGCTAATTAGTGAAATGATACACATAAAAATAAACCAAACATGTAACTTCCAGCAAGATATAGAGGGTCTGAGCGTCATGTATCATAATATAATTAATTCGATAAATAAAAAATAAATATAATAATCATAATATAAATAACAATTCATAACTTAAAATTATATATTGTCATGTAAATTATAATAATTTCAATTCCGGAACAATTTCCTTAAATAAATAAATACACTCGGTATTATATTATCCTATTTTCTATAACATATATCAACAAAAAAACTGGTTATTCTGTTACCCCGCAAAAGGAGTATAGAGGGGATTCAATAATATATAAAAAATGTGTTTTATATATTAAAGTTCCATTTCACTTTTGCTATTCATTCGAATTGGGTCGTTTAGAAGTTTTTCTAATAGAAAAATTAAGAATTATACATAAACTGATCAATATGGAACTAATAATCATCTAGAGAATAACTGAAAATGATTAAAACTAATTCATTATTTAAATGGTGAGTTCACTTTACATTTTAACTGTATATAAAATAAATAGGATTTGTTGTTTTTTCTTGTCGCTGCTTTTTCGTTGCGAAATAATACCGCATGTAATGTTTTACACATTCTTTTAAATGTATATTTTATTAATACCATTTTATATTGTTAACCTTATTTTAATTAAGATAGTATATTGTATTAAATTTATTCATCCTTTGTTCATTTTGTCGTTGTTTGTACTACTAATTTATAATGTATTTTAAATCTTACAGTGCTGAGGAAGTAAGTACATGCCCGAAACGTTCATTTTTATTATAAATAAATGGAAATAAAGTTTTAAAAATAATATAATAAATAGTCCTATTGCTGAATAATACCCAAACAAAACTTACTAGTAGTATTGTTATGGATAAATATTAAATCCTATCACATCTACGAGAATATTGGTAAACCTTTCTCTCTAGAAAAATATTGACACGTACAGCGCCGTTTTTTAAATTAAAATTGGTTCTTATACGACAAAACGCCAACCAACTCAATATCTAAACGATAAGATTTTAGTCATCACTCTTTTTATATGTTAAACTACATACTATATTCTATGTCTTCATGATGTTGGTTAAAGATTTAAAGTTACATTTAACAAGTAAAAAATTATTAAAGAACTGATTAAAAACGTCACTTTTTAAAAACTAATTGCGAAGAAACGACTTATTGCATCAAATTTCTACAAATTTGAGGACACAGATTGAACTTTCTTCAACAATGTGTGAAAATTTTATTCAATTATATTCAGGCTTTTTCTTGCTGAGTTGAATGCTGTAAACTTTTATAATAGCGCAACTATTTTCCCCCCTTAAGAAAAAATGTATTATAGTGAGTATGTTTTTTTTTTGAATATAATAAAAAAACTTTAGTCCCGTATACTGCCACGATGTTGCGTGCATGTTCAAGAACCTAATAATTTAGGTTAGAATTTTGAATTTGCGGCAAAATTTCTAGATGCAGTAGAACTTTTAGCGTCGGTGAATAACCCTGGCAGCAGAAATGAATCGACATTAAATAAATAAACTAACTAACAACTAATGCACTATTTTGTATTGAAATTAACAACACTAAAGATTGTAATTTTTTTGAATTTCAAGTAAATGATACTGATAATTTTGAGTTTGATGATTGTCAAGATCTTATAGAAAATGTTTAATAAACACCCGAAATAAGTGAAAATACTAATTACGCATAATTCGATAATACTTTTGACAAATACGATGATAAATCTATTAACAAATTCAATCAACAAATATTTATAAATATATCCACAAAAAAAAATATCTTCTTTTGTCAAAAGGTTCAAAACAAAACCTCAACAAAACGTACCACATTTATTTGTACAAAACTCATCTTATGTTAAGATAAAGATACAACAGATAAAAATAATCGGTTAATATTTTTAGAAGAATAACATTCTTAAAATCATAGCAGTAATAGCAACACATATGTACAATTCAAACTAAAATACTATAAACCCAGTTTTAAAAAATCAATAAGAAGGTATTTTATATTTTCTTTATTTATATTATACAATCATTTAATTGTATTCATGTTAATAAAATGAAAGATTTTATTTTATTATGTATTTTATTTAATTACACATACATGTTTTAATGAATTCTTATCATTTTCAACGTACTATATAATATTTCAAACTGATTAATATTTTTCAGTTTGAAATAATAGAACAATTTTTAACTTAAGCTGTTAAAATCATTTTTAAATTTATTTTTACTACATGTAACTTTTGAAATGTTAATTATCATGTATATATATGGCCTTAAATTATACTTTTAAATTTATTTCTATTATTGTATTTGTTTTGCATAGAGATTTTAAAATATTTTCCGATAATAGTGTGAGTTTTTATACTTTTATATTTTTGTGGAATTATTCTGCGCATGTAACGTTTGATTTAATCAAAAAAATTTGACTGAAAAGTGCATATTATAAACGTAAATAAAATCAAAATCTATCTTAGTATCTTAGTTTGTCAAAATTGACAAAAACTGTCATTATACACATAATTTACTATAATTAAAATAATAATGGATTCTATCAATTTACCTCCTGAACAAAATAATGAAGATTTAACAATAAATAATCAAAATGATGTCCAAGAAACTCCTATATATCTCAACAATTCTGATGCAATTCATTTTAACATCAAAGCAAAAAAAGGCCGAGGAAAGATTCCTCCACCCACTCCCGATTATGATATAACAACAACAAGAGAATTGCCAATTCCTACTTTAAATGTCGACAAGATTGAAGAAGTGCCTATTGTTAGAGACAGTGGAATTAAATTTACTATTGAAAGTTTAGGTCACATATTAGGTTGTAAAAACTACGAGTATGATTTGATGCAGTTTTGGATACTGGATATTCTAACTGACTGTTTGTGGAAAGCTCAAGATATATTTAAATTTACTTCCGATGAGCAAAAAGTGATTCTTAATTGGGTCAGCACCATATTTAAAACAATTTCAGGTACTTTACTTTATTTAAATTTTGGCGCAAATAAACATTTAAAAACAACATATAAAAATGCAACAGAGTTAGGTGTAATTAATTTAACCAAAGTTTCTTGTTATCAAAACAAAGCAATAAACTTAATATACTTTAGTACCAAAATGATCCCAAATTTTAGTTCTTTTTAACAAAATTTTTCATGTTTTATAGCTTTTGCATATTTTAAGAATTTTACACTTTTAAGAGTTTATAGTGCTTTCTGACAATTGTTTTTTTTTTAATTTTCTTTTTTTTTAATAGTTTGTTCCAAATTTTGGATTTTTTTTTAAATATTTTTGGTGTTTTCTGACAAGTGTTCAGCGTTTCAACGCCAAATTTTGCTGTTGTGACAGATTATGAGCAGAATTTTAGGGTTTTTAATCATTGTTGGCCAAACTTTTGTTTTTTTAAAGACCGGATTTTTGACTTTTTGACCAAACTTACATGTTTTCTTACAATATTTTTAAATTTTATAAAATTTTGCACTTTTTTGCAGATTATAATCAAGTTTTGCTATTTCTAACAATATTTAAAATTTTTAAGATTTCATAATTTTTAAATCATTTTTTAACTATTTCTAACATTATTTTGATCTTTCTAGGCTGGATTTGGCTTTTTTTAACTTATGCAGTTAATACAACAATACTTTTGTAGTAAACATTGCCAAATCTAATATACTAAAAATATCACTTTTAAGTTATATGTCTCAGAATGGAGACCTATACGTTTATTGAAAAAGTAATCAATCAATAATTTACCGAACAGATAAATAAATCAACCTTTATATATGATTAGTATCTGTTTAACCATAATAAGTTTAAATATGAGTGTGTGGCTCTATTCTCCTAACGGGTGCGATAGTATATATTTGTGTTTTGCAACTTGTGTGATAGTAACACAAGCAAAAGCACTAATATATACGCCATGTAACTAAAAAAAAAAAAAAAATGTGTCAAATTTACTGGCGACAGGAATGTATAACTTTATTACATTAGTAACTGTTATTTTTTTTTAATTTATTTTATGTTATAAAAACTATGTATAATTTAAAAACGTTTTGCATTTTTTAACGGTTTTTTGCCGGATTTTAGTTCCTTCTAAAATAATGTTAGTATTTAACCGAACTTTGTTATTTTCAACATTTTATATATAGAGTTTTAAATTCTTGAACAGTTAATCGCCGGATTTTGGTTTTTTCACAATATTGTAATAATTTCTAGCCGGATAATGCTAGTTTTTATGTTTTATACATAGAATTTTGTTGTTTTTTTTTGGGATTTCATTATTTTTTTTTAGATTTTTCAACAGTTTATGGGTGAATTTTGATAGTTTATACGACTTTCCGTCGGAGTGTGCAAAATTTGCACAAATTTACATTGGGGTCAAGAACGCCTATCAGCCAATCAAATAACACCAAAAAAAAAAAAACGTGTGGCCGTAAAAATCCTACACTTGTCATGAACAAGAAGGGGCTGAAGCGTCGAGGGAACGTAATAGGCGGAGCTCCGGCTGGCTTATTCTTAACATCCATTATTCTTATAAAATTTAATTGTAGTTTTAAAGCAAGAAAAAAATAATTTTGTGATTATTTTAACGCCATATTTTTTTTATAAGCACGAAAAACGTTTAAAACAATCTGAAAAAAATCGAACACAAATTAGCAATTAACTTTTTTTTATGATTATATTTTAATAAACTCATTTTACAAGAATTTTGCTATTATACTTATCACAATTCCAAAAATAGAATTGAATTGTCTTTATTAAGTTCCGAGATAACAACATTACAAATTTATAGAACTATTTTCCCCCCTTAAATTGTTTTTGGCCGGAATAATTCTATCGAAAAATATTTTAAAGTTTTGAGATTATTTTTTTTTTCTAGGCAATTTAAGACTAAGTTCTGATTTCTAGCTTAGACATCCAGCTCTTTACCTATTTTTAGGTGGTTTTCCTGGGAGTCTTCTACGTTAGTGGTTTTGATTTGGTTAATTCTATTTTCTTTAATATTATTTTTTTTTTATAATGGCGTTTCTAATTTTATCACGTAAGGTTACTTTTTTTATTGTTCTTCGAGTTTTTATTTCTGTGCTCCTTATTAATATTTTGTTTAAGATGTTTTTGCACGGGTTTTAATGACGTAGGTTAGAATCAACCAAACACAAGTTTTATAGATTCTAATTTTGCCCCGTGTGAACATATATTTGTTTTTCTATACTACATCTCTTAGTCAGTCCTTTACATTTTGGGTTTTGATAGCATTTGTTTTTATTGTTTTAAGTTCCTGGCGTTTGATAGCCGCAATCCTAGATAATCATTTGTTCTATAGATTTATTGCTCACCATAAATGCATCAGATGGAACCTTTCAAAATTACTATTGTCTAAGTAATTTTGATTAATATAATCATGTTACTTTTTTCTGCTGCTGTTTTAAATCTTACCAGGAACATAGGCGTAGATTTTTTTTTTGTTATGTAACTTTATTTTTTTATTTTTTTATTTATTAAGATATTTTGTTCATTAGCATATTGAAGAGTACTGGGTTTAGACTATCTTCTTGCCTGATTCTTGCCTTCACGTCTATTTCTTACGCTTTATTAACTATAATATGGGTTTTGCTGTTTTTATTTAGATATTGAGTGATCCTGATGTATTTGTTATTAATTATATAATGACGCAAGATAGCTATAATGTCTGTCAGCTGTATTTTAACTTTTTATAAATAAAACACAACATTTCATGTTTCAATACCGGATTTCTGACATATTATAAATAGATTTCTTTGTTTATGACAGGCTTTTAGTGTTTCTTGACAATAAGATGTTTTAGATTTTTTGATTAGTAGAATTTTGCACTTTTTTGGCCGAATTTTGGTTTTATCTGATTAATTTTAATACTTAATAACCGGATTTTGTTATTTTTGACGTTTTATAAAAAGAACTTCACACTTTTCAAAAGTTTGTGTCCGGATTTTGATACGTTGTAACAATAGTTTCATGTTTATAGGCCAGATTTTGTTATTTTTGACATTTTTGTAAATATCATATTGCATATTGTATTATTTCATAACCGGATTTTTTCTATTATTGATATTCTGAGTTTTATTAACAGTTTATTTTTCAATTTTGGTGTTTTTTATATGACGATTTTATTGATAGGTTTTGGTCAAAAGTTGACATTTTAAGATCAGTTTAGTTAGTTGCGCATTAAGCATGATAAATCAAAGTTATAAAGCACTCAAGATCATTTTGACAGATCTGCTTTTGTATGTGCATTTCTTTAACTTAACAATTTACATCAAGTTAAAGGTAAATTTAGATGAAACTTACATTTTGTCAATTTATTAGAAACAAAAGAATCCTTGTTCCAAATTTTTGTAGAAAAATTATGTTTACTGACGAGGCATGCTTTACAAGATCTGCACAACGAACATATTTATTCCGATGAAAATCCACATGCCATTAAAGTTGCACATCATCAGCATCAATTTAAAATTAATATTTGGGCAGGTATTATTGATCACTACCTTATTGGTCCCATTGTTATTCCAGACAGGTTAGATTTAAAAATGGACTCAACACAAGTTTAATTTTTTTGCTCCGGGCCATTTAAATGCAATGCTAGATTTCGGTGCCAAAAATGAAAAAAAAAAGTAAATTCTTAAATAATTGAGGCCAATAAGTATTATAAATTTGTTTGACGAGATCAAAATATTAACTGGGTTTTTGGTGTCGTCAAGTTAACCTCTCTGTGGCAGCCGCAGGCTCCGCGGACAACTTTAAGGAATAAATAAAACTCTTGTCGATGCAAAAGCGAAGATATAAGGACCCTTATTGAGTTATGTCAGGAATATATTAACAACAAAAACTTTGAACAGTTTGATTGGCTCCAGAAATGTGAAGTAAATGATAGCGCTATACTTGTTATTGTCAATCATCTAAAAATTTGATCGGCTGATTTAAAAGAAAGATTTTCTGATTTAAAACAAATTGATTTTCCTACATGGATGATGCAGCCAATGTTAGTGGATTTGTCTCATATATCAAATATGCAGTATCAAGAAGAACTTTCAGAAATGCAAAATGATAAGTCAGTTAAAACTTTATTTAATATAAAAAGGGCGATGGCATGGCTTTGTGAGGAAACAGAATTTAAATACCCAAATTCAAATAATTGTGCAAGAAAACTATTGTTACCGTTTTTATCTTCATATTTAACTGAATGTGGATTTAGTGCTGTAAATGATTTACTGGTAAAAAAAGAAATCGTTTGGATACAATACAACGGGAAGACTTGTGACTGAAGCTAAATAAATTGAAACCTAACATAAAATCTCTATGAAGCAAGGCATAAGGCGCAAGAATCTTGCTAAATTAAAATATTAAATTAATATAGGGGGGCATAAGAATTTTAGAAAAGCTTAGGTGGGGCATGCCACAAAAAAAGTTAGGATACACTGCACTAGATCTTTTAATTTATGCGATATTCGAGCTCTTTTCTTAATTCCAAACCTCATGCAGAAATTTATTTTTAAAGTAATATTGTTAATATATATATATGGTATACAACAAAGATGTTAAAATTGATCTTTGCGGTACACCAGAAGTAACTTCTAAACGGTTAGTTAAAGCATTGTCCAGCTGCACACGTTGAAATCGATCGGACAAATATGATCTGATGATGATTTTGTATTTTAGTGGTTTATAATAATATTTAGATGTTTAAAGTCTAAATTTTGCTACAAATTTATGTATAAATGCAGTATTTGCATAAAAGATTAACATGGAAATAAGAAAAATGTATCAATATTGCCATGCAAGAACAGGTTATCTGGAAGAGCAGCAATTTGCTAAACATTGTCTTTTACTTGTATTTAATATATTTAAGAAATAAAGACTAATACAACAATACAATACATCTTGCACTTTTAAACCGTTTTTGGGTAGATTTAAATTTTATTTAAATATATTTTATTTTTGTTTTTGACTTTTTTTTACGCAATTTAAGACTACATGTCTAGCTTTTTATTCATTTTTTTAGGTAAATTACCTAGAAGTCTTTACTTTGGCGTTTTTGGTCTTTAGCTCATTTGGCAATTTTGTTGAAGTCCATTCTATTGGGTAGGGTTATTCTTTTACTACTCAAAATTATTAAGACAGTTGTAGATCACATTACCATAACCATATATTTGTTTGAAAAAAAAGTGTGGCATGCAGATATAAATAAAACAAATCTATATTGCCACAATTAGTGTGTTGAAGGTTTATATAATGATTGTTTTTGTTCTTAAGTCAACAAGTTGTAATTAATTTGTAAAGTGTTTTAATCGCTGTGTGTAAGAGTGCACTGTATTTAGTTTATCTTTCAGTAAAATATGCTAAATATGCAGTGTTTAGTTGGACTTGTTTAATTATACAGGTAATATAGAAGATACAATAATGGAAAGGTCTTTACCTTATGACGTGTCAGTTGCCAAAATTTAAAAAAAATATTAACTTATATAAAATTAGATAACAAAACATAGAGAGTCAACATAAGTGAAAGCAACGTAAATAAATTTAAGTTACTAAAATTAACGGTCAAAAATTTATTAAAAAAATAATTTTCTAAAGGTATTTTAATTAAAAATATAATAAAGGACAACACAAAAGCAGAAGTTTACAAACAAATTAAATTTGGTACACCAATGGTTATAGCCAATTCAAGAAATTGACTATGATGAACAAACGCCAAGGTATGATACTATTGGAACACTTTTAGCAATTGTTCCCAAAAACAACTATATTATAAACCAGTTTGTTATTAAAACTGCTTTCCTACATATAAAATTAGAAAAATATTTTAAAACTTTTTCTTAGGTCAAATATACCTTCTTCAGATAAAGTTTGTCGCAAAAATAAATCATTATACAAATTGAAGCAATCTCTTAAAGTATGGAATAAACTGTTTAATGATTTTTCAACAAATTTTAATTTTATGCAAACTTCAAACAAGTGCTTGTATCAAAAAACAAAAACTTTAAAGTGCATCTTAAAGAATTTTGCAAATAAATTTTAAGTAACCATATATAGAACTCGACGGTATATTGCTTTGGAAGTTACTCTAAGTGTATTCAATAGGATAATCTTTATCAGAAAAAATTACATAATTAAAATTGTATCCACATATCAGAAAACAAGAAAGAAAAAAAAGTACTTTGCAGAAAAGCAGTAAGCTTATTAATGTTTGCTGCAATTCTAAGTAGAACGTAATATGTATGCTGCGTCAATCACTAACAAACATTTAAACAATTTAACCACTTTACAATAAAACTTAGTTAAAATGGTAATCAAATAACTGAAATGTACGGCTAACTATAAAATTGTTTACAAATGCAGATCTTTTGCTGGAACCTACTATCAGCAAAAGCAGAATATGTTACAGCTTCTAAGAGGTGTAAATGTAAAGACGTGATTTGATTGCAAACTTTGCTAGTTGTGTAGTGAGTATATAATGAAGTTAACCATTATCTTTGATGACAATTAATATGCAATCAAGTTAGTTAAAAGCGACGTGTTTCATCCACATACACATACATCTTGTAAAAGTGTTTTTATGTACAACCTTAAAATTTAATTGTACCGCCAAAACTAGAGTAAAGGTTTATATGGTAATAATTTATTACATTATTTTATGATTTATTCTTTTTAACCAAACAATATTTATGAAATAAAACTTAAAACTGAAAATGTTTTAACACACATGTTTTTATTTTTATTGATATCAGATTTTTATTTTAGACAACAAAATTTGAGTTAACATAAATTTATTTTACAGATCCGTTGTTAAATATAAGCAGAAAAGATTTCCTCAAACTTTTCAAAGAAATTATATTTAGCATTTATACAGTAATTGTAAAAAGCGGAGATTTTCCATCGGCAGACATAATTTCTGATTTTACAAACAACCTTATGAACACTAAAGTGGAAGACGAAGAAAGTGAGAGTGATGCGTCCACTACATGCAGTATAAGTGAAGCACCATCTCTTTCCACTTTGTCCATACTCTCTAATGAGCCAATAAAGATATCACCAGCTTTTGATATAACAGAGTACATAAAGAAATTGAAACAAAATAATCCTTTGGAAAACGCTTGTAAGTTTTTGCTTTTTCAATATTTTATGAAGTACATTTTTCTTTGTAACTTTAATTATTATTGTATTTAAGGGCCGTGATATCTACCTTCTAATAAAGTTTCTATTAGTTATTGAGAAAATAAATTATTTCCTAATATCCATGGCAATTTATTTGAGAAATAGCTATTAAGTACCTTGATATTTGTAGGTTATGAATATTTAATCATAAAAGAATGATTATGATATAGAGTATGTAGAGAAATATAATAATACATAGCTGTATCAAAATATGTTTGAGCAATATATTATATATAATATCATACAAAACAGTTTAAACAAACACAGTTTTGTATTTAATAGCTACTCAAAGTACCTAATAGTTTATTTAGCTAATAAGTATATTTATTAGTTACATAAAATTTATTAAGAGGTGGATATCAGTAAAATTTATTTAATAGCTAAATAAATTTATAAGGAGCTTTATTAGGAGGTAGATATCACGGCCTTAAATAAATTCATTGATTTTATTTTTTTACAAAGTTATTATAATATTTGTTTACATTATTAGATCACAGACAATCTGACGAACTAGTTTTATCGCGGTCGGATGATTTAGAAGATGAACAATTGGATGATTATAATCAAAGCTTGGATGATATGTCGTTCTATAAGCCCGATCTATCTACACCCCCTTGGTACCATTCAAGTTATACAGGAATTCAAGGAATAATTCCTAGCTGCAGGTGCAAGTATTATGATGATTATGCATTTTACATGGATACGGAAATTTGTCATGAAGAAGATAATTATTATCCTGTGTTAATTAATAATGACTACCCAACGCCAGAAATAAGCCAAGTAGATGTAAATGACTCGGAGTCTTTGCAAATTCTTCAATATCTCTCTAATGATTTAAAATGCACACAACTGCGTAAACTTACAGAACAAATGTCTAAAGATAACATATTTGAAGAGGAAGATAAATTGGACGAAGAAGAAATGGAAGAAATGGTTGAACGCGAACGCGAAAACGAAGTTATTAATGAGTGGGCTTATTTTAAGCTCATAGAACAACGGGGTTGGGATATGGATGATCCGAGAGTGGGCTGGGTGCCTTGGGTTTCATTCCTTGAAAGCCAGAAAGACTCAACAGTTGACGATTTTGTATCGGAAGAGACAATTGTGTCAGAGGAACTTCCGGAATGTGATGAAGTCAGAATGTTACATTTTAAAATGTTACGTGCAATCGTGGATTTTGTATTTGAATAGTAAGTTTTGGCTTTCTAACGTAGGCAACTAAAGTTACAAACAGCTTACAAAAATGTTTCAAAGATGGCAGGCTATGCTTCTTATTAAACTTAATTATTTCTTTATTCAAAACTTAAATGATTATTTAAATTTGGAAATGTTATATTCAATCAAATTATGACTTATTATTATTTTTAAATACTGAAATTAATAATTATGATTATTAAAAAACTAACAAACAAGTTTAAGTGAGCAAACAAGAATTTAAAATGATTGTGCATTCTTTTTTAAATATGAAGAGATAATCAATAATTTGTTTATTTGTTTATTTAATTCAATTAATAATGTAAAGTATGTCGCAGGATTGAGTTAACCATCAGGATTTTTAATTTTTCTAATAAAAGCTCTGCATGTTAAAAAAACGATAATGACATGATACAGGGTGATCAAAAATATTAAAACTGGTTAAAAGTTACTTAAAGTTGCTAAACTAACAATAATTAAAATTAATAGTAATTTATTTTGTAGAAATATGTTTTATTTTTATTAAATTGAACACCGAGTGGATAGTAAGTTCAATAAGCAGTTCATTATATAGTGCATAATTGTTTTTTATTTTATTTTTGTCATTATTATAAAAACTGAATTTTAATTATTATATATTAAAATTTGATTTACAATCCTAATCTATATATAAATGTCTTACTAAAACTTAAAATAAATATACTTTTTTCAACTAATTTTATATTTTAATCATTTATGAACACAACATGTAGATTTAACTTCATAACTTATTTGAATAGTCTATTTGTTGCCAAAAAACAAGTCTATTTTTTTTTAAGTTTTGAAACAAAATTACATATTTTTTTGTTTGATTAAAAACATATTTCATATTTCAACAAAAAAAGATGTGTTTTTGGTTTAAATAGAAAGATAAGTTAAATTAAGTGCAAGTTTTTCTATACACTACGTTTAAAACAAACAAATATCACCAAATAACTTCATCGAATAACTTAATTTTAAAAACTTAAGTAAAACATCTAGCATTGTTTTTTGCAATTACATACAGCAAGATATTTCATTGGATATTATAAATCAATGTCAATTTTCAAATCTTTTAGGTATTTCTATAGATTGCAATTTAAACTGAACTAGCCACATAGACAATATTTGCTCTAAAATATCAAAAGAAGCGTATGCAATAATGAACTTAAACACAAATTTTGTTTTTGTGGTAATTAATCTAATTAAAAACAATTAAAATATATTCAAAGTATATAATAAACAATGATGATGACTTTAAAACTTTATTTAAAAAAAAACATCAATTACAATGGTAAATAAAATGATTCTATTTTTAATTGGCAACTTAACCATTATGAAAAATTACAAATGAAAATTTTTATAGAATTAATCATTATTGAAAAATTAATACTCGATATAAACATAATACGAATAATAATAATAACAGGTAATTGTACAGGATTCTGAATTGAATTATTAAATTATTTGTAAAATAGTGTCTACACAAAAACAAAATTTAAATTTGTGGCAACGTTAACAATTAAAATAAATACATAATACAGAACTATTTTAAAACTTTATTAAAAAAAAAAACAGCAATTTCAATGAATATACATAATATACGAATAAATAAATAAATTTAAATAAAATGTTTTTATGTTTTAATTGACAAAATTACCATTATGAAAAGTAGCAAATGTTTATTTTTATTTTGTTAATTATTAATAAAAATATTAATATTCAGTATTTACCATAATAATAATAATAATAAGTAATTGTAGAAAATTGTGAATTGAACAATTAAATTATATGTACACTACAATATACACAAAAATAAAATGTTTTTATAACAAAAATTTATCATCGCAGTAAAACAATCAATAAATATGGCACAAGTTGTACTCTCTTCAGTCGTACCTAAAACAATTTAATAGAGTTTTATCAAAAAATTAAGGTCTATTTATTCTTTACCTTAAAATAGCAACCCAAATACCAAATAAGTGCAAAGTTGTTTTGTGTAACTAATAGGTATTGACAACAACCACCATACTTTATCGCTAAAAACGTCTTACTAAATATTTTAGCATTATTTATATTGTAAACAAACTCTTCAATCACAAGGAACAACCTGACAGGTGGTTCCTTTTTACAGGTGCATAATTTGTAATTTGTAATTCACTATCTTTTTATAAGAAATTCTGGAGACTGAAAATAGTACGACCAGTATTAGTACCATCTTTATCGATAGTTCCACTGCGACTATAAAAGCACTCTGTTCTTGTATAATCATTATTGTACATATAATTTATCATTTATAGTATGCATAACACATAACTCACACTATTTCAAATTTACACTGCACTTTACAATTTGTATTTTATTTATAAATTGATCTAAATATACAATAACCTTAAACAATGACTATTATATAATTTAAATATTCAATCACAGTTTGTGCATAACGCACTTCGCACTATTTAAAATTCATTTAAAACTTCACAATTCACATTTTATTATAATAAATTAATCTATGCATTATTTTTAATAAACATCAACCTTACTTAAAAAATGACGTCTATATAAACTGACGTTTGTTCTGGTGACTTTTAGGATTATTTTGTTCAGAGAAAACAAGTTAGAAACTGATAAACTTTAAAATCACTAAAAATTTTCCCAGAAATATTTGAAAAACCTCATTTTTTGTTGATCACATTGTATACAGACATTTGTTTTTAACCATAAATATATATTCTATTCTAATCTATTCTATTCTAACCAGAGAGTAAAAAATTTAGACCATGTTTTAGTAGATAAAAAAGGACAGATTTTTTTTAATTTGATGAAACATACAAGATGATTTGTTAGCAGATAAATTGCATAATAAAAAATAATTATTTTTAACTTAATTTAAAAAAAAAACATTGTTTCTTAAAAGTTGTTTTACCTTATTATTAAAAATTGATTTTATTGTTTTAGCTTTTATGAAAACTTCCATTTTACCCTTATAAAGCTCGCATTTAGATCTACACCTAATATAATCACCCACCAAATTAATGAAAGATATCGTACTCCAAAAGTTATTAAACAAGAGTTTAAACGTCCAAAACCTACTCCAAAACCTAAACAAAAAAAAGAAAAAACTCCAAAAAAAGCTAAATCAAAAAAAGAAAAGAAATCTAAGAAGGATAAAAGTAGCAGCAAAAGTAGCAAAAAATCTAAATCTAACAAAAAAAGCAAAAAATCTCCAAAAGCCAAACCCACAAAAGAAGAACTGGCTGAAAAAGAAAGGCAAAGGAAACTTAAAGAAGAAGAAGAAGCAGAAAGATTAAGAAATTTGGAAAATAAAGTGTTTATGTTTCCATTGGCTGATGCAGCCAGTGAACATTTATTTATGAGTTTATTTGAAAATTGGGTTAAAGCTGCAGTTAAGAATGATAAAAAAGGAAAGAAAGGAAAGAAAGAAAAAAAAGGAAAAAAGGGAAAGAAATAATTAAAACTGTAATGTTGATAATAATAAAATAAATTCATATATGTATTTTTTTATCTACAATATAATTAGATAAGTTATACGTAAATGAAGAGTACATAAGGCTGTTGTATTGATTACAGAGTTTATACACACTCTTAGGCCCGGTCATTCATTTTCCGCTTAAGCTAAGATTAGAGTTTAAACTTAATTTAAATTAGTTTGTGTATTTTAATTATTATTAAAAAATTGACTGACTTTGTCAATGTAATCTGTCAACATGCAATATTTGTAAACAGGTTATGTATCATACTCTAGGCTGGAAAAAGCTGGTAAAATTGTAATAATAAGATTTGTCGCTTAAAAATGTTGTTTATTTTACTGCAAACATTTTACAGAATAAAATGTCATAATTAAAATGAAGTTAGAAATAAAAGAAATATTAAAGATTTTTACTACCATCCTAAAGTACATTTATTATTTTAATCCGAGATCACATTGTGCAGCAAGTAATTTGAGAATTATAACTAAATGATTATGTATTAAAAATGCATCTATATTTTTTTATTTTTTTATCATTAATAAACTGCAATCATAATGGGCAATAGTAGATTATTGTATAAAATAGAAACCTTGGTTGAATTTTTCTTGCATGTTTTCATTTGTTTCATTAATGCTACTTATTTTGTTGATGAAATTTAAAATAACTTAATTTGGTTTTTATAAAATAAAAAAAAAACAAATTTTGCATTAACTCGGTTCTCCGACGTGATACAAAAATTGTAGCCATATAATAGTTTGTTGCTTTTTTTACTCTCAATAATTTAAGTTATACGACTTTTACGTACTACTTACCTTTACACTAGCGTCGTTTCTATATTTGCAAAGAATGTGTTTAGTTTCGTCGCCGCAGGAGCTTAGTATCAAAAATGCAATTTACGTGTCCATACACTACTTAGTAAGGGGACTAAGAAAAAACAATTTACCATAAACAAAGTAGGCGACGCCAAAGTTAATTGTAACTAATTTTCTATAAATAATTTGACAGAACAAATATAAAGAGAATTTGTTGCTGATATCAGAACCCTATTTTTTTTAATACGGACATTTAATTATTGATAAACAAGGCGCAATTACGTGATTTTGAATTACTAGATCTAAAATTCGTTCAAAGAAAAGCTAAAAAAAAGACTTTTGAAAAAAAAAGACTATAAGTCATTTGCAAAGCTGCAACAGTTGTCCGTACAAACAATAGAATAGCCATTTACAAAAAACAATACACCCTATTAGATGCATTCATAATTGATGTCAAAGTCGTTGTTCCTGAGACTTTAGAAGTTTTTTTTTCCGCAATCATAACAAAAAATATACTTGGTACATTAAAGAGTTGGGACAGAAAGTGCACATCGATAATTCACGCAATAATAACAGTTGTACGTTTTAGTTTCTTTTTTACCGCTACAGATAATTGTCCAAAAAACCTTAATAACTTTTTATTGATCATGGCGTTATGTGCACTATAAAAATAACAATTTTTTAGAAGTTGTGTACACATCAAGCTCAATTTAATGTTTAAAAAAAATGTTGTTATAAAACATTTCTCGCAATAGGAGAAAAACATTGCGTTACTCCAAACACCGCTATTGAGCGTAAAAGTGTAGTATTTTCAAAACTAAATCAGCCTTAAAAGTTTTACAGTTTAGTATGATTACAATACTCATATAGATTTGCAGTTCATAAACTTTGCATATGTCAAAATGGTTTGTCAACTTTCACAAGACATTGTAGCTACTACACTAAATTTAATTTGGTTTTACATAAAATTAAAATTTTATGGAGAAAATAACAGCCGATATGCAATACCAATGCTCAAGAGTTATAGAACTCATTTATCAATGTTCCGCCATTGGAATACGGTACTATTCTTATATTGCTTCTTGAAGATGTCTAAGGATGCACTATACTGAAAAGCTTGCAACATCGTGGTAGCCGGGATACTAACATGAAATTTAAAGAAATTATTGTAAGATTTAGAGAATTCTATCTATTGAAGTTGTCAATTAAAATTAATCTTTGCAAGGAATTGAGTAAACACAATTCTTTTTGGTCATGCAAACGCTTTTCTTCCTTATATTTTGTTACATGTCACATAAAATTCTCTACCTTCATAGTGGTGTGGTGTTTTGTTCAATATCTCAACAACAATCACTAGTGCTTAAAAAAGTTATATTATAAAACGTAAAAAAATAAAAAAATTATATGCTTGCAATTTTTGTATTACTTTAAAAAGCCGAGTTATTGCAAAAACGCTTTTACAAAACGGCAGAAAAAGCTCATCAAAAATCTTGATCAACATTTAAGGTTAAGCTTTCATAAATTATATAAAAAAATTAGACTTTTGAATCATTTGCATTTTCAAATGTATATAGTAACTGTTATGAAACGCAGCAAAACTCATAGCTTGTTGGCCGGATAGTGTTGTAGAAGATGAGCGAGTTACTCGTTCAATATTATGTACATCTCCTAACAAAATAGATTCAACCTTTTGTGTTTTAGTGCAACCCTTAACAAAGCCACATACTTGTCAAAGACTGCTTACAGGATCTTGGAAAGTTTGATTAATAATGATGACTTACTGGTTGAATCTCCGTTGGGTTAAAGACTTTCAGCTGAGCGGCGTTGGGGCGGCACTAAGTCCGCCAAGTAGCCATTCAAAAATGCGTTTGCAAGAGCGGTATGTACTAGGCCCAAATTTGCGTTGTTTTATGTAGTGTATTGGCGTGTTGTTTAGTTGTCAATCTAGTCAGTCTTTAAGTATCTGTTTGTATTTGTGTAGCAATTTCTTGCAGGGGTCGTCATCGTTAATACGAATTAGCCAATTTTTTTTTTGTATCTAATAAATTTAGTCAAATTATTAAATTATGTTTTGTATGATCTCAGAAAAGTATAGTTTGATACACAAAATTTCTAGTTTATAAAAGTTAAATTTAACTATCCTGCATTGAAAGGATTAGGTTATATTAAGCCCGGCCACGGAAGTTTGAGTACAAGAAGACAAAAAATCTTTTTGTCTACTCAAAACCAGAATCCCAGCTTCCAGAACAAGATTTATTTTTTTTTGGGTTTCTGTTTGATATTCTCTTAAGTAAACTTAATTTTTACAATTTGCTTACTATTGCTAACTAAAGGGTTTATTTTTTGTCATTTGTTGGTTTGTATGTGTCTTACAATAACTGTTCTTAATCTTGTTAAATATTTTGGCAATTTGGCAGTTTTTTGTGAATTGTTTTGTTATTTGAATATGACGTTTAATTGACATTTATTATAATATATTTTTTTAATGCGGGTAGTTAATTATAATGCTCATCAAAACCCATATACACATATACCACATTGTACTGTACCACTTTGAGAATAAGTAGAAAACCGCTATAATAATAATAATAAAAATAATAAGTTTATTATGTTAATACATAAAAGAGTATTACAATTGTCACAATTTAGTTTACAAAACATATCTAAAACACTTTTTTTTAAACTTAGCAGTGGCATATTTTTTACATATTCCGAAAATAAATTATACAATTTAATCGTGTAGAATATAATGCGTTTTGCGATTTGTTTAGTCTATTACTAATCACATGTACGTCTTAGTACGAGTGTTGTAATTGTAAAATTGTAAACATCTTCATTTGTTTGATAACAACCAATTTTTTTTTTCATCCAGAGTATGCACTCATAAATTTATGCACATGGAAGAGTTGATATCATCTGATCGATAAAGTTTTGTCTGCAATTTGCTTGATAAGATAAACCAGTCACTACTCTTACAGCTCTACGTACGCTGTAAAGAAAACATTTCATTTAAAACTGCAGAATGCCCCCAATTAATTATCCCGTAGGTAATATGAGTGTCTCACAAAGCAAAATACGCTGTTTTTAACATAACAACAGACACCAAATTAGCAAGATTTTTCAGAAGATAAATATTGCTGGACATGTTTAAGGTTTTTTCATGATTTTGGCATAGTTTGTTGTTAGTATACCAATCATGTGCTTTGCATAGATCAGAACGTTTTGATTTTACCGCATCTGAAAAATTGTATCATGTATTATTCGCTTACAATACTACCTTACTTAAACCGTCGATGAATACATTCAAGTCGTTAATAAATATAAGAAACAAAAGTGCGCCCAGTATGAACCTTGTAATACGATGTTTAATAGATAACATATCAGAGACTTTGCCATTAAAACTAACATATTGCATTCTATTACTCAGATAGAAAGATATAAGTCTAACGCTGCTTAGTAGAAAATTATAGCAGTATAATTTTCTTATGAGAACAGAACGCAACCAAAAGCTTTTAATAAATCCAGTAATATTGCTGTTATATACAAACTTATTACAGCATCGATTGTAATAAGACCTTTTCGAAAACCAAATTGTGATTTACAAAAAAGGACATTTGATTAAAAAAATGAAATATTGCTTGTTAAGAAAATTTTCAACAATTTTTGAAAGTATTGGGAAGAGTGATATGAGGCAATATTAATTTGCGTCACACGGATTACCTTTTTTTTTAAATTGGTGTACACTTAGCAATTTTCAAACACGATGAAAATGTGCTTCCTCTGATACATAAATTAATTAATTTAGTAAAAGGCATAATAATTGTTTCCTCAATGAACTTAAGTACAGGTACGTTCAATCTATTAATATCCTTGCAATTTTTATTTTTTAGTTTATTAAGAGGGGAGAATAAATTTGATGCAATAAGTCGTTTCACCGCAATTAATTTTTAAAAAGTGACGTTTTTAATTATTTATTTAATAATTTTTACTCGTTAAATATAATTTCAAATCTTTAACTAAAAACATGAGGACATAGAATATGGTATGTAGTTCAACATATAAGAAGAGTGATGACTAAAATGTTATCGTTTGGATGTTGAGTTGGTTGGCGTTTTGTCCCATAAGAACAAATTTTAATTTAAAAACGGCGTTGTACATGTCAATATTTTTCTAGAGAGAAAGGTTTACTAATATTCTTGTAGATGTGATAGGATTTAATATTTTTCTATATCAATACTACTTGTTACACCCTAACAGGACGGAACGACTAAACAATTGTCTAGCGTTAATGCTATCTCTAACATTTTGACTAAAAAATTGACTGAATTCAAAATAACTATTTACACACACAGATGACAATAAACTTATTAGATTACAAGATTGGTTAGGCAAACTACATAAAATAGACGTTCTGTATAAAATAAACATTAAAATCACACGCAGTAATATCACAGATTTTTATACAGCAATCTTAACAATCTTTTCGGCAACGAAACGAATAGCAGAAAAACATGACAAAAGTCTACTACTACTAGCTTAGACAACAAGACAGGAATTAGTCAACGTTTAGATTTTGATAATCAGTGCCCTTCTAACGACTGTAAAATAAGGCATTAGTTGCAGCACTAAGACACTGACTGAAAACTTCAACACCGTTCAGTCTACAATTGTTCTTCATATCAGAAAACTCAAAAAGGTAATGAAAATAACCGGATGGTTTCTGCACAAGCATTCAGATAACAACAAGACTGTCAAAGTCCAAATGTTTACTTACCGATTTGCTTCAAAAGAATGAACAAAATCCGTTCTTATAAATAAACTTGTCACAGGAGATGAGTTTTGGATTTTTACCAAAAACGTAAAATGAAAAAAAAAATGTGTGATAGCCAGCAATAATTCTCAGTGTATTCCAAAGGTTGTGTACTGACTATGTGGTGTTTTTGTTGGGACCGGAGCTGAATCCAGATTATCTCCAGCGGCCACTGCTACTGGTAGAATGCGCGGCAGAAGTGACAAACCTTAGACAGAAATGGCACAGTTCAACATTAATAACAACTATTATCTCAACTTTCCCACGGACTACCAACATTATGCTGCAACATGATTTGCAAAGTGTTTGACAATTTGAAGGAGTTGGTTAATAATGTCACATTGTGGATTGCCTCAAAAACCAGTGCTTTTTGCTTGCAGAAACAGTTGAATCGTTGATGGTGACTATGCCTCAGAACAATAATTATATTATGTTTTTTGTTTTTTGGTTATGTTATAATATAATTTAAAAAAAGCGGCAAATAATTATACATTAACTCAATATTAAATTTATCTTACAATTATTATTTTATTTGATTTATATTTGATGATGTATTACGCAGATAGATAATTTACACTGTTAACTGATACATCAGTTTAAAGATAAAGTAATGAAAGAAAAACACGATTCAGGAATAACCAACTCTGCTAAATACTTTCATTACATCGTTAGTGTTATGTTAATCTTTATTGGAATTTTATCACATTATTATATTTATATTTGTATATATATATTCGTATAGGCATACAAGTGAACTACTTGTTTAAGTTCAGATTTGACTATGTTCTCTCTGCTTCCAGTATGACAGATTGTTAAATCATTTTACAGACTTTTTTTATGGAAATGAGTCTAAATGTATCTGTTTATTACATTTTGTATTTTAATATATATCTTATATTAAAAACATAATAATTGTGTACCTGTCATGTACCTGTATCATAATATATCATCACTTTATAAAACTTTCCGGGTATCAGAGTGATTAAGAAAAGGCTATTTCCATTTTATTACAACGTTAAGTGCACTCTATACGTAAGTAGTGTAACCAAAGCAAACATTGTCTACATCCGCTTGCTCGCTCCGTAAAATCGATTCTGTTCCTTGCATCCTTCAATTAGAAATCTGTTACGAATAGCTAGGCTAGAATTACTGTACACTATCGCGTACGCACACACTATATTTAATTTTTTTTCAAGATCTTTTAATTTGAAACAGGTGGGCGATTTATATAATCCGACAGTTTCAAAGATGTTTTAAAATTAAATTATGCGATTGGCATTGCTTGATATATTTTAGTAAATAGTATACGGCCAATTAGTTAATTTTCTTTTTTAGGAATATTAAAACTTTGTTGCATTGTAACTAAATAAATACGAAAACAGGTCACATTGATTTATTGTTATTGATCAAATAAATCAATCTAGTTTGTAGTCACACAGTATACAATTCTATTTACCCCAATTAAAAACAAAATTAGCCTAGATTTATTTCATAATTATAGAATGTAAAATATTTACAAATATGTTTTTTTTAGGTTTTTGAATGATACGTCGATCAAAGAATAAAAATATATTAAAGTATGATTTAGTCAGAAATAATTTTATTCATTCGGCATAATTTTGATAGCAAAGATAATTGATTGAAGTAATAATAATTCCAATAAACTTGCTAGGATAATAGGCAAAAACTTGTGGGAGTAATAAAACAGTAGGTAATAAAACCATGTGTTATAAAACTTTTTCAGGGAAAACCTTCGATAATAAATATAAAGGAACAATGGCGAATGCAATCAAACTCCAAACATAAGAACAACTAAAAAACCAAGGATAATAAAATTATTTATTATAGAATAATTTATTATCGTCAAAACAAGTATAGACGCCGTTTGCAAGATTTAACTCGGGAGAACTATATGTATGTACTATCGTTGAGTAAGGAAATATCAGGAGGCGCAAAGCTAGCGACGATTCGCCGTGGTCCTAATCTCGGGAACGATTTGAAATGATTCCCGAAATTCGGCCTCTTTCTAGTCAAAGGTACATCTTTGCATAAAGCAAATATATATTTAATTCATTTATTATTAGATTAATCATTTTATGCATACTTCTTAAAAATGTATTATTATTTGTTAGAAAATATTGTACAGTTACATTTTATGCTGTGATGTTCAATTATTTCAGTTCGTTCTATTTGGCTTTTTTACATTATTTTCTAAATGACGCTTTAGGTGAATTGGATTCATTATGAATGGTAATGTTTGGCGCTAAATTTTTGTTAGACAAATTATTCACAGGACAGCGTTATATGATTTGATTAATAAACTTGCATTCAGCAAAAATTATAAAAAAATAATAATTAAGGGAGGAAAATAGTTGCGCTATTATATGAAATCTGTGCCTTTAAATAAATAAAAAAATTTAGTTCTTCAATATTTTTTTACTCGTTAAACTTAACTGCAAATCTGATCGTTTGGATATTGAGTTGGTTGTCGATAGGATCTCAGTATGTATGTAATGTTTGCTATTAATATTTTTCCATAACAATACTAGTAGCGGCACCCCATCAGGACGCGGCGACTAGACCCGGCAATTTTCTAGCGTTAATGATCTATCGTTATAAAAACAAACAACATTTATAAATTATTCCTGTTAACATATATATGTAAGAACAAAGTGAATAACGTTCTTGTAGTACTAAGTAAAATTTATAATAAATACAAATTTATACATTTTTTCAGATCTATTTAAACATCAATTTAGGTTTAATTGTTTAATCACAACATCACAGAATAATTAAATAAATTTCCAATACCAGGCCCCGGGAATCCTCACGGATAGATGGCGGTACTGCTGGAATATTACAAAAAAAAAATATAATAAAATATAATGTATAAATGTATGTATATTATGTATAAATAAATGTATTAAATTTAAAAAAAAAAAAAATAAATAAATAAATAAATTCTGTTGCAAATTAAATGGTTTTTAATTTATATTATTATGATGCAAGATCACCTTGTATACGCTGGTTTGTTTGAAATAATTTATAAAGTACTTATTCATGCCTTGAAATAAATCAATTTTAATAACTAAAAACTGTTCTACGCAAAAAGAGTATGTACCAGCGTCTTCGACATATTCCGCAAAGGGTTTCTCGACAGTGTAGTCAAAAAAACCACGGACACATTAAAATATATGCGATATAATTAGTTGTAGCGCATGTGAAGTTAATTCAATTAATTTAATTTTGTGTGAGATCTTCAATCTTGAATTCTATTAGCGTACAGTTTTTACGGAATTTCATTTGAGCTCTTTCTTAGCTACCAAAATTAATTACGATTAAGCCGCTTAATTATGAGGATAATTGCATTCTTAATTTCTATGAAAGGCGTCGAGGACGCTGTAGTCACGAACGAATAATACAATACCCACGTAGAAATGGATTACCATAATTTATTTTTTTAGTGTGTTTTCCTAGAGCCACGGGTTTAACAAATCAGAATTTAAAATACGTGTTGATTATTAACGCTAAATATTCCTAACATATCAAGTTCTAGAAATACTTTTTTGTAATCAATGCTAAATATTCAACAAAATTATTTATGTTCCGGAAATCTTGAAATTTTAATTTAGGTATTAAAGGAGAAAAAAGCGCTATTATTTTCATCTGCATTTTTTATATTTATAAATAAACAAAAAACAATTGGCACCTAACTTTGGTAGTTTTTTAGATTTGAAGTTTAACCTACTCCTATATAACTGCAACAGTAACGTTACATAGTTTGATTGAATAATAATTAAAAATATATTTTGATATTTTAATTTAAAATAACGAGTAGATAGCACAACAATTTTTTTTCAGCAAATGGTTTACTTAATCCAAGGTAGGAAAATTGGGTGATAGGTCAGTACCGGTGATTAGCGTGTTGTTAACTAAAGGTTCGGCCCGTTCAGGCTTTAGACCAGGCTGGGCGTTTGCATTTTGAGCCGGGCCGAACTCGGGTCGAACCGAGCTTTGGCATTTCGGGCCAAGCCAAACCAAATTTTATAATTAAAATTGTGATTGTTCTATGTCATTAAATTGTATGCCGCCATCTTATAGAGGTGGTTTGACTTGCTGGGAATTGTGCCACCTGTAAATGTTAGTTTTCTCAACAAATTAAATTTAAATTTATTATTTTGGCTCTTTCATTATTACCTTAGTTAATAAATAAGAAAATAAAAAAAAAAATTAAAAAACGTATATCCTCAAACAAAGGAAACTGATTCAAGATTCACTTGTCTCACATATTTTGGCACAGTCACCAAATCCGTTTTTTTCTAAACTTAAAATGAAATTTGCTTTTAAATCAACGTCAAAATTAACAAAGATTTAGTTTAATGCAAAAGAAGAACAGACAAATTTAGAAAATTGGTAGTATATAAATTAACAATTGACTAAGCGTATACATTAGACTAGTTTTTAATTTTTTTTGTGTGCAATTTTTGTGTGTGCATTTTTAGAAAGTATCCTTTATGCAAAAAAGGTAAGCCTTTAGGATTTAAAAAACACGTGTTGCACTATCTTTAAATTTTCAAAATTAATATACTTATTAAGTACCATAACTTCCAGATTTGACACAAATGCACACGCTAGGTCTTCAAAAAAGCAATTGAGTACTTGTTAATTAGGTTCCACATGAAACTTTAACTCAATTTAATTTTTTTTTAAATTATTATATTTTTATTAAATTTTAAATTTTGAAAATCAAATTAAGACTCGTAAATAAAAAATATTAGAATTTGAGGCTTAAGTTTATACATTTTTTTTTTAATTTAGAAAACTTTTAAAATGACGCATTGTACTTATTTTTTTTTCATTTTGTCAAATTTGTAACGTTCTAATAATGTTTTTTTAAGTGAGATAATGGGTTTACTTTTAATACTTCAAAGGCAGTGCGACACGTGTTCTTTTGATTCTTAAGGGCTGAAATTTGGCATGAGTTACTTTTTTTGCATAAAGATTACTTTCTAAAAGTGAATTAAAAAAAAATCCTAATTTTTTTTAAGATCAGTCATAGGACAAGTAAAAAAATTATTACTAGATACAAAGAACATAAAAGATTGCTTCAGAATAATAATACAAATTCAACGTTTGCAAATCATGTCCAGGAACATCAACATACTTTCTAAAAAACTAAAAAAAGTAAAAATTCTACTTGTCTCATAAAAAGGTAAGTCTTTTTTTTAATTTACTAAAACCTTTGGTAATTTTTTAACAAAAAAGTAAGACCGCACCCTTTTTAAATGACCAAATAGATTTAATACATTTTCTAATACTATTATTATTGCTATTAGTACATTATCAAATAACAGTAAAAAAAAATGCAAAAAAAAGTTTATAAAAATAAATTAAATTTCAGTCTACTAAAAAAAAATCTGATTAATCCAGTTTACAAACCACGCATTGCTAGTTCTTTCTAAAAGCTTCCATTGTTTCTTTAGTCTAAAAATAAATGTAAAACAAAATTGTTGTGTAGAAACTGTTATAATATTCTATCGTAGATAGATAGATAGATAGATTTATTAAAACTTTTGAAAAAAAATTACAAAAATAATATATAAACTAAAATAAAACAAACATAATGACACAAAACTGTATACATTAATCATAAACACTTTAAAATGAGTACATAGTTGAACATTAAAATTTAAAATTTCAATTAAATACCAACTGCATTTTATAAAAAAAATTAATAACTATTTTAAATTGCTTTTGGTCATTTATCTGTTTAATTTCATTGTAGAGCATTGTATAGTAATTGCTTTTCTCATCAAGAGTTAGATTTGGTAATAAAATAACATTTTTATTACGTGTTTGATAATTATGACTGACATTATGCATTATAAACCTGGACATATTATTAAGCACATAACATAAAGTTGTAAAAATATAAACACTACAAAAGGTTAAAATATAGTGTGTCTAATTGTTTTTTTTTTTTAATGATAAAGATTTTGCACTATTTGTTCTTTTTCAAAACATTATTTCATATCGCATAACTGAATAAAAATTGTTATAGTGCGTTGTTTTTAATACATCTTTGTTACAGTGTTTAGATAAAATTTGGAGACCATAGCAAGTACTAAAAAGTTTGGAAAAAAAATGCTTGCCATTTAAAATTATGATTAATTTCTAAAACTTTTGTAGAATCTACAGCATTCAGTAAATCATTATTTGTTGCAACTAAACCATCAATTTGACCATTTGACTGAGCAGTTCCAAACAGTACAATACCAGTTTTGTTTTTTTTGATAGCTAAGCAAGATCCGTCAATTCTTTGTAATATGTTTTCATATACCATATTTACGTTTACAAATATAGTGTTTAGATCAGCTTTCAGTAATATGTTAGAATCATTAGCATATTACACCAACATAGACTGAGTGATAGTACTAGTAACACATTTATCAAAATTATTTGCAAATATTAAAAACAAGGTAAGTCCTAGTACAGATCTTTGTGGTACACAAAAAGTAAGCATTTGCGTTTCTAAACAAATTTCCTCTGCATTTTCTCGAGTTACTACTGCTTGGTAACGGTTTTTTAAATACGTAATAAACCATTTGCCTGCTATACTTCTTATTTCACATCGTTTTAGTTTTGCTGTTTAAAAATTTTAATTGACACAGTCAAAAGCTTTGGGCAAGTCAATAAAAACACCAAGTGCTAATACATTTTTATCCAAAGCTATTTACAGGATTTATTAAGATAGCATCAAAACGGTTAAATTACGAAATTATTCTATAATAATTAAATTAAACACTTACTGCGTATCTATTTATATTATTACAAGGTTGCAAGTACCGTTAGAATTGGGACATGTACTTTGAATAATTCCTTAGGAGAGCAAATGGTTAATACGGCTATGTTCTGTATTAAATAACTGTTGTAACTTGTTAGCTAGCTTAAATTTACTAATTTTAATCCAAAAAATTACCATCCAAGGTTTTGACTTCTGTTGCATAGTGATTTTTATTTCTGTATTTAGGATTGAGAATTTAATTGAAAAGTTATTATACCAGAATACACAAATGTACGACTACACGATGATTTTGATTTTTATTAAATCAGTAAGCGGAGCTTAGACTTGGTGTTGCTATTTGTTTTTTTACTGGTCTTTTGTCTATGCCAAAGCCAAAATTACTTGTCTGACAACAATCGTTTAAGTCAAACAAAGCTGTATTAATGGTTCTCCGGGTTGTATTGACTCAATCCCTAGATTAACTTGTTCTCGTTTAACTTGCTTTTATTGTAAAATTTTTTAGGTTGTTCTTAAACACACTATTCTATTGCACAAACATCCAGATCTCTGTACAATACCGTGTTTCTAACGTGCGAGAATGAAAATGATACTTATTGCTAAAACAAAAGTATGTAAAAAAAAACGTGGAAACAAATTGTTTAAAGTAAAGTTTAAGAACTAAAGTAAAATATTGTACTGTGTCACTGTATACCCCAAAAAGGAACGGCGTGACTATGTAATGATATATATATATATTATGTTTGTAATTATTTTGAAACACTTGCAGTATCTTTAATGTTGTGAGATAGTATGCCCTTGCTGCAGAATTGTATGTAGTGCGCGGCTGTAGTAGACTTGTACAGGGTCTCTATAAATGTCTGAGATTTAGTAATCACTTTAAATGTGCCGATTTTTTTAAATGTTTATCAAACTATTTACTTTGATTTGACATTTCAACTTTAACTGTGTACGACCACCAAACTATTTCACTAGAGCGGCACAAACGTACATTAGATGTTTACATAATCCCAAACTTTTATAATGACCCTGTGTACGCAAGTTCAGCTCCAATAAATACGTGTAATCTGTGTAAATATGGTTCAGTTGCAATGAATGGATCTAAGTGCGTTGTGTGTGACACAGTGTATCATCTCTTATGTGTTAAAAAAACTAAAACAATTTAATTACAATGACAAAGACATAATAGTCTGTAAAGAAGCATAGTGTATTAACCTAAAATCTACATGTGAAAAAAAAAACATACAAAGTGGAAATAAAATATCTAAAAGCATTAGTCAAGGAAAACAATATATTAATTAGTGCATTACAAAGTAGTATAACACTCCTATCTAAATTAAATAAATCTGTAGAATCGGTAATATTCAAGTCCCTAGAAATACTCAAGTCGCCATCTATTGGACCAAAATCAAACCTGATTAAAATAAATAATATGGCAAAACCTGCTATTTCGGCTGAACAAAGAAGACAAACAAACACACACTAAGACAAATGCAAATAACAAAACGCAACAGAAAAAACAGTTGATTGTTGTCAACTAAACAAACATGCAAAAACATTTATGAAAGTGTTAATCTAATAACAGAGAAACATATGGCAGATGCGATTGATGAAGCAGTATTAAATACTTATTCAACAGTTATGACTAATAATAAAACAATAACAAAAAATAAACGTATATATACCGAAATATTACAGGTTCAAAACTGACATTATCTACTAAAATTAAATCCATCACTAAACATAGACATCTACATGTATTAAGGCTGATTGCTGCAACAACTAAAGATTTAAAACAATTTTATGATATAACTGTTCTAAAAGTGAATTTTTAAATAGATCAGCTGTGAAAAAGTGACTATTTGACATGATTTCAAATTTCATATCCTTTCGACAAACATGAAACTGTATATAATCCTACAATTTGACCTTTTGGAGCTATAATTATAAGACATTTTCCAAAGAAAATTTTTCAATATGTCAAAAACAATCAAAAGACTGTAACAATAAGTTAAATGCAGATTTTATTTGAATTAAAGAACACTGGATGAAATCAATTTAAAGCATGCAGATGAATGTCCCAAACCATACAAATATTGCTTGCTATTGCCGAACAATCTATATACATAGTAGAGTGGCTATATTTGTGCAAAATAACTTTGTCAAACTTTGCAAAACTATATCATTACAGACCTATCGCTCTGAAATAAATTTTGAAGTTGTAGGTAACTCAGTAAGTAAAAATTTATTTATTATCGCTCTCCAAATAGGGGTTTTCAGATATTTCTGAACAGGTTAAATAGTATAACATCAGAAATGATTATCAAATATAAATGTATCATAGTGACAGGTGACCTTAACATGGACTCGCTGGTACACACAGTAGTACGTAAACTACTGTTTGACTTTATTAACTCATTCAAGATAACTACGCACATAGAAAAACCAACTCGAGTGTCGGTACATTCCTGAAAATTAACCGAGACAGCTGTATTATATCAAACATCGATAAGATAAGATAAGATAAACTTTATTTGCATAAACATAGTAAAATAATGTGGTACAAAAACGTCAGGTACAAGTTGTAAGTTAATATTAAAAGAAAACATTTTTACATGCACACTTATGAACATTAACAAAACAATTTAAAAACTTAAATTAAAATAATCATTAACATGATATAATTCATTATTTAATAATATTTTTTTTAGAGATAACTTAAATTCTTTAGCTGGTAATTTTTGGATTGTATAGGGTAAAATATTATACATTTTGACTGACACATAATGAAACGAATTTAATGTTTTTGTTAGTCTGCAGTATGGCAAGCAGATGTTTTTACTTAATTTGGTACAATAATTATGCAATTCATTTTGAAACTTGTAATTTCCAGCATCTATACCTTCTCTCACATGCACCAAACATGGCAATACATATAAACTTGCAACAGATATAAAACCCAGTTTTTTTTTTAAATGAGACCTACACGTATCTCTGAAACCAAGACCCGCAACTGCATGAACAGCTTTCTTCTGCAAAACAAAGATTCGTATAGCGTGATGAGAACTACCCCACAGCAGCACTCCATACTCAATTAAAGATTGAATAAATGCAAAATAAGCCATTCGTGTAACTGTTAAATCCGTATTCTCAGCTATTTTTTTTATTAAATAGATATTACTGCTTAACTTTGTGGACAACGATTCCACATGTTGTTGCCAAGATAATTTATTGTCTAAGTGAATACCCAAAAATTTTATTGATTTATTAACACCTTCACTTGCATTAAGTAATGAAAAAAGCATATGTTCTGTTTTTGCTTCATTTAACTTTAAATTATTTGCATGAAACCATTGTTTTGCTTCTTCTAAAGGACTCAACCCATCCACTACAGAAGCTGTTACACTTTGAATGAGAGTTGTGTCATCGGCATAAAGATATGTCCTTGCCAGTGTTACATTACATTCAAGATCATTTATGTACAACAGAAACAGCAGAGGACCTAAAATAGACCCCTGCGGCACACCGTAATACATTTTTTTTCTATCCGAAAAAGTACCACTAGCAACGACAATCTGTTCTCTGCCAGTTAAGTAGCTGTTAACAATATTTAATGCTACACCTCTTACGCCATAGAATTCGAGTTTGTGCAACAACTTCTCTGGGTTGACTGTGTCGAATGTCTTGCTTAGATTTAAGAAAAAAACAGACATTGCACTTTTGCGTTCAAAGGCCTGTTCGATGTCAAGAACAAGTTGTTTTGCAGCTTTTATTGTAGATCTAGAAGGAATATATCCAAACTGTGCTCGACTAATAAATTTTTCTAAAAAAGAGAACAAACGCTTTTTTAATAACATTTCAAATACTTTTGAAAAAATTGGTGTTATTGATATAGGCCGTTAATTTTCACATTGGTTTATATTTCCTTTTTTAAATATTGGTATGACTTTTGATAATTTTAGTTCAGAAGGAAAAATTCCTTCTTTAAAACAAGCATTTATAACATTTTCCAAACGTTCTACAATAACATTTGACACATATTTAAGTACTTTAGAATTTAGATTATACAGATCTATACAATTAGAATTTTTTAACAATCCTATCACAGATTTGATTTCCATTGTCGAAACTGGTTCAAGAAAACAGGAAGCGCTTGTATCACTTGTGTAATTGTTCAATAAAAATTTATAACTGTTATCATTATGATTAAAACTAGACAAAACATGTTCAACTGAATTAACAAAAAAAGTTTGATGTTTGTTAGCAGATATAGTTGGTGAGATTTTATTTACTTGTTTTCTATTGGTGCTTTTATTAATTATTTCCCAAACTTGTTTTGGTTTGTCTAATGATTCTATTATCAATTTACTGTTAAAATCAATTTTTGTTTTTTTGACTTCGTTTTTATATTTGCTGTTTTCTTTTTTTTATTAATACACTCAGTTCAGTTGAATTTGTTTGTTTCCTAATAGCATATAGTAAATTAAGATAATTTTTTTGATTCCTTAGTTCTGATGTATACCAAACTTGTTTCTTATTATTGTTGATATTTATAATTTCATCTGGAATACAATGATTAAAAATATTTAAAAAAGTATTAAAAAAACTTGTAAATTTGTCCTGTGAATTTGAAAATTTATAAACAAAAAACCAATCAACTTCAGATAGCGCAACATAAAATTGATCTAGATGTTTTAAAGACAATAACTTTCTTTTATACTGCGTATACGTTTTTGTAGTGTTAACATCTATTGCTGTATTAATTATTAAGCCAAAATGATCTGAAAGATTGGGTTCAATAACTGTTGTTTCATATGGTACGTCCATATTAATTAAGAAATTGTCTATACATGTTGCTGAGATAGGTGTTTTCCTAGTTACTTCAAAATTAGTGATTTCAAAATTGCAACTTTGTACCAAATCAATAAACATTTTTTGATGTTCATTGGTTTTGATAAGATCTACATTAAAGTCAATACCAATTATAATATTTTCATATTTCTTGTCTAGATAACACAGAACATTATCAAGTTTAACATAAAATTCATTAAAATCAGATAAAGGTGTACGATAGACAGATACAGTAACAATATTTAAAAATGGCAAATAAACTGCGCTCACCTCACATATACCTTCAACGGATAAATTAACAACACATTCTATTGATTCGCACTTAAAATCATTTCTGACTATGATGAGAGAGCCTCCATGTATAGTGGATTTTCTGCAATAACAACTACCCACTTTAAATTGTTGATTGTTATAAGATCAATTTCCGCACTTTTTAACCAATGTTCGCTAATTGTTACAGCACATATTTGCTTATTTTGTTCCAAAAATATTTCTTAATCATAATGATTATTTCTTAAGGATTGTAAATTAATATGGAACAACTGTAAGGTATTTTTCGTTTTATTTAAAACTGTGTTGTTCTGTTCTAAGTTTTTTGAGTTTTTACGTTTGTAAGCCATTGTAAAAAACGCTCAACGCATGCACCGACAGGCCATATATTAGGATTACTTAAAGACTCTATTTCTTCTAAAAGAACTGTTACTTTAAACGACGAGTATAGTTCAGGATGTTTTGACATCATTTTCTTGCATATAACATTATCAAAACTTTTTTTAGTATGTTCTTAAGTTATTTTCTGTTAGCTTAGGGTCCATTCTATAAACATGTAAATGCCCGTGTGGGGCAACTCCTTTTACCAATGAATCTTCTGTAGCTGTTCCACAAATTGTATTTAGTTTTACTGTATTTTTCTTTTTACGACGATTTATTGTTTCCCATTTGTCATTTTGTACAATATTTAAGTTATCCTTATTGTTTAAATTTACATTTTTATTTTCATTTGATTTAGTACTTCCATTAGTTTTTACATTTCTTTTATTTATTATTCTGTTTATGAGCACCATCTAACGCATCTTTGAGTTATTCAGTTGTAATTTCTTTTCTCACAGGTACAGTTTCCTTTACTAATACTTTATTTTTACCAATAAGTGTAGAGCTGTAGGAACTCTTATCAATAGATGTCGCTGATTTTAATAAATTTGGCGCGTTTTAATTTATACTAGTAATATTATCAATGTTTTAATATATTGTTTTTATGCTACTAACCTCATTTTTAAGGTCTTCAACTGTTTTTGCCAATGCTCTTATAGTTGTTATAAGTTCACGATTTTTGATTTCTTGCTTTATAGCTTTTAATAAAACACTATTATTGTCGTAAGTAAAAGCGCAAGTATTGCAAAACCATTTAGTGTTTACATTTGCACATATAACATTTAGAACACTTTTCTTCATCTCAACAGTCAGGATGATACTATTTTGAACAAACACCTGCACATAACACAAACGATTTACTTTCTTCAATCACTTTTTCACATTTATTACATAAATAGTGAGAATTTTCGGAAATGGTCGGAGACAGATTTTGACTACCATCTTCACTAGCTTCACTTTACTTACTAACATAAACGGTCCTACATGAACATATCTATAATTATTATGTCTATTATTTTTCCTGCTCATTTCCTATCAATGCAAAAAAAACAGCAAAATACCATTCAAGAAACTAGAGTAGTGACTATGAATAGTATAAATAGATTTAAATCACTTTTTATTTATAATTATGTGAATCATGATAGTCATAGCTTTATTGATAAATTCTTAAACATTTTCACCTGGGCAAGATACGTTTGCTGCTCACTGAATCCGAAAATAGTTTGTACAACCAATAAAATACGCGACAAACGGTTAAGTTTGCAGGTTAAACGGAAGTTTGATGATTTCAAAAAACTGAACTAGCTAAAAAAAACAAATTAAAACAGATAAAATTAACAACTTGTATAATCCAAAAAAAAAAACAAATCCACAGTAACGTAAATACAGCAAAACAAAAATATAATAGGTAAATTATAAATGATTCTAAAAAAGTCTTGCGATCCTAAACAATAAATCAATAGTTTTTTCCTCTGCAGTAAAACTGTAAAATATCATTCTTTTGCACAAAAAAGAGAATTCAACACTAGCTCTTAACTATAAACTTATTACCCTATTAAGTACTTCTTTAAAAATATTTGAGAGAGTAATGGTTGATAAAGTAAATGATTATCTACATCAAAATAATCTGTCATCAAAGTGTCAGCGTCAATAAGTCTTATCCAGACCATCTACGATAAGCTAGACTGCAAGGAGAAAGTTATTGGGCTATTCTTTAATCTAACAAGCGCTTTTGACTGTGTGATTACTGACACCCTAATTTACAAACTAGAAAAACTAGGTATCAGAAGCAACATACAAACATAGATCAAATCCTACATGACAAAATGTAAAATATTTGTTACTATAAAAAAAGTAGTTCTGAACACAAAAATTTAAATGAAAGTATTGGACAGGGCTCCGTCCTAGGACCACTTCTGTTCTTGATTTTTAAAAACAACCTACTACAAAGTATATTGGTACAAGATGTTGTTATGTACGCTGATGACACATTTATCATTGTGCCTGAAAAAAAATACTCAGATCTTAAGCATAGAACAAAAATGGTACTTTATGAATTCTCAAGTTGGTGTCAAAGTAACAGCTTAATAATAAATGTGATAAAGACTATCTGCATACACTTTTCATGTAGCAATAATAAAGAAATAATGCCTGACTTAACATTGAATGGACATATTCTAACATTTACTAAGTCAACCAAATTCTTGGGCTCTATCATTGTTTAATAATATTGATGAACGTTTGTTTAAGGTAAATAGGTTTCAGAAATAAATGTGCTTTTGTTAAAGTTTAAAACTGTACTGTCTTTAGTTTACAAATAATATTACTTTATATACTTGCTGCTGCACTCCGGCAGCATTAGGGTAGTTACAATACTCTAATTACCTATAATAAAAATAAAATACATTTATTTAATATGTTGCCGGAAATAAAGATTAAAAAGATGGTTATTCCAAGGATTAATATTATCTGAAAATAATATGATCTTACATCTAATGAGTTTTTAACATAATTATTAGTGATGAGCATAATTAATGATTTCAATAATTGATTACCTAGTATTCGATTAATTTAATAATCGATTATTGTGCGAAAATAACAATTGTCTCGAGATAGTAGTTTTACTACTTTTTATAATCGATTACAGGACTTGCATCAGAATCCAAAGCTGAGCATGAGCATCAAGAAGTACAAGCTATGCGGCTCTCGAGAAAGCGATGCAAGTCCTTGAATCGATTATAAAATACGAGTCTCTGAATCGATTATAAAATGGGAGTCCCTGAATCGATTATAAAATGCAAGTCCCTGAATCGATTATAAAAACTGATAGACAAACATAGAAATTATTATTTTTAAATACAGTTTGTGTTGTTTTGTTTTGTTTGCACTAAATTTATATATCGATAAAAAAGATATTATTTATTTTATATTTTAACCTGAATGGAACCACCATTCAACGAATCTAGACTATTTATAAACTTTACCGAGCCCACTAAATAAAACCGAATAAATTTGCACGTTTGTGTTAGAGTTTTTATGCAAAGCATTTTATGTATTATGACTTTTGTTTGGACGTGTGAAGTTGATGATAGTTTTTTAATTTTTTTAATGAAACAATTAAATGAAATTGTACATGAGATTCTTTTCTAATGTAATAGTAATTAGTTAGATAAGATTATTGATTATTTATTAATAATAACACATTTATTTTTTAAATAATTTAATAACGCTTCAATTTTTAACAATTCATAATGCAAACATGATTTTATCGTTAACAGAGATTTTTATACTTTCGATCTTGAATCTCGATGATGCAGCGAATATATTTCTTGATTTTCTTGAATTCATTATTTATTTTCAAATAGATAAATTTTCAAATTTAAAACAGCTCAAGTTGGCAATGAATCGAGTTTATAATGACTCGAGTCGCTAATGACTCGAGTCGCTAATGACTCGAGTTGTCAATGACTCGTCTTCAAAAATGACTCGAGTTGTCAATGACTCGAGTTCTTAATGACTTGAGTCCTTAATAATTCCAGTCCTCAATGACTTATGTTGTTTAATTTAATGACTCGAAAATCTCGAGATGTTTTAATAATCGATTCAGAATCGATTAATAACTCGAGTTTGCCCATCACTAATAATAATTATGCTAAATATAATAAAATAAAATAATGCGTTGTGGCATATGGTCGCAACAAACATAGATAAAAAATTGAGCTGGTCAGCACAAGTAGATAAAATCTTTAGTAAGCTAGTCAGATCTGTCTTTGGATTTCTAATCTAAAAAAAGGTCTAGATCAAAAAGCGCTGAAAACTTCCTACGCTATTGTATATCCGATCTTAGCTTACAGCATTATATTGTGGAGAGAAGCAGATATTAATAGAGTCTTTGTCTTATAAAAACGTATAATTAGAATAATTTATAATTTAAACTACATAGTATTGTAGAAGTACTTTCAAAAGACATGAAATACTAACCGTTTCTGCCATCTATCTATATAAATTACTGATTTATGTATACAACAATAAACAAAATTTTGTTATCAATAATGATATTGAACGGTGAGTAAGCTTAGTTGTTGAGCGTTAGCGTAGCACGCTAACAGTCCGGGGTTTGATCCCCAAATATGACTAAAATAATAACTTGCTCTTTATCCATGAGGTGATTTGAAAGTCACCTAATAAGCCATCAACCCCCTTCTTCTAAGACTTCTGGGCGATGTAAAATAGATGTAAAACGCGCAATATAAAAAAAAATTATCAACACAAATTTTTTTTTTATAGAATAAGTAAATATAAAAAATAAAAAAAACTTTGCAGGAAGCTATATGTATAATAGACTGCCTATACAAATAAAAAATATTAAGAATTTCAACCTGTTCAGAAAGTGTCTGAAAGCCTATTTTCCTAATCGATGTATCTACAAAGTGCCGCCGCTAGATGATTTGGCGCCGTGCAAAAACACATTTTTTGCTCTCCTGCTTAAGCAGAAGTTTGGTTAGGTTAGGTTAGGTTCAATTTTTTTAGGTTATATTGTAAGCATCTTAAGAGACAAGAATTATTTAACATAAATAAATTTTAATAGTTAAAACATTTACATTTTGTTGTTTTATAAGTTAACGAATTTACTACTTAGATATTAATATTATAGTTATTATAAGATTGTAGATACTTTTTAAAATTGCTCCATTCTTGCTGTTTTGGTCTCAAATTCTTTGTTCAGGTCATTGATAAATGATCAAATATTTGATTTTTAATTGTTATGCACTTAAGGTAATTTTTAGTTTAAAAAACAACCTTTCCCTTGTGGTTACTGAAACCAGTAAAGTTAGGTATATTCTTATAGCTATTAATAAATTTGGAAAATAGACAATCAATTTATTTTAATATAAATATTGAATATTGCTCTGTGGTTAACTTTGCAAATCTATTTTGTAGCAACTGTGACCGATCATACAATAGAAGAAAATTATTCTTTATAAATATTTTGCCACAAGTTTTGCGCCATCTCTTGACTTCTAAGAGCAGACATTAAGTTTGCAAAGCGGTCGATTAGCGGTGTTGAGACAGTTCTACTCTAATAATGGTTCACTGTGACCAGACTCAAAGTCTATATATGCCATTATAAACCTTTTTGCTTCTTGTTCTCGTAGCCGTTCTATTAAGCCCTGTTCTTTAAAATTAAAATAACTCTGTCATTTGTTTCAGACTTTTTAAAATTTAATATCTGCATCATAATTGTCATTTTTTTAATTTTATTTTAGATCATTTGCGCTCTCCTGTCATTGCGCCGTAGTTCAATGCACGCCTTGCACACTCGCTTACAGCGGCCCTGTATCTACACAATTGAAGAATACTTGTCTCTAACGTTGGGTTCATTTATTACGCTTCATTTTACTGCTGCTGCTAGCGACAGTCTGTAGCACGTAGAGCCCTAGCCTAATTGCAAACCTCTATTGTCGTTATATTAAGACTTGTTATTGTCAAAACATGCTACAGCTGTTTTGTTACTATAAACTGCTATACGTATACATACGTAGTTATAACTTATATTAAAATTCTGTCGCAACGTTTATATACATTTTTATATTTTAAAGGTTTTTTGTGTTATTGTATATGTTATTCATTAGACTGCTATTATTTATTTTAATTAGATGCAATTTTAATATGTATATATATTTTAAATGTCTTGTATTTTTGATGTGATAATATTTATGTTGTGCACTAAACTGTAACTATTAATTTTAATTGATGTAATTGTCTGCCAGGTATACCAAATTACAATCTAGTTACATATAAAAATCCCTAACACTAATTAACAGCACACTAACTAATTAAAACTAACTAACTACAGTAGTTTGCAGGACGTGCTTCTCAGAAACAATTGATCAATTTTCAGTAATTTCCAAACGGTATTTTCCGAGAAAACACGTGCGACAATCTACAAAACTAAATACTAAAAAGTATTAAATTACTATTTATTATTATTATATTTACATATTACACTAATTATTCACTTGTCCGAACTTGAATCTTATTATTCAAACCGTATATGGCAGTAACTACAGTTAAAAAAAAATTGTTCTATTTAAAAGTTCAATGTTGTTTTGGTTTTCATATTCTTATCGTGCGTTGTCTTTTTCTGTTGTGGGAAGTATTTAAATGTCGTCAAAACATATTTTACTGTCGTTTAATATACTATTTTCCGTATAAAGTATTTCATTGTCGTGTAATATATGTTTGTGTCGTACGTACAAAACTTTATCGGGATGTTATTTAAAATTTACTGTCGTGCAAATAATTTTTTTATCCGTTTGTTTATCTTATTTTGTGAAGCCGATAAATCTAACCCTAAAATAAATACATAAACCAGCTGTTGAACCGGTTGGACCACCGGCTTTCACAGGTAGTTTAAAGGGTGTAATTAATTAGTGCTATAAGGAGAGTGTTTGTGCCGGAGGTGTATATTGCCACAGTGTGTGTGTGTGTGTGTGTCGGGATTAATTATAATCGTAATTAATAAAGTATTCTATACACGTGTCAACAAGATTATGTTTGCTTCTCGCTCTGTTATTAATTACTTGCGGTCACTTACGAGCATAACTTCTTTGTTTTGTATTGACATGCGATTTTACACTTTATCAACATTTTATTGCTATAATCCGAAAAGGGTTTTATGGTCTAAATCGGTTTGAAGAACAGGCAATACTTCGTTGAATAAATTTATATTTGCAGGTATATTTCTAAATGACTACACATTTTATTAAAATGATAAATATATTAATCTAAAATATCAAATAAAAAAGTTATGACGTAATAATATGATTGACAAATTTTGACTTTTATCAATACCATCGTGTATAGTATAGTGAAACAACGTGCTCCGTGTATTTTCCTCAAAAGAAACGGATATATTAAAAATAAAAAGTTGAAAATTTACTACAATTATTGTAATGTGGTAAGCTACTGTGGTGTGTTATTGTAATTTTAAAAAAGTAGCTGCGAGAAGTGTTTTAACCTTTTTTAAGTTAATTTTAACGTGTATTCTAGTGAAGTAAAATATTAAATTCAAGGATATTGAAGTAAGCAAAAAAATTACATTTTAAATAAATTTTATATATTTATTCATATTTTATTGTTTGTTTTTGTTTAAAAAAGAACTCCATTTATTCTTATCATTAAAATTGCAACATTTGATTATTTCAATATCATTATCCTACTGTCTCTATCGTACTTTTTTACCGTGATCTACCTTTGTGTGTGTTTATAGTTAGCCACCGGTGAAAGACCGTACCGGTGTGAAATTTGTGTTATTTTTCCTCCTGGTTTCAGTTTTTAAATTTAACTCCTGCTGTGAGGTTTTTAAATTATATTTTAATCATAATTTATTCAACTATTATTATTAAAAATCATTTGCAATTGTCACTATGGTACAAACCTGCATGACTTGTCTAAAAAATATAAGTCCTCGGACTCAAATGATTAAATACGCTGAATGTAAAAAATGGTTTCACACTGCATGTACCGACTTAGATTACATTCGTTTAGAATATTTTGTTAGCGAAATGAAGAAGGAAGATGGTGATGGGTGGCTATGTACCACTTGCATGCCAGATGATTAGTACTTCCAGTGATGACACATTAAAATTAACAATAACCAATCTATTAAAAACACAGTTTGCGGAATTCAAAAATGATATATTATTAACATTAAGCGGCAGAATGGATGATATTGATAAAAAAATTGAGTCACTCAAACTTGAAAATATTAATTTAAACAACAAACTGCAAGCCATTGTACCAAATCAATTGAATGTACCCGATATTACAGAGATTACTGCCAACATTAAATCCGAAATAATGGAACAGGAATTGCGTTCTTATAATGTTATGATTTTTAATATACCAGAATCCAACAAAGAAAACAATATGGATCGAGCATCTGATGATAGCGCCACTGTTAAATCCATTCTTCGATCAGTTATTAAAGATGTTGAACCGCTAAAGTTTTTTAGAGTTGGCAAAAATCATTCTAAAAATCGTCCAATTAAAGTTATTTTTGATAACAAGGATGTTGTTAAAAATATATTAAAAAACAACAAATCTTTAAAACAAGATAAAATTTATGTAAAAGGCGATGATACAAAAAATCAACAGCTGCATATCCAATCTTTGCGCAAAGAACTTAATTAGCGTAAAGAATCGGGAAATCATAATCTGACAATTAAATATGTAGATGGCATGCCTAAAATTGTTGATACAAAAAACTAAAAACTGCAAACACAACACTACCTATTCAATTTTATTACCAAAACGTACGCGGACTAAACACAAAAACCAATGTATTTAGCAAAAACCTTGGCATTAATAGCTATGATATAATTCTGTTAACTGAAACGTGGATCAAGGATGGAGTTCTGGATGGTGAATTATTTAGCGATAACTATACTGTATTTAGGTGTGATCGAGCAGATGTCAAAAGGTGCTTTGATATCCGTGAATAATAAATTAAAATGTAGCAAGATTTCTGTAAATTTTTCATTAAATAACATCGATTTGGTGGCAGTTGAAATAACTTTAACAAAGATTATATACACGGTTATCTGCATTTATATACCACCGAAAACAACTAATGCAATTTATGATCAACTATTTAAATACATTGGTGGTAATGGGTGCAGTAACTTAAAATCATTTCTAAATTTTACCGCCTTAAAAAATCTTAAACAGTTTAATTAGATATGCAATGATTACAATAGAATATTAGATTTGGTGTTAATGCCCATGACACACAACTGTAAAGTGCATAGATCAGATGATGTTCTAGTACCGGAGGATAAGCATCACCCTGCATTAGTTTTTTCGATAGAACTAATAAATACTACAAACTTTACTCCTCACAATTCCAACTACCAATCGTACAACTTTAAAGCTGGAAATATACCAGAACTATACAATGATTTAATAAACATAAATTGGTCACATGTTATTCAACAGTCGAATAGTATTAATGCTTGTTCAGAATTTTATAATTTATTGTATGGATCATTTGATAAATACATACCCAAAAAAAAGTGCATAATTGTAGGAAAACAATACCCAGCTTGGTATGGCAATGCAAATATAAAGTTAATAAAATCCAAAAACCAAATCCATAAACAACTAAAAATTTCAAATCAACCCAGTCTTAAAAATAAATACGAACAACTCCGCAAGGAAATTAAAAAAAAAATTGATAAAGCGTATAATTCTTTTATTAAAACGACAGAGGAAAATATTATGTCTGAGCCAAAGGATTTTTGGTCGTTTATTAATAAAAAAAAAGATGTCACGAATACCCGGTTTGATGAAACTTGGAGACAGGACGCTAAATAATCCACAGGATATCATTCAAGCATTTGCCAAAAAATTTAGTGGTGTTTATTTAAAAACAATCCTTTGACTCAACTTGCCAGTATTAAGTCAAATGTAATGGAAAAGATCAAGGTTACTGAAGACGAAGTCCTGCGGTACTTAAAGAAAATCAAGCCCAACTTTACCATAGGCCCAGACCAAATACCTGGATTTATTGTTAAAGATTGCGCTCTTCAATTAGTGGCCCCTCTTAAACATATTTTTAATTTAATTTTGGCGGAGAGTACTTTTCCTGACCTGTGGAAGTTAACTAGAGTTTGTCCAATTTTTAAGTCTGGTGACAGGTCAGATATTGGCAATTACAGACCAATAGCCTTAGTCTCAAACTTTTCAAAGGTCTTTGAAGGTATCCTTTGTGACTATATACATGCTTGTATTGACAATTCAATAACTCCTAACCAACATGGTTTTGTTAAAAAACGAAACACGCAAACAAACTTAATGTGTGTTACACAATACATATCCAACCAACTTGATGTAGATGGCCAAGTTGACATTTTATATACCGACATCAGTCGAGCTTTTGATTGTATGCCGTTTGTCAAGCTGATGACCTATTTAAAGCTATATGATATACCATCGGACATTATTGATACAGTGCAGTCATATCTCGTAAACAGACAGCTATTTGTGTATTATGGGGGTTGCAAATCGAAAACATTTTCACCGACATCAGGGGTACCTCAAGGGTCTAACCTGGGACCACTACTATTTACAATCTTTATTAATAAAGTGGTAGATGATTTGAATTGCAATTTTTTCATGTACGCAGATGATATTAAACTATATCAAGAAATCAAAACAATATCTGACTGCCAACATTTGCAGCGGAATTTGGATAGGTTATCGGCTTGGTGTACTGAAAACGGTCTTACAATCAATGTATCAAAGTGCAATATTGTAACCTATAGTAGATCACGTAACAGAGTACTAGGTGACTATACACTTGCTGGGTCTAATGTAGAAAGAACTGATTCAATTAAAGATTTAAGAATTTTCTTTGATTCAAAATTCACATTTAACATGCATATTGAAAATTTAGCTAAGTCGTGTTATAAACTGCTCGGGTTTGTAATACGTAACAGTCGCGAGTTTAGTAATCTTTCTACCGCTGTAAGACTTTTTGATTCGTTTATCATAAGTAAAATTAATTACTGCGCTTGTGTGTGGTCACCTGGTTACCATCTCTACATGAATGTTATGGAGAAAATTCAAAGGCGATTTTTAAAATACCTGTACTTTCAAAAGCATGGTACATACCCTGAAAGATTTGTGTCTTATAATCAACTTATACAAGAGTTTGGCTTTATTACAGTTCAAAATAGACACAAATATATGCATGTATATGAACTTTACAAAATTATTCACGGGCATACTGATAATGGTGATTTTCTTTCTAAAATTAATTTTTTAGTGCCACGGTTATCATCTCGTAATAATGAATCTTTTCAATATGCAACTTCTCATACAAATCTGCATACTTTCTCTCTTCTCATTTTAATGTTAAAAAATTACCACGGTGTCCAGTATGGAGTTGATATATTTTGTACTAATAGAAACCAATTTTTAAAAGACTTAAGGTCGTGTCTGTTATGAATTGTATTATGAATGGTATTATGTTTTGTTTTATGTATTATGTATTATAATTTTGTTTTATAGTTATTTGTATATTTTATAAATACTTCGTTATATGTTATATATTTATATATTTAACTAATTATCTTTTATGCCACGTTGTAATCGGATATAATATCCATATCAATTTTTAATTTGTATTGTAATTTATTGTAGTTATTTTTCTTTGTAATTAGTTGCATACCTGTTAAGAAAATATATATATTATTATTATTATTATTATTATTATTATTATTATATAAATATAAAGTAAAATTTTATTATTTATTATTAAAAAATGAAAAACATAAAAAACTCAAAGTTTGGATACTTTTTGCTTACCTACCCAAGAAAATTAATGTTAGAACCTTCTCCTAGTGTCTTAATAACAATTGAAACTCATTCTATTGTTTGTAACTATTACAAGAACACAAGAGGCAGAAGAAACTAAATTTGTTTTAATTACCAACACTTGGGCGGGTGGTTGGGACAAAGTATTAGAAGCTACCCGGTTACAATACAAACATAGTTCCCGCCCGCCCACCCAAGCGTTCGTTATCAAGAAATTCATTGTTAAAACCATCTCTTGTGTCTTTCAACAACTGGCACACATTCTATTGTATATAACTGAATATAAATCAAATATTTATACGTTTTAGCTGTCTTTTTATAAAATATTAATCAAAAAAATTTGGAAAAAAATTTACAAGTAAATTTACAAATAAATTTACAAATAAATTTACAAATAAATTTACAAATAAATTTACAAATAAATTTACAAATAAATTTACAAATAAATTTACAAATAAATTTACAAATAAATTTACAAATAAATTTACAAATAAATTTACAAATAAATTTACAAATAAATTTACAAATAAATTTACAAATAAATTTACAAATAAATTTACAAATAAATTTACAAATAAATTTACAAATAAATTTACAAATAAATTTACAAATAAATTTACAAATAAATTTACAAATAAATTTACAAATAAATTTACAAATAAATTTACAAATAAATTTACAAATAAATTTACAAATAAATTTACAAATAAATTTACAAATAAATTTACAAATAAATTTACAAATAAATTTACAAATAAATTTACAAATAAATTTACAAATAAATTTACAAATAAATTTACAAATAAATTTACAAATAAATTTACAAATAAATTTACAAATAAATTTACAAATAAATTTACAAAAAAATTTACAAATAAATTTACAAATAAATTTACAAATAAATTTACAAATAAATTTACAAATAAATTTACAAATAAATTTACAAATAAATTTACAAATAAATTTACAAATAAATTTACAAATAAATTTACATACAAATAAATTTACAAATAAATTTACATACAAATAAATTTAGAAATAAATTTACAAATAAATTTACAAATAAATTTACAAATAAATTTACAAATAGATTTACTAATAAATTTACTAATAAATTTACAAATAAATTTACAAATAAATTTACAAATAAATTTACAAATAAATTTACAAATAAATTTACAAATAAATTTACAAATAAATTTACAAATAAATTTACAAATAAATTTACAAATAAATTTACAAATAAATTTACAAATAAATTTACAAATAAATTTTCAAATAAATTTGCAAATAAATTTACAAATAAATTTACAAATAAATTTTCAAATAAAATTACAAATAAATTTGCAAATAAATTTACAAATAAATTTCCAAATAAATTTACAAATAAATTTACAAATAACTTTACAAATAAATTTACAAATAAATTTACAAATAAATTTACAAATAAATTTACAAATAAATTTACAAATAAATTTACATACAAATAAATTTACAAATAAATTTACAAATAAATTTACAAATAAATTTACAATTAAATTTACAAATAAATTTACAAATAAATTTACAAATAAATTTACAAATAAATTTACAAATAAATTTACAAATAAAATTACAAATAAATTTACAAATAAATTTACAAATAAATTTACAAATAAATTTACAAATAAATTTACAAATAAATTTACAAATAAATTTACAAATAAATTTACTAATAAATTTACAAATAAATTTACAAATAAATTTACAAATAAATTTACAAATAAATTTACAAATAAATTTACAAATAAATTTACAAATAAATTTACAAATAAATTTACTAATAAATTTACAAATAAATTTACAAATAAATTTACAAATAAATTTACAAATAAATTTACAAATAAATTTACAAATAAATTTACAAATAAATTTACAAATAAATTTACAAATAAATTTACTAATAAATTTACAAATAAATTTACAATAAATTTTATAAATAAGTTTACAAATAAATTTACAAATAAATTTACAAATAACTTTACAAATAAATTTACAAATAAATTTACAAATAAATTTACAAATAAATTTACAAATAAATTTACAAATAAATTTACAAATAAATTTACAAATAACTTTACAAATAAATTTACAAATAAATTTACAAATAAATTTACAAATAAATTTACAAATAACTTTACAAATAAATTTACAAATAAATTTACAAATAAATTTACAAATAAATTTACAAATAAATTTACAAATAAATTTACATACAAATAAATTTACAAATAAATTTACAAATAAATTTACAAATAAATTTACAATTAAATTTACAAATAAATTTACAAATAAATTTACAAATAAATTTACAAATAAATTTACAAATAAATTTACAAATAACTTTACAAATAAATTTACAAATAAATTTACAAATAAATTTACAAATAAATTTACAAATAAATTTACAAATAAATTTACAAATAAATTTACAAATAAATTTACTAATAAATTTACAAATAAATTTACAAATAAATTTACAAATAAATTTACAATAAATTTTACAAATAAATTTACAAATAAATTTACAAATAACTTTACAAATAAATTTACAAATAAATTTACAAATAAATTTACAAATAAATTTACAAATAAATTTACAAATAAATTTACAAATAAATTTACAAATAAATTTACAAATAAATTTACAAATAAATTTACAAATAAATTTACAAATAAATTTACAATAAATTTTACAAATAAATTTACAAATAAATTTACAAATAAATTTACAAATAAATTTACAAATAAATTTACAAATAAATTTACAAATAAATTTACAAATAAATTTACAAATAAATTTACAAATAAATTTTCAAATAAATTTACAAATAAATTTACAAATAAATTTACAAATAAATTTACAAATAAATTTACAAATAAATTTACAAATAAATTTACAAATAAATTTACAAATAAATTTACAAATAAATTTACAAATAAATTTACAAATAAATTTACAAATAAATTTACAAATAAATTTATAAATAAATTTACAAATAAATTTACTAATAAATTTACAAATAAATTTACAAATAAATTTACAAATAAATTTACAAATAAATTTACAAATAAATTTACAAATAAATTTACAAATAAATTTACAAATAAATTTACAAATAAATTTACAAATAAATTTACAAATAAATTTACAAATAAATTTACAAATAAATTTACAAATAAATTTACAAATAAATTTACAAATAAATTTACAAATAAATTTACAAATAAATTTACAAATAAATTTACAATAAATTTTACAAATAAATTTACAAATAAATTTACAAATAAATTTACAAATAAATTTTCAAATAAATTTACAAATAAATTTACAAATAAATTTACAAATAAATTTACAAATAAATTTACAAATAAATTTACAAATAAATTTACAAATAAATTTACAAATAAATTTACAAATAAATTTACAAATAAATTTACAAATAAATTTACAAATAAATTTATAAATAAATTTACAAATAAATTTACTAATAAATTTACAAATAAATTTACAAATAAATTTACAAATAAATTTACAAATAAATTTACAAATAAATTTACAAATAAATTTACAAATAAATTTACAAATAAATTTACTAATAAATTTACAAATAAATTTACAAATAAATTTATAAATAAATTTACAAATAAATTTACTAATAAATTTACAAATAAATTTACAAATAAATTTACAAATAAATTTACAAATAAATTTACAAATAAATTTACAAATAAATTTACAAATAAATTTACTAATAAATTTACAAATTAATTTACAATAAATTTTATAAATAAATTTACAAATAAATTTACAAATAAATTTACAAATAACTTTACAAATAAATTTACAAATAAATTTACAAATAAATTTACAAATAAATTTACAAATAAATTTACAAATAAATTTACAAATAAATTTACAAATAAATTTACAAATAAATTTACAAATAAATTTACAAATAAATTTACAAATAACTTTACAAATAAATTTACAAATAAATTTACAAATAAATTTACAAATAAATTTACAAATAAATTTACATACAAATAAATTTACAAATAAATTTACAAATAAATTTACAAATAAATTTACAAATAAATTTACAAATAAATTTACAAATAAATTTACAAATAAATTTACAAATAAATTTACAAATAAATTTACAAATAAATTTACAAATAACTTTACAAATAAATTTACAAATAAATTTACAAATAAACTTACAAATAAATTTACAAATAAATTTACTAATAAATTTACAAATAAATTTACAAATAAATTTACAAATAAATTTACAAATAAAATTACAATAAATTTTACAAATAAATTTACAAATAAATTTACAAATAACTTTACAAATAAATTTACAAATAAATTTACAAATAAATTTACAAATAAATTTACAAATAAATTTACAAATAAATTTACAAATAAATTTACAAATAAATTTACAAATAAATTTACAATAAATTTTACAATTAAATTTACAAATAAATTTACAAATAAATTTACAAATAAATTTACAAATAAATTTACAAATAAATTTACAAATAAATTTACAAATAAATTTACAAATAAATTTACAAATAAATTTACAAATAAATTTACAAATAAATTTTCAAATAAATTTTCAAATAAATTTTCAAATAAATTTACAAATAAATTTACAAATAAATTTACAAATAAATTTACAAATAAAGTTACAAATAAATTTACAAATAAATTTACGAATAAATTTACAAATAAATTTACAAATGAATTTACAAATAAATTTACAAATAAATTTACAAATAAATTTACAAATAAATTTACAAATAAATTTTCAAATAAATTTACAAATAAATTTACAAATAAATTTACAAATAAATTTACAAATAAATTTACAAATAAATTTACAAATAAATTTACAAATAAATTTACAAATAAATTTACAAATAAATTTACAAATAAATTTACAAATAAATTTACAAATAAATTTACAAATAAATTTACAAATAAATTTACAAATAAATTTACAAATAAATTTACAAATAAATTTACAAATAAATTTACAAATAAATTTACAAATAAATTTACAAATAAATTTACAAATAAATTTACAAATAAATTTACAAATAATTTTACAAATAAATTTACAAATAAATTTACAAATAAATTTACAAATAAATTTACAAATAAATTTACAAATAAATTTACAAATAAATTTACAAATAAATTTACAAATAAATTTACAAATAAATTTACAAATAAATTTACAAATAAATTTACAAATAAATTTACAAATAAAATTACAAATAAATTTACAAATAAAATTACAAATAAATTTACAAATAAATTTACAAATAAATTTACAAATAAATTTACAAATAAATTTACAAATAAATTTACAAATAAATTTACAAATAAATTTACAAATAAATTTTCAAATAAATTTACAAATAAATTTACAAATAAATTTACAAATAAATTTTTTACAAATAAATTTACAAATAAATTTACAAATAAATTTACAAATAAATTTACAAATAAATTTACAAATAAATTTACAAATAAATTTACAAATAAATTTACAAATAAATTTACAAATAAATTTACAAATAAATTTACAAATAAATTTACAAATAAATTTACAAATAAATTTACAAATAAATTTACAAATAAATTTACAAATAAATTTACAAATAAATTTACAAATAAATTTACAAATAAATTTACAAATAAATTTACAAATAAATTTACAAATAAATTTACAAATAAATTTACAAATAAATTTACAAATAAATTTACAAATAAATTTACAAATAAATTTACAAATAACTTTACAAATAAATTTACAAATAAATTTACAAATAAATTTACAAATAACTTTACAAATAAATTTACAAATAAATTTACAAATAAATTTACAAATAAATTTACAAATAAATTTACAAATAAATTTACATACAAATAAATTTACAAATAAATTTACAAATAAATTTACAAATAAATTTACAAATAAATTTACAAATAAATTTACAAATAAATTTACAAATAAATTTACAAATAAATTTACAAATAAATTTACAAATAAATTTACAAATAAATTTACAAATAAATTTACAAATAACTTTACAAATAAATTTACAAATAAATTTACAAATAAATTTACAAATAAATTTACAAATAAATTTACAAATAAATTTACAAATAAATTTACAAATAAATTTACAAATAAATTTACAAATAAATTTACAAATAAATTTACAAATAAATTTACTAATAAATTTACAAATAAATTTACAAATAAATTTACAAATAAATTTACAAATAAATTTACAATAAATTTTACAAATAAATTTACAAATAAATTTACAAATAACTTTACAAATAAATTTACAAATAAATTTACAAATAAATTTACAAATAAATTTACAAATAAATTTACAAATAAATTTACAAATAAATTTACAAATAAATTTACAAATAAATTTACAAATAAATTTACAAATAAATTTACAAATAAATTTACAAATAAATTTACAATAAATTTTACAAATAAATTTACAAATAAATTTACAAATAAATTTACAAATAAATTTACAAATAAATTTACAAATAAATTTACAAATAAATTTACAAATAAATTTACAAATAAATTTACAAATAAATTTACAAATAAATTTACAAATAAATTTACAAATAAATTTACAAATAAATTTACAAATAAATTTACAAATAAATTTACAAATAAATTTACAAATAAATTTACAAATAAATTTACAAATAAATTTACAAATAAATTTACAAATAAATTTACAAATAAATTTACAAATAAATTTACAAATAAATTTACAAATAAATTTACAAATAAATTTACAAATAAATTTACAAATAAATTTTCAAATAAATTTACAAATAAATTTACAAATAAATTTACAAATAAATTTACAAATAAATTTACAAATAAATTTACAAATAAATTTACAAATAAATTTACAAATAAATTTACAAATAAATTTACAAATAAATTTACAAATAAATTTACAAATAAATTTACAAATAAATTTACAAATAAATTTACAAATAAATTTACAAATAAATTTACAAATAAATTTACAAATAAATTTACAAATAAATTTACAAATAAATTTACAAATAAATTTACAAATAATTTTACAAATAAATTTACAAATAAATTTACAAATAAATTTACAAATAAATTTACAAATAAATTTACAAATAAATTTACAAATAAATTTACAAATAAATTTACAAATAATTTTACAAATAAATTTACAAATAAATTTACAAATAAATTTACAAATAAATTTACAAATAAATTTACAAATAAATTTACAAATAAATTTACAAATAAATTTACAAATAAATTTACAAATAAATTTACAAATAAATTTACAAATAAATTTACAAATAAATTTACAAATAAATTTACAAATAAATTTACAAATAAATTTACAAATAAATTTACAAATAAATTTACAAATAAATTTACAAATAAAATTACAAATAAATTTACAAATAAAATTACAAATAAATTTACAAATAAATTTACAAATAAATTTACAAATAAATTTACAAATAAATTTACAAATAAATTTACAAATAAATTTTCAAATAAATTTACAAATAAATTTACAAATAAATTTACAAATAAATTTTTTACAAATAAATTTACAAATAAATTTACAAATAAATTTACAAATAAATTTACAAATAAATTTACAAATAAATTTACAAATAAATTTACAAATAAATTTACAAATAAATTTACAAATAAATTTACAAATAAATTTACAAATAAATTTACAAATAAATTTACAAATAAATTTACAAATAAATTTACAAATAAATTTACAAATAAATTTACAAATAAATTTACAAATAAATTTACAAATAAATTTACAAATAAATTTACAAATAAATTTACAAATAAATTTACAAATAAATTTACAAATAAATTTACAAATAAATTTACAAATAAATTTACAAATAAATTTACAAATAAATTTACAAATAAATTTACAAATAAATTTACAAATAAATTTACAAATAAATTTACAAATAAATTTACAAATAAATTTACAAATAAATTTACAAATAAATTTACAAATAAATTTACAAATAAATTTACAAATAAATTTACAAATAAATTTACAAATAAATTTACAAATAAATTTACAAATAAATTTACAAATAAATTTACAAATATATGTAAATAAATATTTTTTTGTAACACTACTCAATAATTATTTCAATTAATCTCAATTAAAGAAATATATCTATTAATTATTTATTCTTTTTAGCAAATTAAAATGAATTTTTCACAATTATTTCAAATTATTTTCTAACTTATTCACTAGCAAATAATAAAAAAAAATAGGTATAAAGGTATATATAAAAAAACAAAACAATAAAGTAAATAAGTTTTTAATATAAAATTTATCATTCATTTTATACATATATATACAAAATTATACATTACAATGATATTTAGTCTATTTTCCACCACAAGATATCACATAGAATAGCCGATTTTGCTTGGAATTCGTCGCATATGTTATTACCTTGTAGAAGCGTCCAAACCTCTTCAATATGTGATTTTCTGCTCGAACGTGCCATTTTCTTATTATCTGACTTCATAAATTTTTGATCGAATTGAGGTCTGGAGACTTGGCAGGCCATTCTATCACTTCAATTTCTGGAAACTTGCTAAACCATTCTTTAACAAAATTTTATTTATGAATTGAGCAGTTGTCTTGCACAAATGCAATGGTCCCGTTGTTTGTCATTACCAAAAGTAACAGATATGTTTTTAGTAATTTTATATACTGTACCAAATTTAATTTTCTAGAGATTGGAACCAAATCTCCTAGTGCATGCGAACTTATCCAACCCCAGTATGCTGCCGATATTCTGCCACTAGATTTATTATTTAATACATATTTTTTATTATATCTTAAATTAACGAATGGGACTTTTCTTGGCAGCTCATAAACACTTTTTTATCCGAAAAAACAACATTACTCTAGTTTCTATATCAATTATTAACCAAAAAGTTAAATCTGGCTTCTTCGTGGCAAGTTTTAAAATCTATAACTGTTGCAGGTTTGCAACACTTCAATCGTAACTCTCAAAGTCGCCTTCTCACAGTGTTTAATGAACAGTCCAATCCTAACACTTCTTTAACTTTTTTAGAATTGCTGAATGGATTATCCTCAATGTAGAGTCGAATAGATTCAACATCCTGTTGAGATGTAGCTTTTTCAAGACCTAGTAGCCTGCGATATTGGTCAATTTTACCATCAATTTTACCATCAATTTTACCATCAATTTTACCATCAATTTTATACTTCCAAATTATTTTTAAAACTGTTGTGCGCTAAAATTAAAAAAAAAATGAATTTAAGTATTTTAAATTAAAATAATAAACGCTTAACATTTATTAATTTAATAACTTATACTTACATGTATATTTACAGCAGCACTAATTTCAGTAACTGAACGAGCACTTTCAAACATCCCAATTATTCTGGCTTTCTCACTAATCAAACATTTCGATAAATGACTCTCCATGTTTAACGCTTTGTGTTTTATAAACAAGTAAACAATTTTTTGAACTGATATAAGGTTTTTTGACTAGTATCGTAATGACTACAAAGAAATGATTATCATTTTATGGTTTTTTAAACAGGATTAAAGTCAATAGGATTAATAATTAAATAATTATCACTTAAAGATAATCCTATTATTTAGGGTGTTAGACAAAAAACATATGATCTTGACATTATTTTAAGTACACAATTTGATTACCCATGTTATAATGAACGTAACAATCTAAATTTAATTACAATTTTTAATGTTTATTATAAACAACCCTACAATAGTTTAAAATATATATTATTTTAATAAAATTATAATTGCAGAAAGTATATACCATAAATTAAAAAGAAATAAATAATTATGTCAACACTAGTATTAGATAATCCTATTACCTGCATACCCCTTTTCAGGTAAAGAATGCTAATCTTGCAAAACATGCCGTTTGGTCAATTGTTTTAAATGCCATTAGGGTTGTTTTTCCAACTACACGAAGTCCTCAAATTGTCACTCACTGTACTAGGTTGACCGAATGCTTTAATGATTTATGATTAAAAAAATTTTTTTTCTTAATAATAGATAATTAAAAAATAATATGTTTTTCTCACAAATTTATTCTCATGGAAATGCTCTTAACCCTCTGTACCGCACCGTGGTCTAATCGACCGCGCACGAGAAATAATAATAACTAATATTATATAGTATTTTACGTATATATATATATATATATATATATATATGTTAATGTTAACAACAATAGATTGCAGTACTGTGTGAGAAAAAAAAGATTCCAAAATTTTTAGTTTATCTTTTAAATGTTTATGAGTTGGTCATGTTGAGCCCCGAAATATATTTTGCCTTCGACATTTTCTCCGATTTGATAGTGGATGCATAATGGCCTGCATTTTTATCAGTATCACCAAATTCTGAAATTTCAGTGTCCAAATTTTTCACTACAATTTTATTTTCACAAATATCCTCATCTTCAAGGATCATTTAAACTATCCGCATACCTTTCGATAAAGCCATAATTGAAACACTACACCAGTACACGCGCTCTGGTTGAATCGACCTGTCTCGTATTATGCTTGATATGTTAAAAATGCTGTGCTTACAAATCGCGTATCCGAGTTCTGGAGGATTAATCGGGAATTTGAATACCCGAAGTGCTGACTATTGTCTTCGACAAGAATCGTTGTTTAAAAGAAAAACTACTGAAAGACAGGTAGATCTCAAAGTCAGTCCTAATAAGGAGCGGTTTGAAGGATTAAAAGTTTGAAACAAAAACTGCTTAACCAATTAGAATCAAATGCTTAATAAAAAATATGGGAAAATATGGATACATAGGGGGTCGATTGTAAGTTTATTTGTAGTGATAGTCATATTTTAATTGAAATTTTTAAAACTTTTGATAAACTTATTTGAAACAATAAAATACATAGCTAATACACAGGAAACTTCTAAAACCTTAACAGTATTTTATTTAAAAGAGTGAAAGTGGTTTGTCGATATTATATGTCCTGGGTTTTAATTCCAATTCAGCAATTATTTGTAGTAAAAAAGAACAAAACTCTCAGTTTGAATAGATTAAGGTCAAAAGAGTGCACATCACGTAACACACATTTATATTGCTCACTGATACTGAATATGTGTTTATTACACACATACTATTAAACTATGTTTTCCATTACAATGCCAGTTGCTAAATACGTACGCAATAAAATAACTTTTAATGATGATTCGTTTTATCGAATCGCTGGATTGCAAAATACAATAAATGCTTATTAAATTAAGCTACAATAAATCATGAAAATGTTTACGATTGGCACCGCCCACATCAAACTTTAGTTGTTATGATATTGCATGTAAAGCGCATAAATAAAATGGAGCTATCAAATACGATGAAGACCGTGACAAATAACGTGGAATAGCAGCAATAAAAGTCGTTTGATGTCTACGCATACGTATAAATTCAAATAGCAATTATAGTACATTTTGAAAGATGACGGCTGGTTTTATATCGCTACTGTTAATTAATGAATTGATATTATCGTAAGTAAATGTAATAGATAGTAAAAATGTGTAAATGGTTTTACGTATAATAAAAATATTTAAATAGCGTTATTTCTTTTAATCTAAAATAAAATAGAAACATTTAGTTATTCAATTCATACTATAGACTATTTTAATACTAATAGATTCATTGTAATTTAGCACATGAAATAATTTGTTTTGAAAATGTGTCCAAAAGAATAAATTAAATCTAGTAAACGACGAAAGAAATACAATATATTGTTTTGAGTTTTAATATACATTATACAATATACGAGTATAAATGATCAAACGTATGTTTATTAAAGCTGCGTAACTTAAAAAGTTAAATAAATAGATTATCGTAACTAAAATTACAAAAAGCATTTGCTTGAATGAAGTTGAATAATTGTGACACACATGTAAAGTAAAACAAGCAATTTATCTAACTATGTACACCGTCGAAAAAAACTAGGCTGTGACCACTATTAAACGCAGTGTGAAATCTTAAAAATCATTAGACAACCGAGTAAAAATATATTTCGTAGAAATCCTGCTGTGCGGCATTTTACGCAGTATATTTGTGTATTTTTAATTTCTGAAAACAATTAAGTCTGTAGTTATTATTTTTGTCTAGCGAGTAATAAATAGATAAAGTGATGTAATTATGTTTTGCTGTGCTTCAGAATATTGCTTGGATATAATTGAAATGAAACTTTTCTTGTTGATTCTTATTGTTTATATTTTTTGTTTTGATACATGTTACATTGATACAACTATGTTAATTAAATTTTTACTAATTCTATTTAAAACAGAACAAAAGTCAATTTTTTGTTTTTTGTGTATTTTCAATCTATGCTACAATTTTAATTTCTGTTTTGTTAAATTACATGTATATGATATTTTATATTTGAATAATTAGTAATATACTATTAACCTTAAATACATTTATATTTTATAAATGAACGATCGTCTCTATTGCGTAAATATACATAATATACAATTTATAGATTCAATAAAATATAAATTTAATAAACGAGAAGCAATAATTTAACTATTTTATTTTTATTAAAAAAAATGCGAGTTTTAAGTCCTGGACACTCCCTCATTAGATTTTAGCTATATTATATCCTGGTTTGGTTACTAATACTGTAGTTCTTAATATTTTTGTCCCAATTTTGCATTCGATTTTTTATTTGCATCAGACAGCTTAAACTCTCGCTTTCACACTGTCACTGGATCTGCAGTTTAAAATTGTGCTGGCCAATCTAATATCCTAGATTCACTAAGAAGTCCATCACAAAAAAAAAATGTCTGTTGCTGAATAAGTTAGGTAAGATTACAAAAAGCAGCAAAAGTTATAGTTTGTTGACCGTATAGAGTTGTAGAAGATGAATGAATTAACTTATTTTAATTATATACATTAACTTCTAACAAAATGATTTGGTTCTTTTCTATAATTACTTCAAAGAAACTTGTCACAGCTTTCAGAAAAGTTATCAAAAATGTTTGGAGATGCATTTTTGGAGAACGGCATATGCCAATTACAAAAATAGTACTATTGCGAAAATTTAGTTTAAGAAATATGCTAATCATAAACAATGCCTTAAATCTCGTACGTTGTCAGTTTAGAATATTCTTGTTGTTTGTGGATGTAGGCACAAATAACAGTTTAAAATAATAATAGTAATCTACTAGATTAAAGCGATATGGATCTTTATTATTTATTTTGGTTTCAGCAAAAGGAGGATATAGGGTTTTCTATGTTCAAAATCCACAAATATTGAAGAAATCAACTTTTAGGCTACAAACTAAGTTAGTGTTTGGTTTATTCGGTTTGCCTTTTTAGTTAGTGCTTATGCATGAGTGTCAGTAAATTTTTTGAATAAGGTAAATTACAAACAAATCGTTATTTGAGATAATATGCTGCAAATAAATTTTGTGGTTACTATATTTGTTACCAATTAACAACAATCAGTTAATGAGTTGACAATTACTGATTAGTGTCTATAAATTCTATAAATTAATGTGTGATGTTAAGTTATAGTTTGTAGGAGCCGTAGACTGCGTTCCCTGCATATTACGCTGCTTTTGTACTAGTCACTATTGTCTTGTCATCACTTACTACAGAACTTGATTTTTGTAAAACCATTTAATTTCTTAAATTGGTGTAATGAGGAGCCTTGTCAGTGATTTCATGTCAAGCTATTTGCAAGCAAAGTCTATTTGTAGCATGTAAACATTTCCAGTTCTTTGGATTTTTTTTGGCATAGCAAAGACATATAGTTTAATAATATAGTTTTTCCTAATCTTCTATAATATAAATTAAAATTATTTATCATTAACTAGCTCTGCTAAGATAGTATTTAAGGAGGTTTACACAAAAAGATAGGAAATAGTGCTGGTTTTAATATACTTATAGCTCACTCATACTTCTTGTTTTGCACGACTACTCCTGATCAGGTTGGTTTATGGTTCTGAGTATATTAGACGTCAACTTTATTTTCATAAACCGTCTAATCTTAGATGGACTTTGGAGATAACTTGATCTACAATCAATTTTGAATTGCAAACATAAAACAAATTTTGGTTTTAACTAATTATAAACTACTAAAAAAGCATCACCATATAAAGTTGTCAGGCTAATATTAAATTTCAAAAAAACAATTTCAATTTCAGATAAATTTTTAACATTGTAGAAGATTCTCCGACAGAACAAAAAGTATCTAAAACAAAAGTATTTTTAATATGTCAACCACAAAACTGCTAAACTACTATTAATATGTTTAGTCTAGCCAGGTCAGTAAATGTTCAGTAATTAATTACTTAGTTGCCACTCCGTCCATTCTTTAGTGACGACTTTTGAAATAGGGAGCATTAATTTACTTGAAAACAAGGAAAAAACAAACCTAGTCTAAAAATTCAATATAATTAATACCATTTTTAATTTTTAAATCCGGCAGTTAGACAACTTGCTATATATAATTGATAATAATAATTTTATCTAAATATTTAGAGAGGTAGAATTCTAATTTTTAAATTCCAATATACTAATGCTTAAAACGTGGTTTTACTATGCTATATTCTCCAAAAAAAGTTTTACTATTTTACACCTAACATATTAGGTCAACTTAAAAACAAATAATGTAAAGCAAAAAGTACTCAAAAACTTAAGACACCGCTTTTAATTTTCGCAATTCTACAAAAAGTGTTATATTTCTTGGAAATCATTAAAATGAGACTACTCTACCCGCTGGATTTTTTTAATAGCCTCTATTAATATTTGACATTATTTTGCATGCTCTTGCTAATATAGCTTCACCTTTTTATTATTTTGCTGTTCATTACCTGTCTTCTTTCAAGTTTGAATTGCTGGGACTATATCACTAAATTTACTGACAAATGTTAACAAATAGTGACTCGCTTATGCACAAAAAATAAATTGTTTTTTAAAGTTGTAAAATTGTGTATATTATTTGTATGCTCATTAAAGAGTGAAGCCTTAGATCATATCATCTAGATCATAATTGGAATGCCCACTTACTCCCTCAAGACTATGATTGTTATAAATAAATTGGAAGATGTTGGAAGAGAACGTTAGCAGATTGTAGAGCAGCCATGCTTTTAAGGGAACACTAAGAAAAAAAAATATATTTAGAAACCTGGGACAATTAAGAAAGATCTTGAGATTAAAAAAAAAAACAAAACCAAAAAATTCGAACATGTTTTTTGATGGCATGGGGAAACCTCAAAGTAGATATTGAAAACTTGGAACATTTTAAGGTGCATCAAAGATATCAAAGTAGATTTTGAGATTCTGAGACATTTTGTCACTTTGGTAGGCAACTAAATTATTAAAAGATATAAAAAAAAATGGAAAAACATTGTTTTTTTTGAGATATCAAAAGACATTAGAAAATATTTAATGATTTTGAAAAAGAGAAAATTAATAAATTATGTTTTTGAAGACATATGTAAACTTTAAAAGACTTTTTCTTGTGATACAAACTTTGCTCGACGTTTAGAGACAATGGAAAAACTTAAAAAAACGGATACATCAGATTTTCTTTATTTGGATGTATTATAAGAATTATAAGCTTATCGGAATACCTTGAAGAATAATTGGAAAATTTGGTAAACTTTTAGAAACAACGTAACACCTAAACTTAAGATTTTTGGGGTCATTATGAGGTTTTTGGGAAGGCCGTTTACAAAAACCTCGAATAGATTAAAAAAAATTTAAAAAAATTAGAAGGTTTCTTGGTTAATGGTTAATGATAAAAAATTGAAAAGAATAAACATTTTTTTGAAAACATAAAAACACTTTTGAGGTCATTAGAGTACACAGGCATATTTAAAATTATATTTAGAGACCTGAAACAATTTAACATAATGATTTTTTTAAAGGACATCGTTAAGAAACATTATAATATCTTAAAACCTTTGTAAAAATTCTAAGCTCTTTGGGATGCTTTAGAAAACAATTAAAAAGTTTGGTCTATTTTTGAAAGCAACATAAAATTTAGAGAAATTAATGATGTATTGACGGTTTTTAAGTTAGTATTGTAAGCTTATTAATCATAACACAGAAATGAGCATGATATATATTAATTATATACATAATGCAGTTTTTATTGGTATTCAAGTTTTAAACACTACGTTTAACAAATGCGTTCTATTCAATCTTATGGATTCTTGAAGTCGATTGCAAAATGATTGCAAAACACGGTGCAACATACTCGAAGTAATGACTTTTATTTACAGTCTTATGTTTTGTCTTAGCTTTTTTAATGTATTGAGCTTGTTGGCGTATGCTTTTGACTTCAAATATCCCCATAAAAAGAAGTCACAGGGAGCTCCATCTTGCTGAAACCAGAATTCATGTATGTCCTTTCCCAATCTCTATAGTTCCGCAGATAAAAAAACTTTAAGCATTATTAAATACCGTTGAGAATTTACAGTAACAGCTGATCATCTTGTTTAAAAAAATAAGACCCAAGTATTCCGAAGACAGAGACGCCACACCACACTGTGACTTTTGCGGAATGTAAGGGTTCAGCTTGAACTGCACGGGGTTGTTCAGACGACCAGTATTGTATGTTTTGTTTGTTATATTATTTTACAAATTGCCTCTGAACTTCAAGTATGGATTCGGTTCTGACAAATGCTGTTACACAAAAAATACGGTACTGTACCGGCCACAAATCCATAGCTAATAAAACTGCATTATATTCTAAACAAGTTACCCACTGATTTTTTCCCTATCTTTTTTAGTTCCTCTACCTTAACATTCCGAAATTTGTCAATACCTGTTAGCGGACCGTGATGAGTAAAAATGAATAAAATTTATATTTTGCAATACCCGACAAATAATTGCAGACGTTTTTGTTTAATATTTTAATTATTTTTTGTGTTAAATGTTAATAAAATAACTGGTTTGCATAGTAAAAATAGTAAAAACGCATCAACATCAATATTGCAACTCTATGATCTAAAACTTAAAAAAAAACAACAATTGAGGATCTGAAAATGATAAGTCGGTAAAGACCGTTTTGCCAAAAATGGGTTTTTATCGGATTTTAATTTTTTTGGGTTTTACTCATCGTTTAGGATGAGAATAAGATATATCAAACGCTTAGTTTTGATACTAAATGTTGTTAATATATATCCACAAATAAGATTGAGAATGAAAACACGGTATATCCTGAATATACCTACTTTTCATTTTTATCTACTTTGTTTAACTGAAATATGGAGCCACGTATGACATTGACATTACTATAAGTACTCCAGAAATTAATGACAGTGACGCTAACCCTAACTATAAAAAGTTTGTCAATGTTATGAATAAAAGGTACAAATTTTTAAACCGTTTAAAATTAAAAAAAAAGATCTAGGGATATATTAAACGTAAACAACCTAGAAACAAATAAAAAACTGCAAATAGTTTAAGTAATAATAATTTTGAAACCAATTCTGAAAGTAGCAGTAAAAATGGTAGTGTTAATAATAGTTTGCAATCTAAATTATAGAAGAGAAAAAAAAAATAAACACTTATGGAAGCAAGAAACACAAAAATCAAACCAATATAGTGTTGAAACATGCATTTTATGCAGTGGCAGGAATATTTTAGCTAAAAAAACTATGGTTGCAAGTGTCGCAATAGGTGTACAAACAAATGTAATGGCCTAGAAATTTGCAAAACGCGTATTTTTTTGGGCTATTATCAATCTGTAAAACTAAAAAAAAATACAAAAACTATCTGAGTATATACTTTATGTACAGGGTGATTATAAATGTTTTTGATTATGTAACCATCTAATGTACGTTTGTGTCGCTCTAGTGAAAATGCGTAAATAAAGTTCTATTTTAGGATTCATTAATAAAAATATTTTCATGTTTACATTGTTTACATGTTTATAATTATCAGTTGTAAACTCTCGAACACATTCCGGAATAGAATAGAGCCATTCCCCATTATCAAACCGCCCATTCATAAAGTAGGATTTAATAATAAAAATATTCTCTTCATTTGTATACATTCTTATAACCTTGCTTGCTCGACAGCTGTCAAAGTTAAACTGTTAAAACAAATAGTATAGTGGACAATTTTAAAAAGGCGGCATATTTAAAGTGATTACATAATCCCATTTATTTATAAACTCCCTGTATATAAAATGTGGTACTGCTCTTTGGAAACGAACAACGCAATAGAGATATAACCAGAAATATTTAGTTGAGAATGATCCATTAAAACAAAAAATAAATTGCACAAAACCAGAATGACTTATTACTGTTTTTTCAATTAAAATATTTGGAAGTAGTATCAATACATCTTAATCATTATCAAAAACTTTCGAACATCAAGGTAAATAGAAAATATTCAGATTTTTTGCTCTCTTGTAAAATTGTTTATTTGGTTATTATCCTCAGATCCTCAATTTTTTTACTGATTTCTTCTACCATCTATAGCAATCCTGTGATTAACTGGTAGTCTGAATTCTGGCCCAAAAGTCAACTATGAGCTATCTCGTAATTAAATTAATTTTTATTTCTGTACAATTGAAAATAGGTGATTTTATTTTTATAAACAACACTATTTTTACAGTTGTTTTATTCATTTTGTAGCAAGAGTTTAGTAATTTTTACATTTGTTTTATTTAAAAGAGTTTTTTCATCAATCTTTGATAGAAAATGTATGTACTCAGTGATCTCTAGTGTAAGCTGCTAAGTGCTAACTGCATATGATAAAATGAAACTTATCTAAATCACAACAGTATAGCGCAGACATCTACACACCATTATTGCATATAAAAAATTGTTGAATTTTTATTTTAAAATTTAATTAAATAGTTTAATTATTAACTCTGTGCAAATTCACAATATCGCCGGATATGTGTCTCACCGTTGTTTCGAGTTTTTAAGGCTCTTGTTAGTGAGTCTGTAAACATAAACAGAATCGTCGTTTATTTATAAATATATGTGGGCAATTTCATAACTTTTTGACTAATTTGAAAAATTTGACCTCTTTGATTTTGCTCAAATTTTCAGGGATCAAAATATGGATGAAAAAATTAGATTCCTAAAATTTTAGACCTTAGAATATTGCCTGTTTAAAATGACACACGTTTGAAGGTCAAAAATTTTACAATAAAACATCTTTTTTAGCTTATTTTGTATCTCAATTTTTGGGCTTCTGGAAAAAGATAAAATCTCAAATTATTTCTTATTACATGTACTTTAAAACCCATATTTTTATGTTTAATATCGTGGCAGTTATTTTGATATATTACGCTTTAGGCATTATTCCAAAAAAAACCGTAAATTTAGCAGAATCAAAAAAATTTGCTTTCTTTAACCGTTCCAACTTTATCAAATCTTAACAAAATTTGATCCACAAAATTTAGATTTCTTTGTGTTTCATTTCTTTTCAAAGTGATCACACAAGACTTATAGAATCAATACGTATACACCACTATTTTGATGCAGGAAGTTGCACATATTTTTGCAATCTTCAAAACTTGTAATTCTAGGTCCCAAAAAAGCGCGGTTACCCAATGTCAATTTAAGTCAAAATTTCAGTAAATACGCTTTAGAGCACAAGCAAAAAAGTTATCTATATAAGAAATGGTATATCGGGCATTATCAAAAATTTTTTAGTATTCAAAAATTGGCAAAATTAGCAAATGCCTATTTTTGTATCTCGATTTTTTGACCTTTAGAAAAAGATAAAAAGGTCCACGATAGCTCAAAATATTCTTTATTGCATGTACTTAAAAATTCATATTTGTTTATTTAATGTTTTCACACTTAATTTGATATATCAAGCTTCAAATATTAATCCAAAACAACACGCAAATTTAGCAAAACTGCAAAATTATGTTTTGTATAAACCGTTCTAAATTTGTCAAATTTTAAAGAAATTTGATCCACGAGGTCTTGATTTCTTCGAGTTCAATTTTTTTTTAAAGTGATTACACAAGGCTTATAGAACTAATACATATTCACCACTATTTTAATATCTTATATATAATCTTCAAAACTTGTAATTTTTAGATTCCGAAAAAACGCTGCCACCTTATGTCGATTTCAGTCAAAATTTCAGTAAATACTCTTCAGACCACAAGAAAAAAGGTTATTTATAAGAATAATGATATATTGGGCATTATCAAGAATTTTTTTTATTTAATTGTCAAAATTAAATTGTTCTTCAAAAAATCTAAATCACTTTTTGTCTATCTTGCTTTGTTTTTGAGATAATCAACAAATACAAAACATTTAAAAAACTTTTTATTTAGCAAAAAACACAAACAACACAACATTACTTTAACAAGTGTGCATTGATGCAAGCTTTTGATACTTGTTAAAACAGTTTTCTTTGGTTCGGTTAGTAAAATTTGATAAAAATGCTGTTCAACAACGGAGATGATATCTGCGTAATATCATGTTTGTTTACAGATTCTGTAATGGTAATGCCCTAGCAATTGAAATTTTCCGACAGAAAGCAACTTTTTTGACGCGTTTTTTAGTGAAAATGTTCACCTATATTATTATCAGAAGTACAACATCTACAACCAGGCGACGCAGCACAACGAATTGCATTTTCTCAATGGCGTCTTGATAATACCCGATTTATAATTTTTATTCAAATAACCTTTTTTCTTGTGGTCTAAAGAGTATTTACTGACATTTTGACTAAAATCAACATTGGGTGACAGCGTTTTTTTTTTAAACCTGAAAACTACAAGTTTTAAAGATCGCCAAAACATGTGCAACTTCCTGCGTCAAAATAGTGATGAATAAGAATTGATTCTATAAGTCTAATGTGATTACTTTAAAGAAATGAATACTAAGAAATCTAGAGCTTGTGGATCAAATTTCTTTAAGATTTGACAAAGTTAGAATGGTTTAAAAAAAGCATAATTTTGCAATTTTTTAAAGTTTACGGTTTTTTTTTTAATAAAGTTTAAAGCTTGATATATCAAAATGACTGTCCCAAAATTAAATATACGAATATGTATTTTAAAGTACATGCAATAAGAAATGTTTTGAGCCACCGTGGACTTTCTTATCTTTTTCCAGAGGCCCAAAAATTGAGATACAAAAATGTGAAGTTTTACAATTTTGACAAGATCGCAAAAACATGTGCAACTTCCTGCATCAAAATATTGGTGTATACGTATTGATTTTATAAGTAGTATGTGACCACTTTAAAAGAAATTAAACACAAGGATATCAAGACCTTGCAGATCAAATTTTGTTAAAACTTGACAAAGTTAGAACGGTTTAAAGAAAGCAAAATTTTGCGATTTTGATAAATTTACGTTTTTTTTTTTGAAATAGTGTTTGAAGCTTAATATATCAAAATGACTGCCACATAATTAATCATAAAAATATGGGTTTTAAAGTACATGTAATAAGGAATAATTTGAGCCATAGTGGACAGTTTTATCTTTTTCCAGAAGCTCAAAAATTAAGATAGAAAATAAGCTAAAAAAGACGTTTGATTGTGAAATTTTTGATCTTTAAATGTATGTCATTTTGAACAGGCAACATTCTATGGTCCAAAATTTTGGGAATCTCATTTTTTTCATCTATATTTTGATCCCTGAAAATTTGAGCAAAATCAAAGAGGTTGACTTTTTCAAATTAGTCGAAAAGTAATGGAATTACCCATGTATAATACAGTTTAACAGATTAGAAATGAGGAAACACTATTTTGTGCTATAATTTTGTTTAGCAGTGTATAGATTGGATTATGATTCAATTGTTCAAATAAATATTATTAGATATTATAAGCGTTGTCTAGTTAATTTACCAAAGTTGTTGTTGGTATAAAATAAGCTGACTGTTTGTTTATCAATTTGTTTTGATATTATTAATCATTTATTTGGTTTCTAAAGCGTTAATTGAAATTTTTGAATTCAATTCGTATTATGTAAATATTTAACTTTTTTTGTCAAATACATTGAGGATTATTTTATGAACTTTTTGAATAATTTAACATCACTTATTATTACTAATCATAATTTTATTATGTAAATGTTAAGCAAAACAATTGTAAATTTAGTTAGATAAAGAAATGTTCATAAATAGTTTTCCTGGTTTTTTAAATTATTGATTTTTTGTCTATTGTTAGTTTTTAAATATATAAAGAAATTTATTTAAAATTAAAGTTTTAAATTTTTTATTTTGTAACAATAATACTTCTAATACTAGTAAGTTCTTATCTCAAAAATTTTGATTTGTTAAATTGTACTCTGAAGTTGATTTGTCTTAATCATTTAAACACTAATTTCAAACGGCTTATGGATTCCGCTAATGAAATACTAAACATGAAAACTTCATTAAGGTGGAAAAGACACATTTCATTATAGAAACTTCTCAAGACATTGTCCACTCCACGTTAAAATGTCGACAAAAGATTCTTCAATCCATGCGCTTAAATTAGTAATGCTGTGTATTGGACATTTTCTAGGCTCAACTCGATTGAATGCAATTCGTTTGAGTTGGGTTAAGAAGTATTGACATCTGCTCAATTTGTCTAATATTTTGCTTATCAAAAGTTAGGGATACTATCAATTATACATTTGTTTAGCTAACAATAGTCTATTACAATCCGCCATTTTTTTTAAATAAATTACATTTTCTTTGGTTTGGGTAGTTATTAGTTTTTATTGTTTTTATAAAATGTAATTCATTTACAGCTGGAAGTAGTATATTCATTTTGATTTTAATTATTTTGGTGTTTGAGTTTGTAAGGGTGTTTTATACAAAGTAGTTTTCTATATTTACAACTGCGCAAGGTAATTCTACTAAGTATGATTTATAAGGCTTTTTTTTATAATTAACTAGTATGTTGACTACATTTTTAGGTCCAGCGGATATAGTTAGTGTATAATTTTTAATTTGCAAAGAATTTGAGTTTAATAAATCTTTGGTAATTTTGATTTTGCTAAATTTAGCTTGGTCATTGCAAATAGTAAAGTTAGTTTTAAGTTGGAAAGTTATAATTAGATTTTGTTGTTGTTGAAACAAATTTATTTAAAAAATTGGAAATCTTTTTGAATATTTATTAAGCTCATTATTTGATTAGGTTTATATAAAATTTTAAAATTTAGTAAATTGTTTCCAATAAAAACATACAAAATTTTTTTAGTCTTACAACATTAGTTTGTATTGTCTTGATAGACTTCTAATGAATGTTTTAAAAGAAAGGTTATCATAACTTTTTTGTCTAGTCTTTGCGACTGGTAAATTTAAACAAATTAATTTTGAATTTATCAGGCTTCTGGCATCTTGGCATCGCATGCCAAATGTAAAAAACATTTTATTTTAAAAAAGGCGCTAATTACGTAAAAAACTATTACTTTCTTCATAATAGTACTTATAGTTGAAATAATTTATATTATAAATCTAAGTTACTCATGCAGCCTTACCAGGCATTAACTAAAAGAAAGTTTTTGTCTTTATCTAAAAAAATACAAAAAGATTGTTGCAGAATAGTTTATTTGCTACTCGGAAGACAACAGCATGATTACTAAAAAGGCTCTATGTGAAATACAACTGCTTCTCTTTATCAACAGCTATGACACTTTTTACCAAATCATAGGGAAAATAGATAAAATAAGAGTCATTAACATAAAATTACTAAAATTAGCTGGATAATTCTACATTATCCAACTAATTTTAGTAATGCACAAGAATTTAAGATAATACAAAATACTTAACTACTAAAAAATGTCCAAGGATGTACGTTAACCATCACCAACAACAAAACATTTCAGAAATAGTCGGCTTTAGTGTTGAAAAAACTTGTGAGATTTGTGCTATCAAATTAAAAATAAATAATGAAATAATTGTTATTGTATGTATATATAGAGTACCTCTAAGTGACATTAGTATATTTCTAGATCAATTAAAGAAAGTTTTTTTTATAGTCTCTAGATATAACAATATTAATAAAAAAATCATTTAAGGTGACCTAAACGTAGACATTCTAGAGATCAAAATTATTAGATTTAATTAGATCTTACTCAATTGAAAATGTATTTTTTGAACCAACTAGAATAACTACTAAAAGTGCTACTAGCATAGATTGTATCTGCACCGATGTTAATGAAATTATAAAAGACAAAAGCATTGTTGAGAACGGCTTATCTGATCACACAGCCCAAATGATAAGCTTTGAAATACCTATTAACAATTGATTTTGTACAGTATAGATCATTTTCAAACAAAAATATGAGCAATTTTTATAATGAATTGCAATCTGAAGATTGGAACAAAGTTTTTGAGGCGAAAAGTATAGATTTAAAATACAATTGTTTTATTGATAAATTTAAAACACATTTCTTACATTCATTTAAAATGATTAAAAAAGTTTGAGAGACCAAGTTAAATGCCTGGATAACAGAATTTATTAAGAGTTCTGCAATTAAATTAAAAGATTTGTTTCTGCTGGTTCAAAATGGAGTTATCGATCGCGAACAATATTAAAATCACAAAAGAATATATGATAAAAGTATAAAATTGGCAAAAAATTAGTATTACTGTAACAAAATTCAGCAATTTACAAAACAAATCTAAAACTGCTTGGAATCTAATAAATCGCGGAACAAAACAAAAGAACCAAACCGTGATTAAACTGGAAATCGGCGAAACAAAGATATCTGATCCTAAAAACATAGTCACTATATTTAATGAATATTTTGCAAATGTTCAAAATAGAACTGATGTTAGTACTAATACTACAATACACAATGTTTTTAAAGAATATAATTTTATCTTTTTGATGCGACTACTGAACAGGAAATTATTCAAATAGTTGGATCTTTAAAAAACTCTCCTTCTTGTGGATACGATGAAATTCCAGCAAAAGTAAAAAAATCAAGTTTTACATTTTCTTATCAAACCTTTAGAACATATTATTTACGAATGTTTTACTCAAGCACAATTTCCTGGCGCGTTAAAGTAGCTACCTTTAACGCGCCAGGAAATTGTGTAATATGTTTGCACAAAAAAGGCAATCCAAAATTGATAACAAATTACAGACTCATAGCTTTACTATCAATATTTTCTAAAATTATAGAAAAAAACATTGCAAAACGTATAGTAAATTTTCTAAAAACACAATGTTATTAGTAAAAACCAACATGGCTTTTGTGAAAATCAATCATTCAACGATGTCTGAATTATATAGTATTTTAGATTTATTGTATACAAAGTTAGATGAGTCAAAGAAAGTAATGGCATTATTTATTGATCTCTCAAAAGCCTTTGACAAAGTTGATCATCAAATACTTATAGAAAAACTATATTACATTGGAATCCGTGGAAACTGCCTAGAACTTTTAAAATCTTACTTAGATAGTAGGTCGCAATTTATAAGTTATTGTAAAAAAAATAGTAATTACAGACATAGGTGTGCCCAAAGAAGTGTGTTAGGGCCCATATTATTTTTAATTTACGTCAACGACATTGAAGTAAACGTACAAAACTTTTATTGTGCATTTGCAGACGATATCACGCTTATATCTTCAAAAACTAATAATAATAAATTACGTGTTGAAATGGCAGACAACTTAAAGAACGTCACAAATTTCTTTGCATCTAATAAATTATTAATTAATGAAGAGGAAACGTATACAATGCAATTTCAGGCTAGAAAATGTAACTATACTTCATCTTTACTTATACATGCCAACTCAAAGTCTATTTAACAAGTGAAATCCTTTATATTACTAGGTTTACACATTGACATGTCGTTTACTTAAAAAACTCACGTTCAATTTATTTGTTCCAAAATTGCCAGCGTAAGTTTTGCATTAGGAAGATTTTGGCAACTTTATGGTACTCATACGTGCAAAATGTTTTATCATAATATGTTTGAGACATATATTCGGTATGGTATTATATTCTGGAGAGGATCAACTAACGCAAACAGAGTTTTTGTCTTACAGGAAAGAACATTAAGATCTATGACATGCCTTAAATATAGAGACTCTTGTCAAGATCAATTTAAAAGTAAAAAAAAAATATTAACTTTGACTTGTTTATATATATATATATATATATATATATATATATATATATATATATATATATATATATATATATGAACTTTTAAAATTTGTAAAAGCAAATGTACATAATTTTAGCCAACTTAATAATACTCATAACTACAACTACAGCACAAAGCACGGTAATAATTTAATGTATAACAAACATCAGTTGGAGTTTATTAAATCAAACCCATCATATTATATTGGTGCTACACTATATAATTACCTACCAGCGCAAATTATGAAATTAAATTATAGTTGTTTTATAGCAAATTTAAAACAAAAATTAACGGAGTGTTGTTTCTATTCTGTTGAGGAATATTTTAATCATAATTTTAATGTGTAGTATACGTTTGTAACAACTATTGTTGGTGTTTTAAGTAATTTGTAAAATTTTATGTTTTTATATTATATGCATTATTCTTAGTCGAATGTATCTATGTAAATAATGTAGTTTGTTTTTGTATTTTAAATTATATTTGTTTATTGTATGATTTATCTCATATTATGAAAATAATCTAAGAGGATTAATAAATTCTATTTTATTCTATTCTACTCTTCTATTCTATTCTATTCTATTCAATTCAATTCTATTCTATTCTATTCTGTTCTGTTCTGTTCTGTTCTGTTCTGTTCTGTTCTGTTCTGTTCTGTTCTGTTCTGTTCTGTTCTGTTCTGTTCTGTTCTGTTCTGTTCTGTTCTGTTCTGTTCTGTTCTGTTCTGTTCTGTTCTGTTCTGTTCTGTTCTGTTCTGTTCTGTTCTGTTCTGTTCTGTTCTGTTCTGTTCTGTTCTGTTCTGTTCTGTTCTGTTCTGTTCTGTTCTGTTCTGTTCTGTTCTGTTCTGTTCTGTTCTGTTCTGTTCTGTTCTGTTCTGTTCTGTTCTGTTCTGTTCTGTTCTGTTCTGTTCTGTTCTGTTCTGTTCTGTTCTGTTCTGTTCTGTTCTGTTCTGTTCTGTTCTGTTCTGTTCTGTTCTGTTCTGTTCTGTTCTGTTCTGTTCTGTTCTGTTCTGTTCTGTTCTGTTCTGTTCTGTTCTGTTCTGTTCTGTTCTGTTCTGTTCTGTTCTGTTCTGTTCTGTTCTGTTCTGTTCTGTTCTGTTCTGTTCTGTTCTGTTCTGTTCTGTTCTGTTCTGTTCTGTTCTGTTCTGTTCTGTTCTGTTCTGTTCTGTTCTGTTCTGTTCTGTTCTGTTCTGTTCTGTTCTGTTCTGTTCTGTTCTGTTCTGTTCTGTTCTGTTCTGTTCTGTTCTGTTCTGTTCTGTTCTGTTCTGTTCTGTTCTGTTCTGTTCTGTTCTGTTCTGTTCTGTTCTGTTCTGTTCTGTTCTGTTCTGTTCTGTTCTGTTCTGTTCTGTTCTGTTCTGTTCTGTTCTGTTCTGTTCTGTTCTGTTCTGTTCTGTTCTGTTCTGTTCTGTTCTGTTCTGTTCTGTTCTGTTCTGTTCTGTTCTGTTCTGTTCTGTTCTGTTCTGTTCTGTTCTGTTCTGTTCTGTTCTGTTCTGTTCTGTTCTGTTCTGTTCTGTTCTGTTCTGTTCTGTTCTGTTCTGTTCTGTTCTGTTCTGTTCAGTTCTGTTCTGTTCTGTTCAGTTCTGTTCTGTTCTGTTCTGTTCTGTTCTGTTCTGTTCTGTTCTGTTCTGTTCTGTTCTGTTCTGTTCTGTTCTGTTCTGTTCTGTTCAGTTCTGTTCTGTTCTGTTCTGTTCTGTTCTGTTCTGTTCAGTTCTGTTCTGTTCTGTTCTGTTCTGTTCTGTTCTGTTCTGTTCTGTTCTGTTCTGTTCTGTTCTGTTCTGTTCTGTTCTGTTCTGTTCTGTTCTGTTCTGTTCTGTTCTGTTCTGTTCTGTTCTGTTCTGTTCTGTTCTGTTCTGTTCTGTTCTGTTCTGTTCTGTTCTGTTCTGTTCTGTTCTGTTCTGTTCTGTTCTGTTCTGTTCTGTTCTGTTCTGTTCTGTTCTGTTCTGTTCTGTTCTGTTCTGTTCTGTTCTGTTCTGTTCTATTCTGTTCTATTCTCTTCTATTCTGTTCTACTTTGTTCTATTCTGTTCTATTCTCTTCTACTTTGTTCTATTCTGTTCTAATCTCTTCTACTCTATTCTACTCTATTCTACTCTATTCTACTCTATTCTACTCTATTCTACTCTATTCTACTCTATTCTACTCTATTCTACTCTATTCTACTCTATTCTACTCTATTCTACTCTAGTCTACTCTATTCTACTCTATTCTACTCTATTCTACTCTATTCTACTCTATTCTACTCTATTCTACTCTATTCTACTCTATTCTACTCTATTCTACTCTATTCTACTCTATTCTACTCTATTCTACTCTATTCTACTCTATTCTACTCTATTCTACTCTATTCTACTCTATTCTACTCTATTCTACTCTATTCTACTCTATTCTACTCTATTCTACTCTATTCTACTCTATTCTACTCTATTCTACTCTATTCTACTCTATTCTACTCTATTCTATTCTATTCTATTCTATTCTATTCTATTCTATTCTATTCTAAGCGCAAAGCTAAGCGTATGAAGTTTACGTGAATTTGAGAGTGGAACTATTGACATTATTTTAAAAAGAAACATAAGTTGCAGGATTAAAAGCTATAATATTGTTTGTTAAAATGGTGTTTTTAGAGTTTGCAAATTAAAAACCTAGATTTGTTTAAACTAATTCTTTTTTTGTTATCTTAATATACTCGGGCAATAAGAAGGGTTGGATCAACGGATGTTTTATATGTTTTTAATGTATTTCTATTAATGTGGAAATATATAATTTGTTCTCTTTATAATTCAGAAATTAACATTGCCACTTTATTTTTATTCAATTTATTTTTTTTATTATTAACCTACTACTTTAATGAGCTGCCAGTAAACGTTTCAGACTGACTAAAAAGTTTTAATTTTTTTTTAGAAACGCACCGTTAAATATGATACTATTATTGTTGTATAAGATACAATAATTATTAGCTTTACTTAAATAAAACATTTTATTTGCTTACTTAATTCTAAATGTATTTTTATATTGTTTTATACATAAGTATTCATATTTAACAGATTATAGATTCAGTTATGATTCACATCATTTATAACTGGAACATTATTTCCCATGAATAAGTAATCATATATTAACTTACTATGTCATATTTTGGCACAATGTATATCAATCCAATACGTTATACTAGACATGTTATGGAATTAATTCGCAACATTATATTTATAGAATAGAAAATCACCTACTTCGAGAATACTGGTTAAAAATATCATATTTAGTTTAATTTTGACGACACCGTAGTTACGCAGCATTCAGTCACGGCTACATTCTTGTAAAAAATATCTGATTTAAACATAGCATTACTGTTATTTATATGCCCAACATGTTTGTGTGTAACAAAGATACATCTTTATAATTATTTTATTTACGATTATATTTAGATGCTGAAAGAGTTATTGTATAGTTTTTCTATAACCATCATAGTTTTAATTTATCTAGCTATATTTTTGGCAAGCATTGTTTTTTACTGCGAAATTATGTGTTTAGGAATTATGTTATATGTCATATTATGAGTGACTAAAATATTTTGCAAGTAGATAATTTTACTTTTCAGTTGAAATAAAGTAATAATAATTTTATAGTTGCCACTTGCATTTGAAATTATTATATAGGTTGGAATAAATCATTTTATTAAATTTGTTTTAGAACTGTCAAAAATGTTATTGTCTGAAAGCATTTTATCTTATAACAATAAATATTGGTATTTATAGCAATATATTTTAAATGATTTACAGGTAGATCAATAATTTTATTAATAGTATTAGTAGTAATGATGTAAAATAGATCTTTTATTTTGTTTTAACGATAACTAAAATCAAATTGATTGATGGTACTAAGAGTAAAAGCTTCAAATAGTTTAAGATGTTAATAAATATAGTAGACTATGTAAAGTAAGTATAAGACATTTTTATTGATCTTTTAATTTACAAATTTTAATCACATTTCTTTAAAAAACATAAAACATATAAAAATATATTAATTTTATTTAATAACATAAGAAAACAAAAATATGTTGTTATAGCTATAAAGCAATATCAAGTTAACAAAACTCATTTTCAAATATTTACTTACATTTTTCTTTGTTACTATTTTTGATTATTTTATCAGGTCAATTAATTGAAACTATTTAGCTTATAAAAAAATGAATTTATCAAAAAATAACGTTCACCACGATTAAATATATTAAAATTTAATTGAAATGAACGTACGAGTATTTAAACTTGACTCTTTACATGCGTCTTCTGCTTGCATAGTTTATGTGTGTAGTGTCTATGCTATATTCAATTTGGTAACGAGTTCAACAGAATATAAAAGATCAATTTGTCGCTCTGCAAACAATGCAAAAACGAACAAGAAAGGATTGCTTCTTGCGCCAATCTTGTCAAATCATATGAATTTACGATGTAAGGTCGATTTGGCTGCAGCCGGATCAAAAGCAGATTTTTGTTTTATATTTAACTATGGGGTTTTTTTGTTTTTCAGATGGGAAAAAAAATTGCCAATAATAGTTAATTAAACAATGTGGTCAGTTTTGGATCTTGTGAAAACCTTGGCATTTTTGCTAGAAAGATCATGTTGTGTAGTATGGATGTTTATTGAAAGTAAAAAAAAAAAACTGTTTATTACATAAAAAAAATTAAAAAAGCCTTTACAAAGCTACGGTGGTAAGCAAAAAATTGGATTAGCGGATACTACATTGAAAAAAGAAACATACAAGTTTTTAGAAACTATAAATTTAAAAAAGCTATAGAATAAGCGTAATTGAACAAGATTCTGAAGTAGCAAAGGTTTATTTGAAGTGTAAAATTAAAAATCAAGATAAAGTATGTAGTTGTTGCAGCAGAACTGAAGCAATTAAAGACCAACGCAAAAACGCTAAAGTCAGGTTGGAAAAACAAGATTTAAAAATGTTATGTTTATCCTTCCAAAAATTTCATCATTTTGAAGTAAAAATTTTGGATGTTAACAGAGAACAACTTATCTTAAGAAACGTGTTGGTTGCAGTTTTAAGTTGCAACAAATTTGGACTATATAAACTGGGAGTTGAAGGACAGCTTAACGGAATTTATAGTCAAAACAAATCTACTTTAGTTCAAGTTTTTTTCTAGCTAAATATAAACAGCGTGTCATTATCTCTAAAAAATTCGTTAGCTTTTTTATCTGAGTCAACACAAAAATTTGTTGTGTGCTGTTGCAAGAGTGAGAGAAGATTATTTTTAAATAAATAATTCAGTTATTTCTAATTTATCCAGAACGCGTTGCGACCGGCCGTTTCTAATCAGCACACATCGCGTTGTGGCTTAATAAGTACGATCACACACCGAAAAAGTATCTGATTTCAGTGTTTAATCATCATCATTGTTTTCTGAGCGTTTTTGGTGTTTAGGCTTAACATATTCAATAATCACAATCTCTTTAAAAAAATATTTACAAAAAAAATAAATATAGTAATTTCTAATAAAACAAAATTAATTATAAATAATTTCTATTGCAGTTTAACTTTGAATCTTGTTTAATAACATTATACTTTAAATAATCGTATTTGTATTAAAACTTTATAGAATAAACTACCGTAGAAATTTTAAGACAGTTTTTTCTATTGATCTCATTTAGAAGTATGATCCTTGAAAAACTTAAGGGAGAATGCTAACAGATCAATAACGTTTTCGCATAGCATATATTTATATGTAAATTTATAATTGAAAAGCAACTGTCTGCAAACAATATGTGTTTATATATTGTGTGCATTATTAATGTTGTATGCTACGTGTTTTGTTTACATCTAATTTAATATTGAAATTATTCAATTTAGAACTTGATAGGCTGGCAGCCGTTTGTTTAAGTATTTATATTATATTAATACCCTACATTATACAAAAATGTGCAATTAGAACTTTATAAACAAGCATTTGTCTCAATTTTTTTTAATTTTGTTTAAATTGTTTATTTTGATTAAAATCACGTATTACCTAGTACAAAAATTAATATTGATACAGAAAAGCTTTTGTTTTATTGGATGCGCAATAGTTAAGACAGCTTTAGGGTTTTGTGTCAAGTGTTTTTCAATACAGAGTCGCATAGAAATAGTGTTTTTTGATTGTCTTTGCGTGGCTGGTTTGTTGGAGAGGGTATCGTAATGCGTCAAGCAATTATTAGCTAAAGTTTGTCGGGGAGTATTTTCCAATTTTAGGTTGCATACGGATAGTTTTTTTTTGCTTGTTTTTGTGCGGCTGGTTTGTTGGAGAAGGTGGTTGCATATGGAAAGTGTTTTTTGCATCCCTAGCTGTGTTGTCGTAATGCGTCCAGTTGTAATACGTTCTCGCGGTGCTCAGCTTAGCTTTGCACATTGAATAGTGTATTCGAGTGTGCTGCGGGGGTATTGAGTATTTAAAGTGTTTTTAAGTTTTGGGTCGCATACAACATAAAACAATAAAAAAAATTGTATAAAGCATTTTTAAGTGTTATATTGATGCAAGACATCATTCGTCGGAAAAATTGATGAAATTTTTTTTTTGGGTCAATATAACTTCATTACACATTGTTAGAAAGCTCCTGATGAAAAATTAAAAAAAAATTAACTGTTTAGAAATGACAGCAATAAAAGTGAGTTTTAATATTAAATCGCTTGTTTAGATAGATTTTGCCTTTCTGAAGATGATAGAATTTGTCTGGTGTCTCTATTACCAACTTTGTGAAAAAGTTTGCATATAAGGGTTGTTTTTTACCCGTCTCGGTTTTCATAAAAATTAGTTTACTGACTAATGTTGATGCCATAAACAGGAATATAAAAATTAAAAATTAAAAAAAAAACATTCGTTATTTGTTTAAAAAAAAGGGTCAACTTTGAATGGCTCTTAAACGGGGTTTTGGCAAACAACTATAAAAATAAAACTGTTACCACAGATTTTTGCGCAATTTGTCTGTCTTTTGAATAAGACTATGCCAAACTGTTTATCTAAAGAAATCTAAGAAAAGATAATTTTCTCAATTTTGACAAACCGTCACTGGTTTATTTGTATCTTTCAATTAAGGCTAAGCACAATTTATTTAGTGCCCGGGTCTGTTAATTGCCAATTTTGGCACGCTACTGCTGAAAAACAAACATTTAACTGAAAATTGTGTTTAATCTAAGCACTGTAAAATAATGCAAGCTTTTGATTGTTTTCTATTCATCTTTTTCATAAAATAAATTTTAGAGGTACTTATACCCTGCCCAAGTTTAAAAAAGCACACACATTTTGAGTTTAAAGTAAACATTTTTGGTGCCGCTACTAGAATATTTTGATACTCCTGTCAAAAATAATAATAAAGTTGTATAAAATAATACACCCATCTAACTTGTTACCACTCTGCAGTTGTTTAACTTTTGTTTGCGCTGTTAATTATGCACGCCTTCTCTGCCGTACTGCCGACATCAAAAAGAATTTAAAAAAAAACTAAAATTTAAAATATGATAATCAAATATCCTGTATTTGCAGTTGAGGTAGTAGAGGGGATAAGTAGTTGTTGAAATGTATGAATGAAATAATTTACCAGTTAAAAGGCAAGTATTTTAAATAGAATGGTAAATAGAATATTGCTTTATAATTTATTGGAATATCACTCATGCATTTTTGCGATAGGCAATCGGCACTGGCCTGCGGCTCGTGCCGATTGCCGTCCGCAAAAATACATTCGTAAGATTCCAATAAATTATCGGCAATATTCTATGCACTAGGGATATTACATATGACAATATTTCAATTGATATTATAAAAAAGAAATATCTACATAATATAATTGTACTTTTAGTTTATCTTATTAACATTTTTTTATGCCGTAGTGTATTCCCATACTAACTTTTAATTAACTAAAAATACATAATTTGGTGAATGTTTTAACTAAACATAATTTAAAATTAATACAACAAAATTAAAATTAATATTTATTTAGGAAAAAAAGTGTGTCAAATTCTCTTACAATCTGTTAACAAGTGCAAGCTTAGATTTATCAGTTGGTTTTTAATTAAAAAAATAATACTTTGCTTTACACATTGATTGGAAAAGCATTTTGCAAAAACATTTGCTTTGTGATGAGTTATTTTATCAAATTTTAATTATGGGCACAATTCTTTAGTCAGTAGAAAAATTCAACAAAATCAAAATTTATATTTCAATTTTGCTTATGGAAATAAAAAAAAAAAAAATTTTATAAACTTGTTTGAGTCTGGATGTTTAAATATGAAAAAATAGGCGTAAACTACATACTGCATCTGTAATCTCTGAAATAAACTTTAATAAGACACCTTTTTTTTGTAATTCACCAAACTTCTATATTTTATCTTTCTTACCACTATAATCATACTCATAGGCAGAAAGACTTTGGTCGATAGCCTTTTTCATATTCATATCCATACTCATTTCTATCTAACTTTTATATATGTTTATTTTCATAAAAAAAAAAAATTGTATGTGTGTATATGAAATAAATTTGTTTACTACTACTAAGACACCTTTATATTTCTATAAGTATACAGTATAAATATTCATAATATTTTCATAACGATTCAATGATTACAGTTAAAAATAAAAGAACTTAAAATTGATTGTAATTATTATATTTTGGTATTAAGAGCATACCGACCGCTACCTTGATTTCTAGTATTTTAGTGAAAACAGCTACTTTGGAGTCATTGCTATTTCCACATATAATTTTATAATCAATTAATTTTTTTACAAGTACAATCAGAAAGGATTAAACTATATTTGTTCAGAATATTTTAGTCAAATAATAATTGGAAATAACCGTCAAATGAATCCAAATATTGAAATACATGCGTTTTTAGGCATTTTAATGCTATTTGCAAATATAATTTCAATAAATATTCTGAGAAAATATAGTTTCATCATTTTTTAATGTATTGGTGAAAAATAAAAACTAATTATCAAATTATATGTAAAAATAGGAATGACGCCAAAATATCCGTTTTTACTACAATACGGGAAATGAAGGCTGCGGTCGGTATGGTCTTAATACAAAGATAATTAAAAAAAATTACTTTTTAAAAATCACATTGTTTAAATGTCTCAGAACGATACAACTATTTTAGTTAAAAATACATTTTTTTAATAATTAAAGGGTACATGGGAATAACAATCAAAGTCACATTTTCTGATTAATAAAGATGTTGGTGCCATCTAGTAATTTCTTTTTGAAAAACAAATCTGTTTAAAAAATAGGTTTTAGTCTACAAATTAAGCCGGTATAAAAGTATATCCTTTAAAAAAACGACTAAAGTTCAAACCGGTTATGTAAAAACGATCAAAATCCACTTGTGCATATTGGCAGCTGATAGGTCATCACTGCCATTATGTTACAGATTTGACAAATAGATGTAAAAATCTTAATAGATATTATTATATTATTTGTTGTAATGTATCTTGTAGTAAAACCATGTTAGAAAGTGAAGGATCACATAGCGATTCCGATGGATATAGTAATAATAATGTACAAACTAATTTGTTTAAAAACAAAAGTGTCCAAATGAGTTATTCATGTGATTTAATAACTTTGTATTACTAACAGAACAGTTCAAATTAAAAAAAAAATATTGACCGATACAAGGTTACTACCGGTAGATAAATGTGGTAACATCAAAATCAACCACAGAAACTGTTTGACAAAACAAAACAGAAAGTTTTTGAGCACATAGGTTCTTTTAAAGGTCGGTAAAGTTGCTACAGCTTGAAAAATTCTAATAAAATATATTTAGCAGAAGAATTAAAAATTGATAAAATTTAACAATTGTATAAAAAAAAATTTAAACAACTTAGTGTTCTATGAAAAGTATCAAAGAATATTTAATTCCAAATTTAATATTAGTTTTGGCTACCCCTGTACAGATACTTGCCGTACATGTGATAAACTTTTTGCCAAAAAATCTTTAATTAAAAAAAATATACTTGAAAGGATCTTAAATCTACAGCAACTACAGAAAAATTAAAGGCTTATTACTCACAACAAGGTTTAATAAATAAAGAGCAAGTACTTTCTATCGTAGAAAAAGATTTTTAGAAAAAAATTCTTGTCAAATATTACAACCAATGATGTGTATTATAAATGGATGTTTTAATTTTATTCTTTTAATATACAAATTTTCTCTACAAAGCAGTTATTTTTCACACATATGATTGATCAAACAGTATGGAAAAACAAAATCTCATAATGTAATTTTTTTTCTTTACCGTTTTATTTTCAATATTTTGTATGTCTTATGTGAAAGTACTAGACGTATTATGCGACATGGTCCTAATAAATCAAAAAGCAAGATGTAAACTAGCACAACATTAGAACGACGTGTTTCTAAATGCTAGAATAAAACTTATGCCTTTTACTGTAGTTAAAGTTAAACACACTAGATGTATGATTGGACCTTTTTTTTAAATTTTATTATAAACTCAAGTGCTTTTTTTCTACACGCCGAGTTAGAGAATACGTAGCTTATCAGGAACATTGCAGGACAATAACATTAAGAAAGCTTTTCAACGGTTCTTGGAAAAGTTATTTAATACGAACTAAAACATTATTTGGGAAAACTAGGTAACCATCTGTTTCATATACGTATGTAATACCAATTTCAATAGATAAATTCAAGAGTTTGCGATTAAAAATAAATGTGAAAAAGACAGTTTTACGATCATTTACCTTATGCCACCAATTCTCACGATGACGATTTTATAAAGTAAATTAAGTATAATCTTTTAGTTTTTTATATTAGTAGCATGTATCCTTTTCTTGTAGATAAATAAGAACTCAACGTTACAAACTCATTTACGCTATAATACTGTATAATTATGGATTTTGATCGTTTATTCACAACATTTTGTTTTAATATTTAATGTTAACATTATTATAAAACATTACAAAATGTATTGTTTAATTTAGTAGATTAAACCACTTTTGATAAAATAGATTTCACTTATGGACATGTTATACTTTCCAAAATAAAAATGTAATTTTCTCAGTTTTCTTAAAATTTGACTTTGATCGTTATTCCCATGTACCAAATGTTAAACAGTCTCGTTTAAAAAAAAATAGTCAGTTTATAAGTAACAAACTATTTAAACCATATAAAATAAAAAAGTAAGTTAAAGCATTTTTGTTTACTATCAAATACGCTGTCGTACCACAATTATATAATTAAAAAAACGTTAAGTATCACACTTTTATAATTTTAAAAATAATTAAAATTAAATCTTGGAAACTTTTTTATTAAGACAATTTGTTGTTATTATTTTGTATAATTGTGATTTGTTTACATATAGCTAATATTTAATTGGGCATCAAGTATATAGTCGAGTTATATTGTTTGCGCTCATTACTCGATAGTTATTTTATTTTGTAACATTGACTAAATGTTCTTAAATAATTCACTTTTTTATACAATAATTCTCATTTCTATATGCAATAACAGAATACAATTTTATCATTGAGCATTGCTACTGCAATACTTAAATTTGTGTTAGTCAACATAATTAAAAAAAAATTCTATAACATTTTTTTTTATTTCATATGATATAGAAAGCAATCATTAAACTATTTCTATCTACATATCTATCTGACCTCAATTCAAGATCAAACATTAAAACTTATTTTTTATTAACTATTAATATATATAAATTTCTAAACAAATAATAAATAGAACAATATTTTATATATTATACAACAATTGACTAATATGTTTATACAAAATTAAAGATTAATATAAAAAATATACGTTTTTTAAATATAACAAATTCAATTATTGATATAATGTAAAAAAGTAATGGTTTGATTGTAGATTAAGATATCCAAAAATAAATTCTGTAGTTAATATTCGGCTCACTTAAAACAGGATCAATAACACGGAATCTGCCCTATGAACTTACGGAACAACAATAATATATTTTTGCTAAAATTTTATGATTCATTTTAGAAACAAAACATTTTCCTGTATATGTATTTTTATCTCGTGAATAAATAAGCTTTTATAATTTATACATCTGCGAAATTTATAGATTAGGTCAGCAATAAATCCGTATTAAAATTTGTAATAGGTTATCAGTAGAATGATCTCTCTTTGAAGCAAGAAGATGCGATGAGTATTAGTTTGTCACCGTATATTTACTCGGAAATATTTATAATATTGCAGGCTAAAGGGAGACAGAAACGGCCTTAAAAAAAGACGGCGCTTAGCGTCTCGACGCTCTGTATCTGTATCAGACGTTCGTTCGGCACACGAAATTTCCGCAGAAACGCATTGCGGTCCCAAACATAAACCCGACACGCACAACAATAATAATGCGCCGGTTTCTTTTCGTTGTGAAGTGATGTAAATATTTGTTGAAAAAAGTTAATTAATCTGTGATAATAAAAGTGCAAATTGTAAAATGTCTACGTCACCGTCGCCTTCATTATCATCGCCCTCTTCGGACCAGCCGAAACCAAGAAAGCAGTTGGGCTGGGCGCCACCAACCCTATACATCCCACCACCACAGGAATACTTCCATCCGCCCAATGTGCCATACAGTGCAAGCATGCATAGTGGAGTGTCAAGCCATGGTTTGCCACCCCATTTGCATAATCATAGAGCTTCGGAATTTATGTTTAATCAGTTTAATGGTATCAGAGATTTTACTATGAGCACAGCTAAATCTGGCCTGGGGATGGGGGAGAAAAGTGCCTTTTGGATGTACGCTAAACTCAGTACGTGGAGCAAAAAGTGGTTCACCCATATTTTTTTAACTCTTGTAATTGTTGGTTATACAGTCGGTGGTGCTATTATGTTTCAAACAATCGAGGGTAAGAGAAGAATGCTAGTTTTTGTGTTCATATGGCTTTGACATATAGCTTATAAACTAGAAGCAAAACAGTCTCTTTAATACAAAACAATTTTCAAAGTTTCCTTTGTATTTAAAATACACAGTCAACAGGATTCAAATTTATCATTACATGTTATTATCAATACAGTTAACAGTTTATGGAAACAATGTCTTAATTTGGTATGGTATACTTCATGTTGTTTAAATAAATAACTAAATGTATTGCAATTCATTAAATTAATAATACATTATTTATTTTAACAGATCATTTTTTTAATAAATATTGATTAATAACTGTTAAACGTAACTCAAAATGTCTCTTTTAAAAATATACAAAATAGAAATTTTAAACATTTATATTCAGCGATGTGTACTTTCACACCATTAAATAAACCAACTGTCAATTATTAAGTCGGGCAATCAATTAATTTAAATTTATTAAATAAATAGTGATATTTGATATTTACAAGCTGCACAATTATTTGAGTTATGGTTGATTTAACCCATTTCCGTTTAACAACAATCGATAAATATATGCGGAAAATGCGACAAAAATGTTATTACCAACTATTTTACACTTAAGCATAGAATACTTTTAAAATAATTTGGTTTAAAAACAGTATTTATATTAATATAAAGGATGGTTGAGACCTTTACTACGTGGTAATCCATAATAATAAAATAAAACACTGTCTACGTTTTTTACCACAAATATTTGTGGTAAAAAACGTAGACAGTGTTTTATTTTAGTATTTATATTAATAGCTAATTGAATTTTTAATTGAGTAAATATAAAAATAATTAAAGTACTGAACTGTATGCTGATTTTATTTATGTTTTACTAGTTTGGTAATTAGTTGCAAATATTATTAATTAAATACTAAAAATTTATAAACAATATTTATTTGATAAAATTCTGTTATAATTGTTTGCGCACCTTGGTATGCAAACATGTATGGAACATTTAATGAGCAGTATTCTATAGATTGAGGCATTTTATAGCTTCTCCATTGTCTTGATAAACAAAATTTACTAAAAAATGAATTAAAAATTAAATGTGCATCTCTAATCTTGGTGCTCTATTAAGTTTAAAACAGAAAGTTAAGTTAAGCTGGCACTGCGTACCGTGACACAACATAAATTTGTAGCAATATAGTAAAATCATTTAACTCATGTGAAAAAAATCTAAAAATGCTTGTCATGGCATGTTTTTAAAATAGATACTGTGACAAATTGTCAATCAAAAAGCAAAAGTTGAAATATCAAAAACTTGTAAACAACCAATAAATTTGCAAATCGAATTAAGTGCAACATGTATAGCGTGACACAACTGTTGATCGCAACCAATGTTAAAATTATTTTTACTATCATTGATAAAGCGACAAATTAAAGTTGAAAGTTGCGTAATAGCAAGTGAAAAAAATGTTGAAAATAGATTATTTGACATAACCATTAATCTTGAAACAGCAAATCGTATTGCCTTGAATTATCTATAAATGTTTAACCTTAGCGTACTTTTCAACGTGAATCATAAGTTTTTTTATATAAAAATTTACGTTTGAAAGTATTAGTAAGTACTGTTACAAGCATTTATACAAGAGTTTGAGTTTTAAAGCAAATTTTGAAAACTTTGTTGTTTGTTATCAACTGAATTGATTATTTGTTAATAGAGATCAGTAGCGTCTGATGAGATATATTGTCACGGATGACAGTACACCTCTTTCGTGCTGCTAACGCCTATTTTTGACTTTTGACACACTAAATACTATATATTCAAAAACTAGTTATTTTTGCAGACACTACAATTTGAGTTTTTACTTTTTTTTATTAGTTTTTAATTATTTGTTTTATCATTTGACAAGTGGGTTTGCAAACAAAAGACTATACAGATTAAAACATTATAAATAAACATAGCTGTTGTTTTCAATGCGACCAAAAGTTTTATTTTTTATAATAAAATTTAAAACAAAACGGTGGTAAGATTGCTAACGTAGCGTGCTAGCATTCAGAATTTTTTTTTATTCACTATAGTTCCATAGACCCCTCTAAATAACTCGTAAACTTGTAAAATGCAATGGTAATGTTAAATACTTGTAAAACCTACTAAAAAGTATAACAGATTATATTTTGTCCTATTTAGAAGCTAAAAAAGTCAGCAATTTATAAAATATCAAATTAAAATAATTTGATATTTTATAAGCTGTATGTAGTATTAAAAATGAAGTGTTAATCCAAAAAAAAAACAGTATATATATATATTAGTAAAAACTTTGGTACCGCAAGGATCAGTTCTGGGGCCTATATAAAATATATAAAAGATAAAGCAAATCTTTTATATACAAACAATCTGCCAAATAAAATTAGTGATAAGTTTGTGATGTTTGTTGACAATACTTCAGTTGAACTTTCAACAAAAATAGAACATAAAATTTATAATTTTCAAAATTTAATAAACATTTAAAAGTTTTGAGTTTTCATATATTTTATATTATAAAAAATCATTTATGACACTCAAGATATTACGCTCTTGAGACTAAATTATGATTTAAACATATATAAAACATGTTGGGAAAGTAATAATATAATTTATATACTTGTATGCTTAAGTTCTTTATTTATTTTCGACTAGTTTCGACTAATATTTTTAGTCATCTTCAAGATTAAATTTTTGTTTTAATGTAGATGTGTGGTGGTGACATCTGTGGTGTGTTTGTTGAGGTTTGTATACCATCTGTGGTGTGTTTGTTGAGGTTGGTATACCAACCTCATCAAACACACCACAGATGTCACCACCACACATCTAATGTTCTAATAAATGTTCCGCATATGTTAATTTTATTTCATTGTTACAAAAACTAGCCCTATGTTCTTTGATTCTACTTTCAAAACTTTTACCCGTTTGCCCAAAACTTTGGGGCAATCTCCACATTTTAGTAAATAAACGCCTGATTCTTTACTTCTATCTGTAGAATCTATAGAATTATTAATAAATTTTGACAAAGAGTTATTGGTTTTAAAAGACGTAGTGAGATTGAAGTTATTTAAAATTTTACCATTTTTAACTGATGTTTGGCCTAAGTAGCCGATAGAAGTATAACATATTGGGTTAGAATTACTTGATTTATGAAAAAAATATAAAAGTTGTTTTGCGTTTTTGTTTTTGAACAAGTATTTTATTGATTGTTGTTTCCGAAAACCCATTATTTTTAGCTATGACATAAATTCTATTAAGTTTGATATCAAAATTAGTTTTTGAAAGAAGAATATTAATTAATCGATGAAACACTGAGTGAAAAGCTGCTAATTTATGTGACATTGGATGAAAAGATTTTATGTGAATAGTTGTGTCTGTGTGAGTAGGCTTATGAAAAATATTGAATTCATGTCTATTATTTACTCGACTAATATTTAAATCTAAGAAATTAATTGAATAGTCAGATTCTACTTCCAAAGTAAATTTAATATTGCTATGGATACTATTTAACCATTCAATAATTGATACTGTACGGGTTAAAATACGGGGTTAGAAAGAACACAAATCTAGAAAAAATACGGTGAAAGTACTAGAAATGGATGTGAATTAAATAAGGAAATTTCGGCATAAATTGTACTAGAGGAAACAAAATTAGATAAAATGAATGTGGAAGAATGAAAAATAAAAAAACAGTAAGGTATAAAAAAACTGAAAAAAATGCAAATGTAAAAATTTGCAAGAATAAATAAAAAGTATAAAAAATTGAAATGAAAAGAAAAAAATACTACAATTTAAACGGATATGCCTGCAAAAAAATCAAAAAAATCAAAAAAATAGTAGACAAGTATAAAATAAAATGATTACAAGAGATATTGATGCAGAAAAAACTTGTTTGAAATATTCAAAATACAATAAAAATTATGCTTTTTATGTATTAATTTGAGTTACTGCAAACTAGATTTACAACAAAGTTTAGATGTGGAAATAAAAAAAAATATGTGCAAGAAGAAAGAGAATACAAAACATGTGTGGATAGTGTAAAAAATATGTGTTAACTAATGGAAAATGGAACAAATTTAGAATGAATAAAAATCAAAGTAAATTGAAGAAAAAAATTGAAAAAAGATAGGTAAAAGTAAAGTGCAGAAGTTTTATTTATAGTATGATAAACTTATGTTAATTTTTTAAAAGGGTAAAATGTAAAAACTGATTAATAATAATATACTAAACTGTTAAGTCACTCGTTGTCTACAACACTATTCGGACAACAAACTATGATTTTTGCTGCTTCTTAAAATCTTACCCAACTTATTCAGCATTCCACATATTTTCCTTGTGATAGACTTCTTTTTGAACCAAGATTATTAGATTTGTATCTTTCAACTATTCCAGATATTACAACAACTAATGTTACTATATTTACTTATTACTTCTGTTGTTAAAAACATCTCTTTCTATTACTACAAAACCTAAACCGCGCTTTGTCTATCATTATTCTAAAATGAACATAGTAAAAAATGAAAGAATTTTTTATTAATTTTGATTTTGATACTCATTACTTATATTTTAATGATCCATATATTGCAGCAGAAAATCTCACAAAAACTATTTAAAATGTCAATAAAATATTTGTTCTGTTTTCTGTTATTAAATAAAAACTAAAGTACTTGTTTTCACTTTAGACAAAACAGGCAGTAAAAAAGATTCAAAAGCGTTTAAAAAACACATCAGTAAATGTTCCGAACAGACTGAAAAGGGTTTTAAATTAGCTTGTAATTATTGTGACAGTCTAATATAATCTGAAAAAGATGACAGAAACATAGCTAATCAAGTTTCTCAGCTATTCATAAACAACAAAACATTTTATAAAACAACAAATTTATTGCAAAGTAGAACAAAATTTTCAATACTCTATTTAAAATGATCAAAACAATTTAGTTACCAATCCAAAAGAAACAGATATTTTTGCATACCAATTGCATCTAACTATACTATTATAAATCTTTTTGCTGTATCTACAATTCTATTTTAGGCAACGAGTTGTTAAGAGATATTTTCTTATATTAAATACCAGAAAGGCATTAGGTATAGATGAAATTTTACCTATTATTCTTAAAACATTAGCAAATGAATTAGCTTTAATGTTGACCAACAAATTTGCCATATCATACAAAAATGAAACATTCCCAAATTGTTAAAAAATAGCAAATGTTCAACTTATTCTTAAAAAGGAAGACTAATCTGATTTTTTAAGTTATAGATTAATTGTATTATTGTCCAATCCATCAAAAATTTTTGAAAAATATATTAATTTTCACATTGTCATGTTCTCAGAACAAAATATATTTATCTCAGATACTCAATATAGATTTTCATTACGTTCGACAACAAATCTTCTGTCTTATGTTAGTCACAAATGGAATTCTACTTTGGACAAACAAGAAGAAAATCTTGCAGTAACTCTAGACATTTTCAAAGCGGTTGATAAGGTATGGAGTTTGGCGTTATAGTCGGAGAACTTACGTCAAAAAATGCAAGAGTTTTTGGAAGCTTGATGTTTGGAAATTGGGTTCTATTTCAATCATAAAAAGCCAGTCTAGAGTCAGCAGGTCTGCCGTCAGGACACCTGGCGCTGAGACGCTCGCAAAGATGTAAAATTGATTAGCACCTCCAAATTGTTTTTGAAAAGCTCAAAATTTGTGTATTAGTGGTAAATCTAATCTAACAGTCAGACAGCAAAATAACGGGACGTGAGAAGTCAACGCTTTACGTTACATGTAAAAAAAATGATGTTAGCGCAAATGTTTTTTCAAGGCTTAAATATTGCCAAAACATTAATTTAACGTATAAATATCACAAAACTAATAGTCAGACACATTTTTGTTGGGACCATGTCAGTCAGCAGTTGCCAGAAGCAAAGATAGCAAATGAGCGCAATTTACGGCGACGTGCTCTTGCTAAATTAATTATTGGAGATTGCGCTCATTTGCTGTCTTTACTTCTAGCGATTACTGACTGACAGGGACCCAACAAAAAATGTGTCTGATTGTTAGTTTTGTGGTTTTTATACTTTGAATTAATGTTTTAGCAATATTTGAGCCTTAAGAAAAAATTTGCGCTGGCATCATTTTTTTGACTTGCTGATTCTAGGCTAGCTTTTCATGATTGAAATGAAACTCAATCTCAAAATATCAAGTTTCCAAAAATTCTTTTTTGACGCAAGCTCTTGGACTATTTTAACTAATCATTCATTAGTCATTAATCACAATATTTTTTTCAATTGATTATATATTAGTCAGTTTATTTACGATTACAGATTGATTATTAGTCGATTACTTGCAACTAATGATTAGTCAAAACTACTTTGTATTTGAGTATTTGTCAATCATCAATCACATCGCATTTATTTGACTAATTATTTTGCAATACTTTGAAAAGTTTTTTTTTTTTTTTTTTATTCATTCATCAAAATCTACCCATATGGGTGTATGATTTGCTAATTACATATCTAGTTTATATATTTTTCTCCATTTCTTCCTGTCCTGTGTTAGTGCCTTGATTTCGTTCCACTGAATTCCTTTCTTCTCTGCTTCCACTTTTACGTTTTCATTCCATGTTTTTCTTGGCCTCCCTTGATAGTTTCTACCTGTCGTTTTAGCTTCATATACCTTTTTTGTAAGTCTATCGTCTTTCATTCTACATATATGCCCCATCCATCTTAGTTGCCCTTCCGTGATTTTTTCTATTATCGGTTCTATCACCAGGTTTCTTTGGAACGTTTCATTTCTTATTCTGTCTCTTCTAGTTTTGTTTTCAATCTTCCTTACGAATCTCATATCTATTGCATTAATTCGTGATTTGTGTTTATCTGACATCGTCCATGTTTCGCTACTGTACATGATGGAGGGTCTTATGACTTTCTTTAGTATGTCCGTTTTTATACTTTTTGGAATTTCTTTCTTCCCGAAAAAAGTATTTTTTATCATATTGAAAAGTTTTCCCGCTTTCCCTACTCTCTCGTTTATTTCACTATCTAATCTTCCGTTACACTCAATAATTGATCCTAGATATTTGAAGTTTTCCACCTGTTCTATTTCCATTCCATGTAGCGTTATTCGATGTTTTCTATTCTCCCCAGCAATTATCATTGATTTTGTTTTTTCTATATTGATCTTCATATTTATCTTCTTAAGCTCTTTGTCTAGTATTTCGATGTTGTGTTGTAAGTCTACATCTGACTCGGCTATTATAGCCATATCGTCCGCGAACATTATATCTCCTACTTGTATCTGTTCCATTTTTCAATGTCCTAGTTTTAGTGTTTTCATTTTTCTTTTTGCCGTTTTGATTGCATCATCTAGTACTAGATCGAATAATAATGGGCTAAGAATGCATCCCTGTTTAACTCCAATCTTTGTTATGAATTCTTTGGATTCCTCGTTATTCATTCTGACTATGTTCCTATTATTTGTGTACATTGCTTTTATTATTTCGATCGTTTTCTTATCTATTTCTCTTTTTCTCAGAACCTCCCAGATTTGTTCTCTTTTAATTCTGTCAAAGGCCTTTTCCAGGTCAATAAAGCATACGTGCGCCTCTCGTCTTTTGTTTATTATTTTTTCACTGACTTGTCTTATTACGAATGTTAGGTCCTGCGTGCTTCTGCCTCTTCTGAAGCCACATTGTGAGTCTTCGATAGTGTGTTCTACTTTATCTCTTATTCTCTTTTCGAGTACTCTAGCCATGATCTTCCCTGGTATGCTGCTTAAAGTTATTCCTCTGTAGTTGTTACAATTTCTCTTATCACCTTTTTTATGTAATGGGATTACTACCCCTTTATTCCATTCTTTTGGCACTTTCATTGTTCTCGTGATTTCTTTTATTATTTTAGTTAGCTGTTTCTTTCCTTCTATTCCCATGTATTTCATCATTTCGGCTGTTATATTATCTATACCAGGCGCTTTCCCTATCTTCAGTTTATTTATGGCTTCTGATATTTCTTCCATTCTTATTTCTTCGAATTCCGTATCTTCATTGGTTTCTTGTTCTTCTATTATTACATATTGTTCTTCATTCATTTCCGAATCTGCTGCAGTTAGTTCTTCAAAATATTGACGCCACCTTTCCATTATCTTCTCTTCTTCTTTGATTATGTTTCCTTCGTTATCTTTTATATTCATCATGTTGAACCCTTTCTTTTTCCTCATTTGCTTCAAAGTGCCGTAGAAGAGTTTTTGGTTTTCTCTGTAATTGTCTGCCATTTGTTCTCCGAATTTTTTCCATGATTCTTTTTTCGCTTCTAATATTACTAATTTCACTTCTTTTCTTTTATCCTTGTATTTTCTATAATCTTCTTCTTTCTTTGAATTTAGGTATTTTTTCCATTTTACTTTTTTTTCCTTGATTTTATCTCTTATTTCTTCGGTCCACCATTCTGATTTTTTCTTTTCGTGATTTGATATTTTTGTTATGCCACAGGATTCTTTTGCTGCTTCGAGTACGCTATTCTTGAAGCTTTCCCATTTATCTTCAATATTGCTTCTATTTGTCTGCTTTTTTAGTTTTTCATTTAGTAACTCTTGATACTTCTCTTGATATTGTTTTTCTTTTAGTTTGTAGCTTCTTATTTTTTCTTTAATCTTTTTTCTCCTCATGTTCTTTGCTTCAATATTGATATTCATATCCATTTTTACAAGGTAGTGGTCGCTTCCTATCTCAGCTTCTCTCGATACTTTCACATTTTTAACGTTTTTCCATTTATTTTTGTTTATTAAGAAATAATCTATTATGGATTTCTCGTTCCTCGCAGGCTCTTCTCTGGTGTATTTGTGAATATTCTTGTGTTTGAATTTGGTGTTTGTTATTATCAAGTTATTTTCTATACATAATTCGATTATTCTTTCTCCGTTGTTGTTTCTGGTCATTTCCCCTTCCTTTCCCATGTATTCTTCAATCCCTGCATTATGGTTTCCCACTCTGCCATTTAAATCTCCTAATATTATGACGTTTTCATGACCTTCATCTATTTCATTTTGTATATTTTTGAAAAAATTATCTTTTTCGCTTTTACTTGCGTCATCATTCACCCCGTAAGCTACTATAATTGTCCATTTCTCATTTCCTATATCGACTTCCACTGTCATGATTCTTTCATCTATATATTTTTCCTTCGATATGTTCTTTATTCTCTCTGGTTCTATTATCAGGCCTACACCTCCTTTTGCTCTATTTTTATCTTCTGTCCCTGACCATATCAGCCTGTAACCCTTGTGTATCGTATTTATCCCCCTTCCTTTCTTTTTTGTTTCCGTAATTCCTAGTATTGCTGTTTTATGTTTTATCATTTCTTCGACTATTTCTTCCTCTTTTCCTTTTACGCTTCTTACATTCCATGTTCCTATTCTAATTTTGTTTTCGTATTCAGTATCCTTTTTCGTTTCCTTTTCCATAGCATTTCCTCTGTTTCTTTTTTCTTTGGCCGATATTTTTCTTTTTTCTTCTAATAGTTTTTTGAATTTTTTGCACCCTGTTCCCCCCTTTCTATCAATCCTTTTTCTTTCTCGTCCCATGTGTATTGTATTCCATTCATTTCCATTTTTCTGTATCCTGCTTTTACTCTATTTCCCTTTTCTCTCTCTTCTTTGGCAATATTTCTAATTTGTTTTTGAACATTTCTTTCTTCTATTGTTAGGTCGTTATCTATGTAGATTTTTTTCCCTCTTAAGTTGCTTTTTGCTTTCATGATTTCTTGTTTTTTTTCCCATGTTTCAATTTCAGCTACCACTACTTTTACCTTCCCTTCTTTATTTATCTTGTATGCCTTCTTAATTTTCACGTTCACTTTCAACTCTTCTTTTATGAACTTTTCAATGTCTTCAATCGTGTTTTCTGTCTGTTCTTCTCTTCCTGTTATTATTATATTATTCTTCCTCTCTCTTTTCTCTTTTTCGTTTTCTTTTGTTTCTAATAAATCAATTCTTCTCATCATTTCCATCTTCACCGTTTTCCATTCCTCTTCCTTCTCTTCATGTTCTTTTTTCATTTGTTTTAACTCGTTTTTCACGCTTTGTATCTCTTCTTTTAGTTCTTCTGTCCCTTTTTTGACTTCCTTTATCATTTCTTTCATCATTTCTTTAAGTTCATCCATTTCCTTATTTGTATTTTCCACTTTTACTTCTTTATTATCCTTTCCAAACTCCACTCTTTTATTCTCTTCTCTTTTTCTTTGCTCTGGTGATCTCAGTATCTTTTTAGATTTTCTAAAGTGATTTTCTCCCTCTTTGTTCTTTATTTCTTCCTCTCTTTTCCTTTTAGTTATATCTTCTTCAACTTCCTTCATTTATTTGTTATTCAGAATATATTTAAATATATTTAATTTATTTAAATTTATTTAATACGGGCCTGTTCTTTGCTACCTTACTATGCTTCGCGTCACTCACCGCGCAAACGCTAACCCGAATCAACTTCTCGGAGGTTATTGTTTTTATCAGTTCAGACGTATTTCTATGAATGCATTTACAATTATTCTACTTTTACCTTGTTGTTTCTTCCACTATTTATGCTAATTATTTAGTATTCCACTATCTTTCTCCTCACTCTCTGTTTATGTAATAAAACGCTCGGTATTTCTCGTGTAAATCGAATAAAACGCCGGAGCACTTTACCACTAATGTTTATCACAACCCGCCAGGACCGGACTTTTTTTTTTTTTTTGAAAAGTAAACACCAATAAAAATATATTTTTGACAAAAGTAGTTACATATAGTCATTTTAATTATAAAAATATAAAAAAAAAAGAAAAAAAATTTAAAAAATTAGAATTAAAAAAAAATATATAAAATAAAATTAAAATATTAAAAAAATTAAAAATTTAAATAAAATTTTAATTTAAAAAAATAGTTATTAAAATTTGCGTTTTATATAACTGGCGCTACGGACGCTAATTCACCTATCCACTATGTTAACGTTGTATAATAATTAACTCTAATTCATTTCAAGAACAGCCATTACCGTTTTTTCATCTCGTTTTAAGTTATTTTTGCCCCACTATGGTGCGCTTGAGTTAGTCCGATTTGCCTTATCGTTTCGTACCAGCACGTCACAATCCGCTATCGTTTCTGTTTGGCAATCTTTTACAGTTATTGTACAATCTAGTAGTAGAGCTAAAGTTTTTAGGCCCTACCGCAATATATTGAAAACAGCCTTTTCAGAAACGGCTTTGGAAAAAATTTTGCAGTTCATAGATGTTTTAGATAAATCTTATAGATTATAGTAAATGTGTACCAAATCAGTCAAATTGTATACTAAACAGTAAACAACCTACTATTTCTATCTAAAAGTTCCTAAAACTGTAAGACAAGTTACACTAATAGTTGACATAAATATAGCAGATCTGTCGGATAGTATTCTAAACATCAAACATTACAACTCAGAAATAGTTTACAGTAGTTTGTTATTGTCATAAGTAGGCCAAAGGTACTAAATCTGTCAAAAATTGTATTGTAAAATTACAAAAACTGACAATTTTGCATAAATTAGTCAAATTGTTTTTTAAACTTTCAAAAATGTTACTACATCTGTCATAAAGTTATTAAAAATTTTAGAAAGTTACTGTCAAACAATTTACAGCAATGTAATAAAATGCGTACCATCTGCCTGATGTATCATATTTTATTCCAAACTATCAAAAATGTTACTACATGTGTCGCACAGTAACTAAGAATTTCAAAAAATGTTTTATCTGTCAAACAATTTACAGTAAAAATTTATGTTAACAAATCAAAAATATTGTCAACAAGTAGTCGCATTTGTCAAAAAAATACTAAACTGTCATAAATATTATCTGTCAAAAGTTACTAAAACTGTCAAATAATTTTCAGCAATGTAATACCGTAACGTGTAAACATATCATAAATTGGAAGCAACTTACCAGATCTAACAAATTGTTTTCTAAATTGTTACTAAAACTGCAATAACGTTACAAAAACAGTTTACAGCAATACAGGTATAATATGTTAAAATGTATTTTAAATTGACAACAGTGTTACTAAAACTGTCAAAAAAACTATTAGAAATGTCAAAAACTTACTAAAATTGTCAAACAGTTTTCAGCAATGTGATAAAACAAATATAATCTGCCAGATGCTTGAAATTTTATTCAAAATTGTGAAAAACTCTACTACATTTGTCAAAAACACATCAAATGCCAGTGTATGAAAAACAATCTTTTACAGTCTAATTCATGTATGAATACTCTTAGATCGTTTTTTACTTTTTTTTTTTTAATATTATTAATTTTTTAGATTTTCTACAATAATTTTAAATTTTTCTAAATTTCTTAATATTTTTCTGATTAATTTTTGTCTACGTTTTTTGAAATTTTAAAATATATATACATATATATATATATATATATATTAAATTTTTCTAAATACTTTGAAATTTTCTTACTAAAAAAAAAATAGATAAATTTTTTATTTTTTTTTTCTATTTTTTATAAAATTTTTTGATTAGTCTTAATAGTTATTAAGTTTTTTTTATTTAAAAAAAAACTTTAATATTTTAATTTTTTTTTAGATATATTTTATTTTTTTTAAATATTATTTCAGTTTTAATTTTTTTTAGATCAAACCTTGGTTAGTTGTTATTCGTTAATCATTACTATGCAAATTTTGACTAATAAATCAGTAATCGTTCTTTACCAACTAATGATTAATAACCATTAGTCATTAGTGACATCAAATACGGATAGTCGTTAATTAAAAAAGAGTTTATTTATAATTATTTGTTGTACGTGCTGATAATGATTTGTTAGTCAGTAACTTTTTATTTGTTAGTCAGATTACACTTTGATCTACTCTGACCGCATCAAAATCTTGTCAACAAGCTTTATTGTATAGGTCTCGATAAAAAAAAACTGTAAATCTTATCAATAGTTTTCTTGACAATAGAACAATTATAGATGGAACTGATAGTTTTAATTCTGACCCCAAGTTTATAAATTTTTTGCCAACTTTACTTTTAATTTACATTAATAAACTTCTTCAAATAACTAAAAGTCCTATTCTTAGTTTTGCAGATGATAGCACACTTTATATTTTATATTTTCCAAAGACCATATTGACAAAATTGGCAGAGAATCTTGAAATTTCTAGGTTAGAATTTGTAGGATCTATAAACAAAGACTTTGAAACAATATGTGAATGGAGCACTCTTAACATGGTCAATTTTATCTCTAAAAAAACTCAACTTTTTACTGTTTTAAAATCTAAATTTAAAGTATCATCAGTACCAAATAAAACAACAAATCCATATCTAAATCTTTTTCAATTTGTCTTCTAGGTAATACAATTTCACAAAATCTTCTTTGGAACGACCATGTTGTCGACTTTGAAAGTATCTAAAAAACTGGGATTTCTTAATAGATGTAAAAAGTTTTTGCATATACATATATAAAACTTATATTAGTCCTTGTATTGAATATTGTTACCAAGTATGGGGAAGAACTACACTATACCTTCTGAACTCTATTTAGAAACGAGCTATTTGGAATATTGCCGATCCAAAATTCAGAGATGTAGGACCAAAAGTTTTAAAAGAGATTTCTTTAACCGTACTATCGACAAATGGAATAAACTTTCTAATTCAGTATTTCTCGAGACTTGAAAGCTACAAATAATCAAGGTCAATGTTTACAGACTGCTTAAATTTAGTCTTCAATGTGATAGTTTTATCAAATGTAGTATCACTTGTTGAAATTCTAAAGTATTTTTTGTAATTTATAAATATCACATTTTAAAATTAAAAAAAAAAAACTTAATGTAATGTTTTGAATGCTAAAAGGAAAAATATAAACATTTATTATTATTATTAAATATATATATTATATATTATTTTATCAAATTAAATAAAAATTAAATTGTTATTATTGTAAATAATCAAACAAACAAATGTTTTGTTTGTTGCTATCATGCGATGCCGCAGTCATACATGTCTCACTGATTAGGTTTGTAAAACCGAAACAGTTGTCTGTGTTTCATTTTTGATTTTTATTGAACTTATACGTAAATAATAATGATAAATTAAATACAAATAAACACAAAAATAAATTGTATGTACAAGCTGCAACGGCAAACTTTACTGATTTAAGAAACAAATAAAACAAAAAGTTTTATATGAATCGTATTTTTTGTGTTTTTTTTTATAAATGAAAGTTTAAAATTATATGATATTAAATATATATCCGGCAAATAACGCTCTTCACTAACAATGCACTGAATAACTTGAGTTTTGAAGTCTGCTCGACTCTGTCAAGCATAGCAATTGCTATGTAGCCTATTGTTGACAAATATTCTCTTTTGAGCTAAGGTTATTAGATGATTAGTGTAAATAATGAATTTTAGATACCACCATAAAAAGTTGCAAGAGGCTTAACTGGGATGCCTTTTGCTGAGCAACAAAATTGCGTTTACTCGAAGTGGAGCTGCTTGCACGAGCGTCTATAATATTGCAAAACTGTTTTTTACAAGTGTGGCGACGATTGACTAGTCGTTAGAAAAGTAAGCAATGCATTGCATGTAACAAGCTACAGCCTCAAGAGATTTGTGTATCGGCAAATTTTTTAACTGGATAAACTAGATGTACCAACATCCAAACGAGCAAACCACAAAGTTTTTGCGATTTTGATTTTTATTTTTGACTATATTTTTATTTTGTTTGCATACATTATTTATAGGAATAAAGGTTAGTTTTTGGGTAAATTGATATAGTTGGACAAGTTATTCAAAAGAATTTAATATTTTTTTTAGGAAATAACCACAGTTCTGTTCTAGATGTAATATTTTAGCCACGTGTCGGTGTTTGCGGGCACTGAAAAAATTATTGAGCTAGCTTTTCTTTAGAGGTGATGCTTAAGGGAACTGACTTTAAAGTGTCACTTTGTGTATTTAAGAGGGAGTAGAAAATAGCTATAGATGCACTTATTTATTTTTATTTAAAATTTAACATCTGTTAGATACTCCAAATTGGATTTAATTGATCGTTTATTCTAATGCCCAACGCACCACTGATTATTTATTTTATTTTAAATAATAGAAACAAAATATATAATAAAAAGAGTTAATAGTTCAATTAGTATTAACAGTAATAATAGATATAGATTAATAAAATAAATAATCTATAACCTTACTTAACTAATTGAGAATCTGTCCTCACGATCACCTCACTAATATAAATGAAACTACTAACTATTTAATTACTTTAAACAATTAACAATTTAAACAATTAACTTTTACTTGTAAAACATAATAAATAAAATTTAACTAATAACCATGTTTCCATTTAAACATTTGTTTTGCAGTTTGTATTTTATATTTATTTATTTTTAAAAATTATAATAATTACAAAAAAATTATTAGTAAAGTTTTTCCTGCAAATTTTTCATTTCGTGTAAAATTATCATATAAAGATAATTTAATTATTTGTATTATATTAAGTAACTATAACCTAAACTTGTCAACTAAGGACCATTCTTCCATGGTACTACTTCATCGGTGCGGTGGGAAGGGGGACAAATTCTTACTAATTAACTACTGAAAATGAAAAAAAAATGCAGATGACAAATATTTGTGAAAGTTTAAGTTTATGTGGTAGTGCTGTTTTATACTGAACCTTTTCTTTTTATGAATTATTAGACCATAAGTAAAGTCATTATTATAATTATTAAAATTAAAAAAACTCATTTATATTTGCATATGTTTTGTGTACTAGCCACGTTTCTTCTGCATTGAGTTTTATTTTACTATTTATATAGTATAATTTATTGCTCTGCAAGGTTGAAATCATAAATAATAAAGATTAATGACGACCATGCATACTTATAAGCTTAATTTACGTTAAAATTCAAAATATGCTTGAAAGAGAATATCTCTTAGATTATATTTTTATGATGATAATACATTAACTTTTTATTTTATTTTGTATAATACAAATTTGTCAAATAAACTGGCAATATATATAATTTATTTTGCATTATCTATGACAAAAATATATAATTGACATTATAATTTTTTTATAATTATAGATTTTATTTCTATAATATTCAATCAAAATAGGTAATTGATAAAATTATTTTATTAGCGTTCAATAGCACTAAATCCTACGATAAATATAATACCTATTTATAGAATGTACCAATTCTTAATCGCAAGCAATTTAATTCGAATTTAAAATAACAGTTGGTTTAAAAAAACTATTTTGTTTGATCTTGACGTCTAAAAATATATCTTTTTATTTCTAAATATACACTTGAGTAGTTTTGTGTAGTCATTTATAAATTTTTATATGAACTAAATGGTATATAAACATTAAGGGAATAAGTAAAATACTGAAGAATGCACATTTGATTTATTTTTAATAAAATTATGTTTTGAATCTGAAGTTAATAATTTAGTAACTTTATTTTATAAGTTTAATTTTAATATCTTTTCTAATGGATTTCGAGCTCTAATTTTCCGAATCATGTTTGTTGTGACACACTTTAAAATAAGTACATTATTATTTTCACCTTGCCTTGAAGAATCCTTGTGGAAATTTCTCAATCTATAGTTTTACAAAATGTCTCATTGAAATTTTAACTAATTTGCGAAATTTAAATCTGAGAATATCGTCCATAAGGCGGCTGTGGTGCTTTTATTATGTTGATTAATTCTACAATGGAAACCCCAATTAACGGAAACTATTATAATTATATTAACATTCATAAGCCTTATTTTGTTTTTATACAAGAAAAATATTTGCATAGACCTCTAATCAAGAAAGTTATGATCTGTCCATAATAAAAAAAGGTAATTTAAATCAAAATAATATATTTGACTTTATGCAAAATGTTTCTCTATATGAGACAGTAGTATTTTATGAAATGAATTAAATGTATAATAACTAATGTTGTTTTATGCAAAATATACCTCTATTTGCTGAGATGCCAGACACATTGATGATGCATACCTTAAAATATTGTGTATATAAGTAAGTAGAAATATAACAATAACAATTATTATTATCATAATCATAACAACTCGAATCTCGGCGCAGGTTTGAGCCCCAGCTCCGGAAGAGCATTTTAAGAAATTGTGTCGTTTATTAATTCAGAACAGTAGTCTAATACATGATTAGTGTTCATTTAGCAATAATTACATTTAAATAATTTACAGGTAGATATTCAAAGGCAGCTGTGATGTAGTAACACAAGCATAAGTCCTAAAATATCGGCGTTTGACCTGAAAAATACTTATAATAATAATAATCGATTTACAGCTATTAATACTGTACAATTATTAACATTTTAACAAATTTTTAAATATTTGGAAACAAACTTACATATTTTAGTTTTTTTATTGGGTATTGTTCAGGTTACTATCACTATATGGGTTGTTCTGCCTAAAGGATAATCGTATGTGTCCTTAAGGTAGCGATATTGAAACGATGGGGAGTAAAATTCCACTATAGAACCTTGAAGAGTTTTTGAGCCATCAGTGTAGATTTGAAGTTTATTCTTATTTACAGTTTGTTCTTTTTGTTTATGTGTGTGTACAAAGTAGAATGACTAGATAACTGTTTGCACCCCTAGTAAGTGTTTTTTACAGCATATTTCAGAAGGGAATAGTGTTTACTGGCCATCCCCACAGTTTATCAAAATCCGGTTGCATTTAGACGCAGTGCTGCTGAAGTTGCTACTTTATTGACATAGACATTTGTTGCAATTTGTTTAACCCCGTACCAATAGTCAGAGATTAAATCTCGGTTTGTTCCTGGATTTATGAATCCAAGATTTATTTTGCTAATTGTTGCGATCGGCCAATGGGGTCCAGGTCTAGACCTAAAATTTTTAGAACATTTTTTGTTACATATAAAAGCACGTTTTTGTTCATATTTGAGAAAAAAGAAAATACCCGTCATCTTAATTTAAAAAAAAAAACAAAATTTTCAAAATTTAAGAAAAAAAATGTTTGGCTATAAAAACATATTCTTTTAATAATTTTGAAAAAAACAGTACCTCATAATTTTTTTTTTAAATGCAATACTGAGAAGTAACAAACGATCAAAAAATGAAAAAAGCTTGAATTTTAAATTTTTAACTATTTCTGTAGATACATTCTAAAATATCTTGGATAGTAGTGCACGGTACTTTTTTGCACATATTAAAGCACGTTTTTACCCATATTTGAAAAAATAAGAAAATTCTCGTTATGATTTTTTAAGAAAAACTGTCTCAAATTTTTGCAAAATTTTTAAAATTTTAAGAAACAAATTTTTGGCTGTTAATACTTAATTTTTCACATTTTTAAAGAAAAAAGTACTTAATAATTTTTTTTTAAAAACGCAATCCTAAAAAGTTACAAACGATCAAGAAATGAAAAAAGCTTGAATTTTAAATTTAGAAGTATTTTTGTGGATACATTCTACCCAAAAATTTTTAGTGCCGTGTGCTACGCTTTGAGTTATCTTAATGTATCCACAGAAATACTTAAAAATAGCAAAGTAGGCTTAAATTTCACAATTTTCTGTGGATCTTTTGCACATATAAAAGCACGTTTTAATATATTTGAAAAAAAAAAAGAAATTACCCGTTATTTTTTTAAGAAAAACTGCCAATTTTTTTAAAATTTAAGGAAAAATCATTTTGGCTGTGAAAACTTTTTTTTTCAATTTTGAAGAAAAAAGTTTATTATAAGTTTTTACAAACAATCAAAAAAAGTAAAAAAACGTAAAATACTCGTTTTTTTTTTAATTTTGATTGCATATCAACATAATGGTCTTCTAGAGAAGATTTTGTGAGATTGTAACCTCTAGAAGACAAATGGAAGAAGATTTTGATATGGGTTCGTTGTTTAGTTTAATATTTGGTACAGATAATACCTCGGATTTTGAATTTGACACAGTTTGGGTTTTTAAGTTAAAATTGACCATTTTGAATGCGTTCTATTCAGATATTGTTTTGAAGTCTTTGTTTATAGATGCTACCCAACTAGCACAATAAGTCGCGGGAACGTAGCGGCAACTGTTGTAGGAACTTTAAAGTGCTTTGCTATAGCTATGGAGAATATTTTGTCGGTGACTGCAACGTAACGGCAACTTGCCTGAAACTTGTTACGTAGCGGCGTCGTCGCGGCGTGGTTGCCTTGTTAAACATGGATCCTCCCTCCTACTTTTTAAAATTTTTAATAATGCTTACTTTGTCTTGCAACAGACTTTGTTATTCTTTTGTTTCATTTTTACATAATCCTTGTCTGGTTTACTTAAACACTCAGAAACAAATTGGAATACTTAGTAAAAAATAATAATATCCGAAACAACTTGCACTCTAATTCCCAATTATCTGAATTACAAAATTAAAACAAATGCTACTTTACTGATTGCCCCATTTAAAATTGTATGTTTATATTAAAATATTGTCTTTAAAATATTTAATGTCATGTGAAAATATGGCACGTAAGTACTAAAAACATTTTAAAATAATTATTTCGCAATTACACGCATTTATTTGTTATATTATATGCAGAAATTATAACAAATTAACCATTTTCCAGTCATTATGACATATTTTGAAATAATATTGTCACAGGTGTTGTCCATAAAGATGGCGAACTTTTGAAAAAGTAACTTTAAAGTGGTTATTACTAAAAAAAGCGACTTCAAAGTAATCGTCACTTAGCAATAGTGGACCGGAACTGTAAATGTGTAACTTTAAAGTAATAATTACTACAAAATGCCAAATAGAACTGCAATGCCACTTTAAAGTTTCCTGTGGGTCCTCACAGTACCATTTGGGACTCGAAACTCAAACTGTTTTTTGTGTCCACCACACCATAATATTAAACTAAATTAATCTCATTAATCGATCACATTAACATCGGAAATCATAATTTGTGTGCTTTACACTGCACTTAACAATAACGCTGCACTCAGTACAAATTTTTAGGGTAACTTTTTTAATTTTATAATATTATGCACCGCTCCTCAATTTTAGCATATTGGGAACTGTGTGGTAAAATCTACTTTATGGTAATTTTGAGAGGTAACACGGACTTTGTAATAGCCTACAGCACAATTACATCCAACTCTTCAGGTAACGACAACGTTATAGACACTAATATATATATTACTTATAAGTTTCAGGCAGTTAAAGTTGCGTAGACGTCCTGAAATTGTCGCGGGAACTATCAGTGCTACTTGAAAGTAATTAAAATTTTAAAGTTGCATTTTAGTAGCATTAGGTAGTCGTTGCTACTATCGTTTGCCACCTTTAAGTTTCGAAAACTTTAAAATTGTCCCACTGGTAACTACGACGTCCCAACTACCGGAAAAACTACCTAGAAGTAACATAACTATAAAGTAGCCATTTCTGGTAAAAACTACTTAACACCAACTATAAAATTGTTAAATAAAGTTATTAATTCATCAAAGTTGCAGATTTATTGGCAGATACTGGTTCAAGGTTCCCATCTCAGTTGCGGCCACTTTGGTGCTAGTTGGGTACAAATTCTAACCTATAAGATTCAAGATGGTCTGCCATATTTGTCAATACGAGTATGATTTTTATAAAGTAAAAAGTATGAAGGGTGCTATCGTCTGCAAAACTTTGAACACGACTGTTAGTTATTTAAAGAAGTTTAATAATGTAAATCAAAAATCGTGTTCTACAAAAAATCTTTTCCAATATAAATTTTGACTATTTTTTGCTTATTAACAGCGCAAAAACTGAAAAAAAAACAAAATAATTTAAAAAAATTAAAATGGCCGCCATTTACACTCTATTGCACCTAGAGATCTAAAATTTTAGGAATTGACATATGTTATACCTCAAACATGTGTACAAAATTTGAGTAAAATCGGAGATATTGATGTGGGGACGATTGTCCGAATTTCAGTGGAATCACCCTTAAACGATTATTATTTTAAATAAAAATCTTCAATGTATGAACTTCCAAAAAATTTTAATAAAAGGAACTGACTAATTATTTTGTAAACAGTCTTAAAAAAAATAAAAAAAATTGATTAATTTTGTTTTGTCATTAAGGTTTAACAAATAAAATAGCTTGGAGAGAAAAAATAACATTTTATTTATTTAGTAATCAACTGTTTTCTAAATTTTATAATGTGATATTTAAAAATTAGTAAATATGACACAACATAATTATACTTTTGAATTTTAACGAGTAAAACCTTACTTGCTTATTTCAAAAATTACTGAATTTCTACATCACTAAACTGTCAGTAAATATTTGTTAGAATTTCTAGCAAGCCTTAAACTACAAGTAACTATTTGTTTAAATAGCAATATGTCTTGTACTTTGTTTAAACAATGTCTATGAAAATATCTAAAAAAAATGCCGAGTTTTATTAGTCAATTTTCGATTCCCGAAATATGGCTGAAATGATAACTTCCTCTTTATCCACCAGCGTGGTTCGGAAGTCACGTATTAAGCTGTTGGTCCCATCAAACCACTTTAAACAAGTCGTAGACTTACTGTGGCGATGTAAAATAGCCGTAAAAAGCGTAAAAGCATAAGCATAAAATTTTGGATTAGTAATAATCTGAATAATTTGTTTTTGAATAGAGTTTATAAGAGAAAATATTGTATTTTTTGAACAAAAAAAAAACTTTTTACATCTATTAAGAAATTTTAGTTAATTTTCTAGATACTTTTAAAGCAATGTCAACAACATGGTCGTTGCAGAGAATATTATATAAGATTGTAATCTCTAAAACAAATTGAAGAAAAATTAGATTCATTTAATTAAATTGTTATTTAGTTTAATATTTGGTATTGATGATACCTTGGATTTTTATTTTGTTACAGTAAAATGTTAAGATTATTTAGAGTTAAAATATGTTGGGAGTGCCCATAGATTCTAACCTAGAAATTTCAAAACGTTTTGTTATATTTGTTGATAGTATGAAGTATGAAAGATGCTATCATCTGCAAAGAAACAAACTTTGACTTTGAAGTCAAAATTAAAACCATCAATTATTAGATGTAAAATTAAATTGTGCTCAATAAAAGATTTAGAAAACATTTTACCAGCGAGAAATTTTAAATAATGTAATATACTTGTACAACAAAAATTGACAAATTGCCATGCAGAATAATATCTGCGTACATTATAGTTAATGCACACATTAATTCGTACCGTGTAGTTGTGTTTTACTTAAATTCTAATAAATAAACCTTATAAAAAAAAGTCTTAAAAAAGACTTAAAAGAATAGGCATGAAGGTGACTTCTCCGACAAAAATTGGAAAAACTTGGATTGGATAGCAGAAAAAAAAACACGGTGTTTTTTAGTTTAGTTTACTATTATTTGATTTTAAGGACTGTAAAATAAAAAAAGTAAGTTAATTAAATCAAAGTCAAAAATTAAGAAAATATAGAGTGAAATAAACCCATGTAAAGCAAATTCATCATTACTATTTACACAAAAAGGCAGTTAATTAAAGATACTAATGCTACCAGACAACACTGGATCAAGTTTAAAAAAAAACATATATATCAGTAATAGATTAAGAACAATGCCAATGAAGTTAACATATATTATTAAACATCACACAAAAGTACTTTAATGGGATAATTATCTTATAATATTTGTCGGTCAAATAAATTTTGCTAATAGAAAAATATTTTTTACGCATTTGCAACGGCAATGTTAATAATCTAAGAAACAAACACTATTTTTATTGGCTGTATTTACATCATAATTATAATAATACTAATTTAGTAGAGATATGCAGTATAGTTATAAATTTTTTATATAAAATTTAGAAAATTACTAATTTAAATAAAAGCTCATGAGAATGATTAACGATCAAAAACTTGCAAACTAATCAAACATTGCAAATATACGTTAGACAACTCCCTGTTCAATTAAAATGCCCCACTAAACATAAAATATATGTTAAAAAAATATTGCAAAATATTTAAGATGGTAGTAGTATGAATCAAAATTAGCAACAAAATCTTAAAAATTATAGATCCGCAAAGTAACGGTTTTGGATATATGGAATGTTATTCTTTTTCACCTTCTTTTTAAAACTTGCAGTTTTTTATTATACTTAGCTGATTGTTTTAGAAATAAAAATTAAGTATTTGATTGTTGTTGTCAGTGCACAAGTTTGTTACGGTTGTTTACTCTAACGCAGAATAAGCCAACATGCACTTTATGTATACTTGTGCTCATGGGATTGCAACCGAAGCGGGACGATTCTTTCACATTGTATGTTTAGAAAAACTCACCGAAAATTGCGCAATACTGGTTTATTCAGCTAATAGTACCATTTATCCGGAAAATCTTTTTGAGGGAAAATATAGAAATTCTAGTACGTATAGTTACAAACTAAAAAAAAGCACTATAATTTAGTATAAATTATAGAGCTGTAGGTGCTTTCCAAACTGAAAAAAATATATATATATATATATTTTAAATTAAACATTTTACAGTTTTAATTTACTTATTTCTAAACAACATGGGCTTAGAAAAACAAACCAGTTAAAACACATGCAATACAATTGGTACAAAACGTAGTAGATGATCTTAATAATAAAAAGGTAGTTGCTGGTAGTTTTGACTTAACAAAGGTTCAATTGCCTTAATATTGAATTGCTATAAGAAAATAGAAGTTATGGATATTTGACAACCTACAAACCATAAGTTAAATTCTTTTTTATTGCATAGAAAATCAATTGTCAAAAATTTAAAAAAAAAATTGAACACATTTAAAATAAACACAGTAAAATATTAGAAGTGACATGCACACTACCTCTAATTTTGTTGTTGCATATGACTTCCTAAATTTCTTATTAACCCAGTAATACTAAATTTCTATATTATGCTGAACCAATATTATACAAACATCTGCCCTCGAATATTGAACCCATTTCTATACTTACTAACTTTAAAACCGTCTTAAAGAATTTTTTCAGTAAAAATGTAATATATTCATTGAATATACTACTAAGACATCTGTAATTTGTAATATACTAGAATTAGTATACTTAAATTATAAGTTTATATGTTTAATGTGTAACTACAATGCTTTTTGATGTTTTTAACTTTATTAACATTACTGTTATGTAGTATTTTTGTAATTGTTCTTTTTTTTCTAATTTTATGCTTTATTTTACAGCAGTAACATTTTAGATTTTCTTTTTAAGTTTTTTATTTATCATTTGACATATTAAATATTATTATATTTAATCAAAGTAACAAACTTTATTTATGTAGTTAATCACAAGTTTTTTTTTATTTAAACTTTTTTTTTATTTTAGTTTTTTTTTTATTGCAATAATTTGGTGTCTTTTACATATATTTTTTTTAATTATCAAAATCAAAATCAAAATACATTTTTTATACAGTGATTTTATTATCAAAATACAGTGAGACACTCGCATCAGTGTTTGATTTAAATTAAATTAATTTTTGTGTGTATATAATAAGTCTAGAATTTAGTTAGTTATTTATGTATTATTACAGGTGCAAATGAAGATAAAATTATAAAAGTAGACATTAGAGTGAGACGAAGAGCACTGATTGAAGAACTGCGGAATCTATCAATATACATACCTCAAGAAAAATCAGCGGGAGAATGGCATGGTATAGCTACGACAAAACTGCAAGATTTTGAAGACTACGTGATAGAAGCGTTTAAAAACGATCAATTAATAGTGGCAAATCATGGACCTAAAATTTGGTCTTTCTGGAATGCTGTTGTCTATTGCAGCACTATTTATACAACTATTGGTGAGTAATATTTATTTCAATCAAGTTTTCTGGTTGCTATATTAAACAGATTTACTTAACTTACTTTAAAATGATTACACAAAGTGAAATAATACACATGACAACTATACATATTACGCTGATTTAGTAGTGAATCATTTCTATTATCTAATGAGTATGAATCAATAACGAATGAAAAATGATTTCATGAGAACTAAGTAACTATGAAACGTCATAAATCACTTATGTTTCCTCTCAATATTCACATAAAGTACTGGAATCATATAGTATAAATGAAACACAAACAAAGTATTCTTAGAAGTATAAAACATCTGAAGATTTGAAATAACTTTATAATTTACAATCCTTTGATAAATATCATAAATTCTGTATGCATCTCAGATATTACTTTAAGCATTGGACACTGACTGATATGCTTGTAAAAATAATTTACATAAAAATCTTAGAATATACATAAAAATTTATATTAATATATTTTTCGTACTTCATAAAAATTGCGATAGGATAAATATAATGAATTAAAAATACATTTTATAAAAAAGTTGAGAATTATAGATATTCAACATGTTAGGAGTGAAAGATTTTTGCGGCACAACCATGGTAGCATTTTTTTAATCATTTGTTATTTATTTATTGTTTTTTATATTTGATGTTAAGTTTTTATCAATTAAATTTTATACTTTAATATACTGTTTTTAAGTTTTTAAGTATTTATTATCAGTTTTGACTGTTAGGTCATCATCAGTTATTACTAAAATATTACATTGGGGTTTTATTTTATACTCACTATCTTTTACACAGGTGGTTGGTTATTGTGTCGTGTGGTTACTGTTGTTAGGTGTACACACTTTTATTTTAATTTGTAGCATGTTTGCTGTTTTAATTTAGTTTAAATTATAGTTATGAGTTTGAGTAGAAGCGTGAAATATAGGGGTTTTTGAATTTGAAGTCGCATTTTAAATTTTGAGAAATTTTTGAATCCTTTACATTTGTCATTAAAAACGTTTTAAGAAACTGTTACGTTACACGCTCTAACAACGTATAAAAATTATGAAAATTTATTATAAACACGGTGCAAATTTTGTTTGTGGTGTTTTAAGTCGCTATTCATTCCCGCAAAGTCATTGTAAAGCTAATTGTAAAATTTGAGCAAAATGGTCAAGTTTTATTGCTGTTGGTAAGAACGTTGTAATACAGGTTTGTCTATCTTAACACGTTTACAATATTTTCTTCATTGCATACTGCATAAAGATCTTAACTTACATGTTTATAAAGTGCAGCTAACGCAGGAATTGAAACTGGCTATTTATGAACAACGTCAAACTTACTTTTTTAGAAAAATCATCTTTAGCATCAAAGCCTATTTTCAACTCAGTGGATTTGTCAATAGACAAAACTGCCGCACCTGAGGTTACAAAAGAACATTAGTTGAGAAACCTTTTTATCTTCCACGAGTTACTGTTTGGTGCGGTTTTTGGATCGGCGGAGCCATGGGACTTTACTTTTTTGAGAACGACAAAGAAGCTGCAGTTACAGTCAATGCGAATCGCTACAATTATTAATTGTTTTATGTTTTCTAACACTTTAAATAACAACGATATTATTTTTTAATATTTACTGTTCTTTTTTTACAAAAACATGATTTTATAATAAATAAACTTTGCATGTCATCCACGTTTTCAAGTTAAGTATGGCGGAACGTTTGAGTTTTCAGAAAAAAGCGAAGTTAATACTGGTATGTGGTGATTTTTCCATTTGTTGCATACTTACTGGAACACGTTGTATAATTTCCGACTAAAAATAAGAAGAATAATGTATACAAAATTTATACGCAGTATATGTCTCAACGTTCAGGAGTCAATTTTAATTTACTTTTTATATTTTAAAACTTTAACAATTTATAGTCCATATATTATATAATAATATTATTTTAAAAGTAGATGAAGCTATTATCTTATGCAAGATTTATGTTTTTATGACGTTTAGTGCTATAGTTCAGCATAGAAGCAACATAATAAGGTAAACTAAGTCAGTATTAAAAAAAAAGAACATTTAAATTGACCTTAAAATTGAAATTTTGCCAAAAAATATAAAACTAATAAATAATTTAATGAAAAAAGAAAGTTTAATCAATTACTTAAACCCAATCCAAAATCAAAGCGGCCAACCAAATACAGACAATTGTTTCAATTTTCTCAAATCCTAGTGTATCTTGGTGGTACAGGATTCTTTGATGGTGAGGGGCAAATTCAAACAATTAATTTGTGTGCTTCTTACACAAGTTAGTTAACAATAATAATGCAAACTAATTGTAGTCATTTTGTTTTTTCAACTAAAAATTCAAATACTATCGATAAATTTCAGCATAGCATTAGCAACCAAATTGCAACAAATGTTTTAAAATCAATTACTCAAACCCAATTTAATTAAAACCACCATTCTTACAATTTTTTTTTGTTGTATCGAAATCTTAAGATCTTAAGACATATACAATGGAGCTTTTTACGATTAGGATGCTAAGTCATATCAATTGCTTTGAAAATGTCTCGAGCTACTGCAAAAAATTTTTTCATGTTTGTCCAAAGTAAAATTCTATTTGTGATTATCATATTTCAGAAGATCTATTGTCAAACTTTTGATCAAAATTTTTATTGAGTATTGGAGATAAAGTTATTTTGTTCTAAGAACTTGACAATATGGAAATTTAATATTAAAAATTATATTAAAAAAAAATTGAACATATTGAACAGTGAAGAAATTGCTCTATAATTTAGAGAACCAGTCTTATTTTTTAGATGTACGTTGAACAACAACAGCATTTTTTTATCAATTTTGGTATGTTTATTTTTCTTACCACTAAGTATTTGAGTAGAATTGAAATAAATAAATATTATTTATATTAATTTAAAAAAAATATATCAACTTATTTTTTTTAATAAAAAGTTTGTTGTTCTTTTTCTCTTATTTTGTTTATAAATTGTTAATATAATTTAAGAATATATTTAAATTAACTAAAATTACAACATGCTAAAATGTTTTTATATCTTTGGTCGCATGTTACAAACGTATATGTATATTATGTGTAGTTAAACGTTCATGCAAATTATTTATTATGTGTTCAAAACACTCGATGTTGCACTGATGCAATTATATTTAACTCACAATAATGCACTGTTTAAATTGAAATATAAAAATAGTAGTTAATTATGAATGCATTTCAAAATATTACGTGGCGTTAAATTGATTCTATTTTTGTTAAATCTGTTTAGCAACGAACCAACTAAAACTACTAAATTGATATTAATAAATATTGATTTATTTACTTGGATTTATCAATTTAAATTAACATAAAAAATTGTGTATTTAATTAATTTTAATTATTGCTCAGCTATGACAGGTAGTGTCAATTAAAATTACAGTATTAGTATTAAACCAGGTCAGTATTAAAAAATATAAGGATAAAAATAGAAATAAACAATTAAAAAGCAACAGCAAAACTTTAATAAAACGTGCATTGAAATAAACATATCAAGTTTTTTTTTTTAATTTAAAACTATAAAGTACATAAATATTATTTTATAATACAAATCAACCAAAATGTTATTAAATTATGTTTATAATTATAAGAAGGAAATGACAGGCACTACATAAATGGTATAAACTTGTTTTTACAAAACCAAAACATATCGTGTCCTGGTGTTCCGGCAAATCGCCTAACCAAGGGTATTGTACCATTGCCGTTAACAGAGAAAGCTGAACAGGAGCGTGTACGATCAGGCTAGTACCTTGGACTACTTTATTAGTTGAATACTAGGCAAAATACATATTCAATAGCTTTGGGTGACCAAAAATATGATAGACAGCTCAGGTTAAAAGAACATCTTTTGACGACTCAGCCTAGGTTTTGGACATGAATAATACGATTAAATTGGCGAAACAAGGCTTCGCCATTTTTACTAATCAATTTAATCAGTTAAACATTGACTTAGTTTGTGGCTTAAAAGTTTTTTTTTTTATATTTGTGGTCTAAAAAAGAATATAAATTTTGTTTATCAGCATTTTGAACATGGAAAACCTTATCTTCATACACAGTACAGTACAGTACAGTACAGTACATAATACTGAATGGTTAAGTCACGCATCTTCTACAACACTATCCGGTCAACCGGTTTTTATTTTTGCTGCTGGTTTGCATAATCTTACTTATTTTGCATATATTTACATATTTTGTTTGTAGATTTCTTGGTGAACTAAGATTATTAGATTTGGCTTCTTTAGTAAGCCAAGATAATTACATCTGTTTCTTTAAAATATTCAAAAGTTTGCAACAACTACTTTTAAGGCTAAACTTATTGCTTATATTCTAAGGATTCACATATTGCAGCAGAAAATTTTATAATAGCTATTAAGAAAGTCACTCGTAAACAATCCAATGCAATCTGAAAAAATAGGATTGACACAAACAAAGATAATAAAATTTTAAAATGTTTCATATACGACAAAAAATTCTATAAATTAATAAATTTATTGCAAAGTAATACAAAACCTTTAATACGTCTTCTTTGAAATGATCAAAACAATTTAGTTACTAATCTAAAAGATAAAGAAGAAATTTTTGCAAAACCAATTTGCTTCAAATTCTACTATTCAATTCTTTTTTTTTTAGACTGTCATATATATTTATTTTATTAATAATGAAGGAAAGACACTGTGCGCGGCAGTAAAAATATGAAAGGTAATAGAGGACTTAAAAATATTGCGGCAGTCATCTCAAAGACAGAATCTATCTATTTTATTAGAGTGTCTTTAAAGTAGGTACTCAATTATTTTTAAAACTGATACAGGCACTATAGCAAAAAATACCTCATTAAATATACTTGTAAAAAATAATTTAGCTATTACTAATACTACAGGGAGTTTATAAATGAATGGGATTATGTAATCATTTTAAATGTGCCGCTTTTTTTAAATTGTTCACTATAATATTTGTTTTGACAGATCAACTTTGACAGCTGTCAAGCAATCATATGAAAACATATGTAGTATAGTAAACAATTTTAAAAAGGCGGCATATTTAAAGTGATTACATAATCCCATTCATTTATAAACTCCCTGTAGGTTAAAAACATTTACTAATGATAACATTCTAATTTTTAGAAAAATAATTTTAAAATGTAAATGAAAGAGAAGGAATATAATTTAAATTTTTATGTAATGGACACAATTAATTTGCCTGCAATATTAGGATTAAATTTATATTAGTAAATTTAATAAAAATAAAAGATCAGTAGAAATAACTCCATTAGAAAGTTTCACTAATTTTGTATATTCAATTTAAATTATATTAAAAGATATGAAAAGTACTTATATTATTGAGAGTGTAGATGGGTCCACAGATTGGGTGCATCTCAAAGTTATAGTTTGTAAACCAAACGGTTTTCTGCGCATATGTCTGGATTTCACAGAATTAAATAAAGCAATCAAATGGGATTCTGACAAATTAAACTTGATAGAGTTTAAAATTATGCACTTTTGAAACATCTTTTGGGAGATTTAAATTTTAAAGATTAGTTTACAGTTTAAGAGCATACCGACCGCTACATTGATTTCCAGTATTGTAGTAAAAAAATGTTGAAAGCAAAGAAATGGTGCCGCAAGGCTCAGTGTTAGGCCTTCTCATATTTTTATTATTTATCAATGACCTAATAAGTTACATTTTACCAATCACCAATATTACAATATATGCTGATGATATCACATTTTTATTATTTATCAATGACCTAATAAGTTACATTTTACCAAACCTAACCTAACCTAACCTAACCTAACCTAACCTAACCTAATAAGTTACATTTTACCAATCACCAATATTACAATATATGCTGATGATACATCATTTTTAATATCTGCTGACAGTTTGGATCAACTTTGTATTAATGTTTCATCAATGGTGTGCAAAAAATTTGTTAATGGTAAACATCAACAAAACAGTTTGTATATATTTTCGTAACTCAAAAAACAATATTGGATTAACATTTGCAATAAACAATCTAAATATCACTTCGGGTAATAAAACTAAGTTTTTAGGTTTAGTAGTGGACAATCTTTTGAACTGGAACTACCACTTGGAACATGTATGTAAAAAAATTAACACAGGTTACTATGCAATACTGCAGTTAAAATCATCAGTAGACTTAACGGGTCTTCTTAATGCATATTATTCATTTATATATAGTCGTCAGAAATAACGTCACAATTGACATTTTTTAAAGTACATATTTAAATTATAGTTACTGCAGTGTTCAAATTGTAAAATGTTAAAAAACACGTTTTAGACCAAATATATACTGCTGAGAGTTGGATAAACTTCGAGAACTCAAGATATAGAACTAAATTTTTGTGCAAATTAAGGTTAAGTGGAAGATCAGTGCTACATTGAACTTCGCCTTTTTAATGTATTATATTTACTTGAAATAAAGCCATATTATTATTATTATTATTATTATTATAACGTCGTTTTTTGGAGAGCAGCATCTAACTGGCAAACAGTTTTTATTGGACAGAAAAGAATTATTTGTCTTAATTTTAATATAAACTATCGATATTCATGTCAACCATTTTTTATTAAATATAACATTTTAAGTCTGCCATCGATATACATTGTTAATGGTCAAGCGAAATATCTTAAGATTCCCCAAAAATTCCGATATCCACAAGTATCATGCTACGTCACTGCTAATAGTACCTCATAACTTTTCTAAGTTTGAGAAATCGCCATATTAGTGTACGTTTATGCTGCACATCGCCGGCGGCGAGTATAATCATGGGAGCATTTATGCTGCACCTCGCACATCGCCGCGCTGCTTGCCACAATCCACGTCACTTCGATGTGAAGAAAATTGTTTGTTTTTTATGATCGGACCACCGCCGTACAAACTAGTGCTGTGATTGTAATTTATATTATCGAACTTATTTAATTAGTTTAATTAATTATTATGTTACTTTAAATCATAAAATCGGACAATTCTAAAATATATATAAAAAATTACTTCAGCGTTTTTTAGTTTTAGGTAATTTTTTTTTTAAATTATTTTTAGCTATAACCTGCAGCATTTTGCAATTTAATATAAAATGAAGTGTTAGTGTGTTTATTGAGAACACAATAAATCTAACTGGTGTTCCTTTTTTATGTATCTTAGGGAAAGTATAAAATTTTGGAAAAACTGAATTATAAGTAGATAGTTTTTTTAAGTTGACACCTCTATAAATCCATTTATTAATATTTTTTTAAACAAAGAAAAATTATTTTTTTGAATATATAGATGTGTCGACCTCAAAAAAACTTACAAATGTTATCCATATTATAAAAATTAATATAATTACAACCTTACAGACTAGAATAACTAGAATTTGTCATCTTCTAAAATTAAAAAAAAAAACTAATTCTAAAAAATAATGGTTACCCAAAAAACTTGGTTAATAAAATATTTTACCAACAAATATTACTTACAAAAAATTACCATTTATTTCTAGTTTAACAAATAAGTTTATTTATATACAGGATGATTCAGAGGTACCGCATGGTTTTGAAATAATGAGTACTCGGTTAATTTTGCATGATTGTTTTTATTGACATTAAAATCTTTGTTACAAATTGCTATTCCGTTTAAGTAAGTGCAAAAAATAACATCACATAAATGACGGCCTCTTTTCTCGATTGCAAATTTAAAGCTTAAATTTGCTGATATTTTTTTTGCAGTTTACGGTAAATGGCATCTTTCCACTCTTTCAATGTTTGGAGTCTTCTTAGACAAAAAAATTTAGAAAACTTTACAATAAAAAATTACAAGCCGTTATGTCAGGAGAACGAGATGGAAGAGATACATTGCCCAAACATTAAATAATTCGTTCCTGATTTGTTTTACTAAAACCTCTTATTAAAGCCCTTGTTGTACACCACATTACTTGTAGATTATCCATGGCTTAATATTGGCAGTTTAGTTTATTAACCGAACTGTTTAAGTGGAACTGCGCATTATTTTATATTTTCTGCAAATTGTAAACTTTGTTGATAGTCACGTTTACCTAACTCTTTGACAATTGCTATCATATACTGATTTTAATTCTAGTCGTGAAATCCGTTTTACAGAACTATAGTAATGTGCTTGCAAACAAGCGCTGTGTTTGAATAGACTCACCACTTTTACATAATTATTGTACACGTATACACGATGTTGCACATTCTACTACGCCATGACTAAAATGACATAACCTGCGGAGTTGAATGACACTATACCGGTTTCTCTAACTCTTATACTTTGTGTACTAAGCGTTTAAAAAATATTGGGTTTCTCTGAATCCTTTGTATATACTAGTATTTTTTTGTAATCTAATACAGTTAAAATTGCTTGTTATAATATTAAAGTATTGGGTAGTTTGTTTTCAAAAACTAAATGTAAAACTTTAGATCTAATGGAATCTATTTTATGTGCAGATTGTTCTTTAATTTAAGTAGGTCAAATCTGTGTTTTGTTGGTCAAATTGGCCAATGGCTCCGCTCTAGATTAACTCAACATAGAAGTGACATGACTAATAAAAAATCATGTGAAATGTCTGCTCACACTAACTCTAATGACCATAAAATCAATTTAGCTAATGTTAAAATAATAGAAACTAAACATAATTATAAAACAAGACATTTTCTAGAAATAGTAAACGTTAACACCTTTATGCATAGTCATATTTAGTAGCTACTAAAGTGCTACTAGCTGGATATTACTGTTGACCGTATGCATAGTAATATTTAAAACGCTTCTAAGCTTAGTTGTTAACTAAAACGTAAGTAGCCAGATTGACTTGTTTTACATGTGATTAAATTTATTGTAAATATAACCTAGAACTGTCAGTTGCAAAAATTGAGATATTTATCATCATTTAATGTTGCTATATTTATTGCAATAGATATATAATATTTAAATATTAGCACCAAAATGTAGTGGTTGCGTCAAGTATAATTAATAAAATAAATTAATTCATTTTAACAACTAAATCAGTTTAGTTTTTTTTTGTAAGATTTCAGCATATACAAAATCGAGTTATAAAAAGTAATATGGCAGCAGCAAAAACATCTGATGATGTGCATTTTGACTCTTTTAAAACTTACTCTGACTAAACATAATGGTAGTTTATTAATTTTATTAAAAATTGCCTAGCTTAAAAGTAATTAATTGTGTGTGGCGATATTTTTTCATGCTCTTCAATTACAATAAATACATCATTTATTTTAGATAACAATAAATTACATTTTAAAACAAAACAAAAATATATTATATTAATTTTGTTAATTAGGTTTTTATTTGTACAATCATTATTGATTCGTTATTTTTGTGCGAAATCTTTAATTTTTTGTTTTTACCGCGCAAAAAACGTGACATAAAGCAAACTTTGTGTCACATAATGCTGTGTTGCTAAAGCATAATGTTATTGTTAGTAGCTACTAACTAAATTATACTAAACATCAAGTATGCATATGACACATTCAATATGGTGTACTAGTTAGTAACGTTTTAGTAGCATAGTAACCAAACTACTATGCATAAGGCTGTAATTTATTAAACAATACAGTGAATTTTAAAACAGACCCAGAAGGCCTAAATAGTATCTACTGTTACTTATTACATCTTAACAGTAAACGATAAAAAAATATGGTTAATTAGTTGCCTTCTTAGTTTTACAAATGTTGGTAACTGAATAAGTTAATTAATTAACCTTTTTGATTATATGAATAATTGTCAACTAATCCTTTAAAATTAATATTTTATTCTTTTTCATGTTAGTCAAAATAATCTAATTAATTATTAAATTGTTCATTTATTTATAAAATTAAAGTCATTATATTATTATATTCTTAAAATAATTAAATTAACTTTTAATTTATATCGTAAGTATTTTGGCTAGTAAGTTTAATAATTTTATTTATTTTAGATTTTTTAGATTTTTTCAAAATATTTTTAATGTTGTTTTTTACAATTTTATTATTGTAAAATAATTTTTTAAATGTCTTGAAAAAGTCAACCAGTTTTGGCGAAATATTGACATATTTAATAATTGAATAAATAATTTAACCCGACGCTTATTCCCAAGTAATTAATTTAATAATCAAATGTTACGGCAAAAAACTAATAATAATAATAACAATAATAAAATAATCATACTTAAATTACAAATAGCTAAAAAATTTTTTAAAAAAGTTAACCATACTGGCTTGACATGGCCAATCGTAGATTACTACATCTAGTAATCCTGGTACATTCAGTTCTTGTAACTAAAATACCTTTTTATCTATTTAATTGTATCAAACCAGCATGTTGTTAATACAACTAGTTTTGAGCGTAGATATCATCACTTACTCACAATTCCTAGACATAAAACAAATATTTATAAAAGATCTTTTTGCTATGCGTCAACTGTATCCTATAACAACTTGCATAATGATTTAAAAAAATATATCTGTGTCTATATTTAAAACAAATATTAAAAATCATTTATTACATCTTCAATGCTAATTAATGACGTTTAGTGTATATTTGTATGTATGTGTATTACTATTTATTTTTATTTTTGATTATGAATACGTTATATTTACTTCTTTATCTATTGTTTATTATGATTACTGTATAGAATATGTTTTTGTTGTTAAGAATTTTGTATGCTTATTTAATCGGTTAAGTAGAACAGCATTTGCCGAGTATAATGTAAAGTATTTTTTATTTATTTATTTATTTATTTATTTATTTATTTATTTATTTATTTATTTATTTATTTATTTATTTATTTATTTATTTATTTATTTATTTATTTATACACATCAAGGTCCAGATATGAAAAATGATATATTCCAATATAAAAACTGTTGCAATACATATATAGAAAGTCTAATAAGCCTTGGCAAGTTATCGGTTCTGATTTATTTTACTTCAATAATATAGATATTTTCTCGTCATGGAATTCCTGACATTTTTCATTTCTTTTATTTCAATACATTTTTACAAGAATGGAATTTTACTCACATCGTATCTAGCCCCACATATAGTCAATAAAACGGTATGGTAGAAAAAGCCATTCAAACTGTGAAAAATATGTATGTATAAAAAAAGCAATTCAAGAAGGTAAAGATTTAAATTTAACACTTATAAATTATAGGAACACTCCGATTGATAAATTAGGGTCTCCAGCACCATTATTAATGTCTAGGCGGCTTAATAGCATCATACTTATAAAAAGGTCATTGTTAATTAAGAAATTAGAAACAAATTTAAAATCACGACAGAATAAAAATAAATTATATTATGATAGAAATTCAAAATTGGTATTCTTAATTTAAATGTTCAATTAGATAAAAAGAAATGGCGTAGGGCAACACAAAATAATTGTCCCATGTAATACAAAGTTAAAAAAGAAAACGGAAATATAATGGGTCGGAATAGGCAATTTTTAGCTATTATTCCCGATAAATATAAAAAGGAGGAAAAGTTAAAGAAGGTCAAATTAACTTACCTGAGGAAAGTTTTACTTATAAACTTAAAATATTCGAAAGATATACTGCCAAGAAATTAAATAGTAATATAGATTGTAAATTAGTAAAAAAGGAGATGTAAATATTAATTTTATCAATAAATAATTCTTTTTATTTCTTTTATGTTTTTTATGTATTTCTTATAGTTGGTTTTATGTTATAGTTTTTTGTGTTGTCAGAATTTATATTTTATTAGGCATTAAATAAGACTTTCGTGTGTTAAACATTGTGTATAATCATTGTAAACCTAAACGGCTATTTGCAAGGCAACTTGTTGTCAAAAGGTATCTTCTTAAATTATTAGCAGAAAAGCATCTGTTGTGGGTCGATCGGGGCAGGAAAATAACAAACATTTGTGCACTTATTACTAAGCTAATTTAATATATTTAACTTATTAATTATTTTTATATATAATCTTACATCTAACAAGGTAGGGGTAGAAAAGTTACACATGGTGTTACCTCTTTGGTGGTGAACACATTTCTAGAATTCTGGGAATACACATTAAATTGAAATATAAATTAATATAAATATTTACTATTTGTAAAATGTGCTCTTCAGAGATGTCATATAACACATCCGATAATATTTCAAACAAGGTAGTTTATAACTTATCTTAAAACACATTAAATTCAAATAATAAAAGTGTTCCTTTTCGCGTGACCAATATACCGATGTTGTGAGATACAGGTATATATCAAATTCTACCTCTTATTTTTAAAACAGTTTTCTTTCCAGCTTCTATTTTGACCAAAATATTTGGTTTACCATACAGAAAAGAAACATTTTCAAATTGTTGAAAATTGTAAATGTTCAACCATACTTAAAAAAAGAAAGTTGATTCTGCAAACTATATAAAAAAAAAATATATATATTTCTACATTGTCAAGTTCTTAGAGCAAAATAACTGCATCTCAGATACTCAATATGGATTTTGATCAGAACGTTTGACACGTCTTTTGACTTACATTAGTTACAAATATTAATCTAATTTAGACAAACATGGAGAAAATCTTGCTATAGCTTTAGACATTTCTAAAGCATTTGATAGGGTATAACATACTAATTTTATTAACAACTTCTTTTGTATAGGTTATGATCACAAATAGTGTTGGAACTGATGGTTTTATTTGTGACCCCAAAACTATAAATGTTGTCAGTGTTTCCTAAAGTTTTGCTCTTTTGTTAATTTTCTTATATAACTAAAAGTCATATTTATAGTTTTCAATTCACCTTTTATACTTCATACTTTCCAAAGATCATATTCACTTATAGAATCTGTAGCATCTATAAACAAAGACCCCAAACAATATCTAAATGGGTTACTCTCCACACAGTAAGTTTTAACTTACTAGTGCAAAATTAAAATTTGATGTATCATCAGTACTAAATATTGAATTATCAACAAATCCTAATCTTTTTTCAATTGGTCTTCTAAGGGTTGTTGACATAGCTTTGAAAGTATTTAGGTTTCTATTAGAATTTTTTAATAGATGTAAATCATTTTTTATTTTTGTTTAGCTTTCGCATATACATAAAATTTATATTTGTCCTTGAGATAAATATTATTTCCAAATATATGGAGGAGTTTTTGAAACTACACTATCTTTTCTAAGTTCTATTAAAAACAAGCTATTTGGATTATTGCCGATCCAAAAATGACTATTGACTTAGATACTTTATAACACTGACGTAATGTTGCAGCCTCTACATTTTTTATAGGTATTTTCATAAACATTGTTTAAACAAAATATTTGACATGTTGTTAACTAAACAAATCTTTACTCATAGTACAAAAAATTCTAAAAAATATTTACCAACAGTTTAGAAATGTAGGACCAAAACTTTTAAATTAGATTTTTTAACCGGATTTGCTACAATTAAAACAAGTTTTCACGATGATTGGGCCAATGAGTTCTAGCGGATCAAATATTTGTGCGGTATGAGACAAAATCATACGTTTTGTGATCTTCTCATGAATGTCGATGTTAGGTGATTGATATAAAAAAACATCAGTACTTGGGTTCCACTGAATGTCTAGTATTTTGATGTTATCTTTTTTGTTTAATAATTAATTTTTTTAAGTCCGATTTTGATAATTGTTAAGCAGCTATTATTTCTGAACAATTTGTCTATTTTCTTAGTTGAAATCTGGCCGCTGCAAGTAATGATAAGCATTTCAATGTTGTTGGCTCTTGTTAATACGCCATCAACATAAATGTCTTGCCCAAGTATGTGTGACCCGATAGGATACGTATTTTTATTATCTTCTGCAAGCTGTTGCAGACATTTTGTTGCTAGATATGGTGCGGATGATGTCCCATATGTTACTGCTGATAAATCTAATAAATGTTTATTACTCTGCCATGTAATTCTCTGATATTTGGTATCTGTCGGATGCACAAAAAGTTGTGGGTACATTTGCTTAATATCCGCTGTAAACATGGAGTCTAAAACAAAGTAAGATGGCGGATAGATCATCTTGAAGTTTAGGTCCAACCAACCAACATACAATCGTTAACTGAAATTCCTGACGTAGTTTTTGTAGAGCCGTCAAAAACCACTTTTAGTTTAGTTGTTACGCTTGTTTGCTTAAGTACTGGATGGTGTGCAAAATAGAATATGGTTTTGTCCGTTCCATCAGTAAAATTGGAAATTAATTTTATGTGTCCAAGTTCTGTGAAGTCTTCTATGAATAACTTGTAGTCATTATTTAAACTTTTTACTGCCGTTGTTTTTAATTCTCCCAGCAAAGCCACCTTTTTTGTAAATGGCAATTGCATTATAAATATTCCATCTTTATTATGTGAATGTGTTGATTTGAAGTGTCCTTTACACAGTAATTCGGTTTGCAAAAGTGGCTAGTTTTCCATTATTTTCTCTTGCTTTTTCAAGTTCCATTTTAGTAACTAAACTACAGGATAATAAGTTGTATGCTGTTGGGTTTTAAGCATTTGCCAGACATTATCCAACCAAAATGCGTTTCTTGAAGGTGCGGATGTGCAGAGGTTGCCTTGAGTTGTCAATGCGTAATAACGAGTAAAACAGCTCCGCTTTAATTAGCATGTCTATTGATTTTGATTTCTAAAACTGTAAATCAGCTAAACTCAAATGTTGCAGTAATTGGAATTAAGGCTTATCCAGGGACACGGACGGTAGTTGAGATATTGCTTTAATGACCAGCCACAAGTTACTATGAAATAAACATACTTTTGATTTTAAGATAGTGCTCACCTTGTATGATTTTGTATGGTTCCATTGTTTACACCAGTAACTAATATAGATGTATTTATCTTTTGTAGTTGTAAACATTTTACACAATCTTTAGAGATAAAATTTGGTTGTGACCCACAGTGCATAGTTGCATCTTTCCTTGCGAGTTTTCAATATATATATTAAAGCCGTTGATAGAAATACATTATTGACGTTGCTCCTTGTGTCAGTACATTGGTATTTTTGGAAGAAAGCACTGCTAGATGTTACTGGATTATTTGTATCAGTTGATGGCCTCAAATTCGTATCAAAATGAAGTAACAAATTGTGTAACTTTGAACATTTTTTACATCTATATCTAGATTTGCATTGTTTTGAGGTGTGATCAGCATATACGCAGTTTACACTTTTTTTTTATTTTGACTATTTGTCATTTGGACTCATATCAAGAAGTCTTGGACATACGTATAAGTTTTGTTGCTCTTTACACATGTTGCAGGTCGACCGTGGTAGAATATGCATAGTCGTTTTTTGTTGATTGTATTGTTGTTGTATAAGTTTAGAAACTTTAATAGCTTCTAACATATGACATCTTTGTGTTAAGAATTTACAAAGTTATTTGAATGTTGGTAATGTTGTTGATTTTAACTGAGCTTCTTAATTTTGTTGCATGTTATATGGAAGCTTCTTTGTTATAATGTAGATCAATATACAATCTTAATAATTGGTTTGTTTGACTAGAGCATTTAAAGCTTGTATATGTTTTGTTGTGTTGTCTAGTATTGATCGTACAGATATATGATGTTCTTAACATTAAAATGTCCCATGCTGTATTGTAGTTTGCTGCTGATATTTCCAATAAATTCAGAATATCATTTAATGAGCCAATTGTGTGTATTAATGATTTAAATTTTCACGATGAAAATGTAACTATTCTTCTTAATTTCCAGAAAATGAAGGTAGTGTTATTGTAGGTAATCGTACGGGAGCTTCACTAGATGTTAATTCTGTTCTTTGTAGAATGATATTATCTTCTCTTCTTGATCCTGATGATATGCACATTTTCTGCTTGTGCAAAAACTTTGTAAAAGCAAGTTTTAAAGGCACATCTTTCTTTATCATCAATTTCAGATAAGAGTTTAATTTCATATTTCAAAATCTGATAGATTTTGTTTAGCTCGTACTAACATTTCTTCTAACTCAACAACGTTAACATTGTCTGAGCTTTCAAAACAAGTTTAGCTTTTTTTTTATTATTGATCGCTGCATGCGAAGCTTTTTAAGTTCATGATCAACCATCTTGCAATATTTGAAGAATATTATACAGTTCATTGTTTATCCGATTTTCACGCACATGATAGTGCCAGTGGTTCAAATGACCAGTTATGAGTTGCGACATCCTTGGCTTAGATGTGCCGCAGTGTAAAAATTTATTATTTAATGTAATAATATCAGTAATATAATGCAAACTTTATGTAATTTGTCTTCAGTATCCTTATAACTTTCGGACATCCTTCAAACTACTAACTAAAAGTGTCTTATTCAGTCGTTGAGTAACAACTTGCTGACTAAGCCACTTTTAAGTTAAAATAACTGCTTGGGCACCTGTCTAGTATGCATTTAACTAACTCACTTATAATTTGATAAAATTGTGAAAAACGAATTATGTACAAATTAATGCAGAGGCAAGAATTGCTTTCAAAAGTTTGTTACACTTGTTTTGGAAACCATGTAATTATGCGTTTGTTTTGTTATTGGTTTCTGCACTTGATAAACAATAAACATTGTTTAATCTGACAATTAATATAACAAGACAAAAGTACCAAGTTTAATTTTAAAATTATAAAATAAAATTATCTATCAATTCATTTAAAATGTTGAGGTTATAAAACAGATTTTAAAATAATTGCATTGAATTATTAAACCACTTAAATTAGTTCCAACATTTGATATATATTTATTATTATAATTTAGTAGCTACCTATATACTTTTTGTTCTAAAGTATTTTTTTTAAATTTTCTGCGTGTTTTATATACGTTCTTAATTGTTGTCTTCAGAATTCAGAATTTTATTATAAGTGCATATGGTTACATTAACATAAATCTATATCAATAAAAATGTTTCATAAATGTAATAAATAAAATATACTCATCAACGTAATTAATAATAAAATCCAAGATGTTTGCCGAAAGAAACGTTATGTAATGGTATATGAAAACAAGAGTAAAAATCTAAGGAATGTCTCTGCATGCACGTCCGTTAAAAGATCAAGAATAGATGCCAAAAATGTGTCGTCTAATAATATGCGGGGCTTGACCCATACAGTTTTTTTTAGCTAGAAAATACTTTAAATGGATTATTCAAGAATATATAATATATCTAATAAAAATATCAATATTAATTAACATTATAAAATGTGTTTATACATGAGTCATAAAATATTTATTTTATCGCGGATCAGTGCACCCAATATTTATTCTATATTTACATGAACTAGGAGTTCCCAAGATCAAAGCTTATTATAATCGCGCATATTTAAACCGACTTTTAAAACATATTATGTTGTTTACATTTTTTTTATTCGTTTGTTATACTATTTTGAATTAATAATTTTCCACTCGTATTTGCGTTCTTTGAAAGGCCGCCAAATAAATCGTAAACAATTCCAATTCTAAATATAATGAAAAGTGTATCCCATTGTGTTATATATTTAATACTAATGGTTTATATTTGGAAACGGGGACATAATACAAATTAATATGGAATTTATATTATAACAAATCTGTTTTATTATAAAGATTTTAACATAAAATATGTTGCGCACGAATTCTTACGTGGCGCTTACTAAGGTGGAACCGTAAATGCAGGCCGACTATTTATAATTGAATAAAAACTATTAGTGACAGCTACAATATTTGGCCTGAACTAAATTCGCGGAGCTGAATCCGTAATATTAGTACACTCTCATACGGGATGCCAGCAAAAAACAGCCCGCGTTGCTCCAAAAATAACTTAGTCTAGAAAGCATGGATTCATCGCAAACACCTACAGAAAATGCCGAAGCAAAAGGCGATGAAAAAGAGACGGAAGGTGATGTGAGTATGGCTAAAATTGAGGCCATGGTGACGCCGGAACAAGTGTTGAGTGCATCAGTGGCTAAAAAGAGAAGAACAATTACAAGAAAACGCACATCCAGTATAAGCAGGACAAGATCACAAACACCCATGCGCGCATCGGCCGGACAACACGAACACACATCATCCGAGGAGGAAACGAACGAAATTCGAGCGAAAACACCCGAACGTCCACGACGAAATGTCATTAGAACTGCAAGTAATAAAATTTTAACGATTGAAAATGACGATATAAATATCGAAACCGACACAAGCAAAGATACAAATAAAAAACCAGTTGAAGGTAAAATTGTAAAGCGAAAAGAGAGACCTCTATCACAAACTGATTCCGAAATATCCGTTTCATCCGAATCAAAATCTGATGCAAGAATACGACCTAAAGCTAAAGAAAATGGGGACGCAAAAACGGAACGGAGAGTTCGACCTAAAGCTGCTGATTCTGCAGAATTAAAAATTGAAGAAGAAAAAATCAAACGTCAAGTAAAACCTAGAACTACAGATTCTGAAGAGTCAAAAAATGAAGAAGAAAAAGTCCAACGTAGGGTAAGGCCTAAAAACTCAAGTTTAAATTTAGAAGAAAGTAAAACTGACACATCTAACATTGAACGCACTTTAGGGCCCGATGAAAGTATAACTAAAGTATCAACAACAGGTAATGGTAAAGCTGTACGTAGAGTAAGACCAAAGCAACCAGTTTCAGAAGAATTGACAAAAACGGATGATCAATTAGAACGTAGAGTTAGACCTAAAACAACTGAAACCAATAAAACCAAACCGGAAATTGAACAAAGCGAGCGTACGGATTGCCCTAAAAAAATTGAGATTGAAGATTCTACACCTACTCATAATAACTCCAAAGAAATTGAATCTCAAATCCGACCTAAAAATGTCGATATTGAAGATACAAAATTTGTTAATGACAAACTTGAAAAAAGCGAACCTGCTATTCAATCTGAACAAACCGATTCTGAAACAAATAAAGATGATAAAAAACAGCCAGAACTTAAAATGCCCATAAAAAAATCATCACCCCCTGGTGATAGCCATGAACTTCTAAAATCTACATATCAACCGGATTCTTCCCAAAATTCCGATCGCCAAAGTTTAGTCAGTGAACCGTCACTCCACGATCGTGCCAGCAGCATACCACGCCAACTCGAAGAACAAATTCTTAAATTAGATAATTTTGTAAATGTCAACAAAAAAGAAATTCTAAACTTGTTCCAAAAAGCTAAAACGACTGTGGAGGAAAAAGGCAAAGAATTGAGACGCAGAAAATTTCACAAAACTGATCAAAAACGAAGTCAATCAACTCCAAAGCAATTAAACGATGAGGATTTATTGGAAAGTTTTCGACGTGCTCAAGAAGCAACGGCCGCTCGTGAGCAAGATCGGAAACGCTCTGAATCAGCCCGCCGTTATTCATCAGGTAGCGAAAAATCACCTAGCCCCGAACCGAAACGGCCATCTAGAAAACCAGCAAAACCAATACCAACAGTCCACGAAATCATTAAAGAAAAGAAAACAAAACAACTAAGAGACAGAGTTAAATCTAATAAAATTATTGAAATTCTGGACCCAAAAACATCAAAAGTAATTGCAACTAAAGATGTTGGCGAAGTGTCACGGATGGGTGTATTAGATGCTTTTAAAGTTTTGAAATATTACAGCATAGGTCAAATTTTCAAAGAATATAGAAAATACAAAATAGATATGGTTGATGAATATTCGCTTATACGAAAACAACGCAGGAGGTGTATCAGTCATTTGATTTTGTTGTTTATATTTTGCGGCTTAGGCGGAATTATATTTAAATTCACAGAAGGACATTTTGAGAATTTTTACAAGTGCGGAGTCAAGAGGGTAAAGAGAGATTTTATCGAGCTGTTATGGATTAAAAGTCACAATTTAAGAGAAGAAGAATGGAAATCTCTTGCTAGATCCAGACTGCGGACATTTGAAGAAGAGCTACATACAGCACATGAAGCTGGAGTGCATCAATATAGTGGGCAACGGTCTTGGAGTTTTATTAATGGACTTTATTATTGTCTAACGGTTGTAACTACTATTGGTAAGTGAATGCAGTAAAGTTAAGTTAATTAAAAAATTTAATAAATTATTAAAACAAGATAAGAATTGGTACGTTATGAAAATAATTATTTATTTTATTTATTCAATTGCCTTTCTACCTTTCGGTGCAAGGCAAATTTTTAAAAATAATGAAAATAATGCTAGTATTAAATTTTATTCTTTTTTTTTAATTTAAAATTTAATATAATCTTGAATTATTACAGTACACCACTTAAATTTTGACAAGTAAGATTTTATTATTATACTATAAAGTTTTAGATTAAAATTTTTAGGAAAGAAAAATTTTCAGATTATCAAAGTCTACTAGGTTTGTTGATTCCATTTTCTTTAAACTTCTTTATTAAATAATTCTTATCAAATTTTGCATTACTTAAAAAAAACACTGTGTATATATATGAAATAAATATATTGACTACTACCATAAAAATATCTATAGAAAATGCAAATGTTTATAATATATAATTGCAAAATTGATTTTTGGATTGATTCATAATTTCAAAAGTATTTTGTAGCCATTTTAACAATATTCTAATTCAAACAAAATTTATGCAAAATGGAAAATTGCAGATTTAAGTTGTTTTATTTTAAGATTAGCTGCCAATGTCATATATTTATTTAAGGTTTTTACTTTTTATACAAGGTGTCTAGAATCACTTTTAAAGTTTTATAAAAAAAGCATTAAAGAAGTGTTTAGAATTGGTTCAGTGTTAATATAATTCAATAAGTAATAAGACATTAATAAAATTAAAAAAAAAAAATATTAAGGCTACGTGTAAAACACATACAATAAATAAAGTCATTTTTAAAATAGCTTTAAAGTTTCATAACATTTGAACCTAATTTGTTAAAAAAAATTGCTTAAAAACATGCTTTCTATAAATTCAGAAAATTGACTTGTTTTGAAACACTCTGTAGATGCTATACATTTTATTAATAAAAAGAGTAAGCTTTTTTGCAAATAATTTTTCAAAATCAAATACATAAATATTATTTGTTTGTAAGTATTACTATACAAAAGTGATGTAGATTTACAACAAAAATAACGATTTTAATTTATTTATTATATCATTTTTAACATTTTTTTGCATTTGCATATAATATATTAATAATAATAATTGTCAAGATTGTAAAGTATTTATCTAATATTTGGTCGGTGCAGATTAAATTATGTTTGTTATGTGTAGCGCATTAATAAAATAATATTAATAAAATGTGCGCGAAAACGCGTTGCACACGAGCCTTAGCGAGTGATGCAATTTATATCGTGTTTGTTGCACAATATTCGATACAACTCTTGAATAAATATTTAGTAAATATTTAAGGTTAGGAAAATTTAAAAAAATTACATAAATGTTTATGAAATCAATTAATAATTTATTCAAACTCAATCCATTGATCACAGCGGCAAAGAGTCAAGCACAGACAATTGTTTTGGTTTTGCAAATCTCGTCGGTATGCCTTGTATGATGGCAAAAAAAATTTAATAAATAATTTTATTATAAAGCCCACTAATAATGTGATAATTATTATAGTTTTTTTTTATTATTTTAAAATCTAATATTTGTGAATTACTTAACATGTAACAAGATAAAAATATTTTTGAATTTCAACAATAAAACTAGACTTGCTAAAACTATGACATTGTGGACTAGATTTAAGCAGTCTGTGAACATTGACCTTGAATATTTGCAGCTTATAAGTTACAGGAACTACTGAATTTTAAAATTTATGTCACGTGTTGATTTTTTTTAAACGTCAGTAAATATTTGTAAGAATTAATAGCAAGCTTTGGACTACGAGTAAATATTTATTTAGTTGGCTATATGGCTTGTGTTTTGTTCTACAATGTACATGGAATAATCTATAGAAAATGCCAAGATCTGCAACTTCTCGCCATTGTTGTAAAATATTCTTCATACTTGAGGATATTATTTTATACGAATGGACAAATATATGTTTTAAGAATATGCAAAAGTTAACCAGAAATAAAAAACTGTTTAAATCTATTAAGAAATTCTAGTTTTCTAGATACTTTTAAAGCTATGTCAACCACATGGTTGTTGAAAAAATTATGTGAAATTGTAACTCCTAAAAGTCAAATTGAAAAAAAATTCTGTATGGTTTGTTGATACTTTGGGTTTTGATTTTAAAAAAATAATTGGAGTTTTTTTAGAATTAAAATTGAAGTTCTCCATTCAAATATTGTTTCTAAGTTTTTGTTTATAGATGTTAAAGTTTTAACTTAAAAAAATTTAGACGGTTTGTCATATTTGTGAAAATGGTTTTTGAAAAGTATGAAGGGTGCTCTCATTTGCAAAAGTATGAATAGAGCTTTTAGTTATTAGAACAAATTTTTTAATTTAATGAAAAACAAAGCCCAAACCCCAAAGCGCAATTATTTTGGTTTTCACAAATTCTCATCAGTGCATCTTGGTGGTACGGCATCGCCTGATGTGAAGGATGAATTCGATTAATTGATATATGTGCTCTTAAGCACAAGTTAGATTTTAATTGGTGGTCCAAAGTAGTTGTAGTTTTATCAATCCAATTAGATTAGGTTTTGGTAATTGATTTTAAACCTTTGTTTTTCATTAAACTATATTTGATTGTCTACCTCTTTAGACATTGCAATTAGGTTGCCAGTTGTAATACTAAAGTTTTATCAATGATATTTGGTTCTATGGTTGAAGCAACATGATGGAACTACAACTACTTTGCACCACCAATTAAATCCATTAATTCAAAATTTTAAAGTCAGAGTTCAGAAAATCTGTTGACAAATTGGACAATAATAAAATTAATTTATAATTGCTATATATATTATAATTATTGTACACAGAACGGAAGCTAATTTATTTGGAAATATTTAAAAATTATATGTGATATTTCATCTATTCCTAATGCCTTTCTATTTAGTTTAAGAAGATATCTTTTAACAATTTTTTCCTTAAAAATAGTTTGACTTCATTTTGCCACTAGTCGGCATTGTAGGTACAACAGCAGGAGGATTCAGAATTAGAAGCAAGTTGGTTTTGCAAAAATGCTTGCTTTTTATTTTGGATTAGTATTCTAATTTTTTTCATCATTTTGAAGAGAAGATATTTTAATTTTTTAATTTGCATTACCATTTATTTAAGAAATAATTCATTTTGAAAATGATATAATTAACAATTGTGCAATTGTCTTATTAATTATCAGCTAACTTTTAGTGTTTCTTCTAGTCTATTCAACTAAAAAAAAATAATTATGATTTATACTATGGTTTCACGCCTGGAATGTCACTAATTTTGCATCATTAAGCTATGTGCAATATGTCCTAATACCAGTTTAAAATTGGACAATAATCTGTGGATTGTTTTTTAATCTTTCAAAAGCTTTTGACTGCTTAAACCACATCATATATCTGCAACAACTAGAATATGCTGTTTCCACAAGTAATTCAAGTAAAACCAACAAAAAATATCAGTTGGCTATCAGAACAGTCAAGGAAGTATACTTAGGTTTTTTTTATTTTTGTTGTCTATGTAATTAGTAATATTTAGTGTCTTAAACTTATTATTATTATTATCACTGCTTTCTTTCGTTTAGCTAGGTTCTCCACTTCTATCGGTATTCTCAGTCTCTATCCCGTAGATCTCTTGTTTCCACTGCTTCATCTACTTTATTTTGCCATGATCTCCTTGGCCTACCCCTTTTATGTTTCCCCATCGGGCTCCAATCGGTTACTATTCCCATCCATTTGCTAGCGCTTGCTCTTCTTGTGCGTCCATACCACATTAATCTCTTTTCCTTTATGTATTTCATTATGTTGGATTACACGCCCATCCTATGCCGGATCTCTTCGTTCCTTATTTTGTTCATCCTTGTCATTTTACAGCATCTTATCCAGTATTATATTTGCACTGCACGTATTTTGTCTCTGATCTTTTTGTTTGTCACCTGATTAGTGTGTGTATATTTTATGATTTGTTTCCTTACGTATGTTTCTATTCCGTATAATAGGGTGTAACTTTCTTATGCATGTTCTTGTTTGTCCTAGTCTATTTTTTATTTCTTTGTCATTGCTCGCGTTTCTTGTTATGGTGACGCCCAGGTATTTTAACTTTGACGTGCTTTTTATCTCGATGATATCGTCGATGGTTAAATTTTGTATCTCGTTGCTGCTCGTTTCAAGATATTCCGTTTTGCTATAATTTAACTCCATTCCGGCTTTCTGATATTTTTTTTTTCAGTTTTCTTAACATATAGCTTAGATCTTCTTTATCCTGAGCGATGATTACTTGGTCATCGACAAAACATAAAAACTACATATAAATAATGCTAAAATTGTGAATTATGCTACTATAATGACTTGGTTTAATGATAACAACCTTATTGCTAGTGAGATTAAGAATACTTCTGTTATCCAGATAAGTTTACATTAGACAAAACTGAGTTCACCATCATTATAAACTTTAAATTTCTTGAGATGTATATTGAAAAACAAATGGAATAAACTTATGAAATATATTTGTAATAAAAATAGCAAAATTTGTTATGCATTAAGATTTTTATCAAAATGTTTAAATTATCAACTTTTTGACTTATATAAGGAAAATCGATTATCTGCTATATTTGCACTTATAAAATCAATGATGTATAGTGTTTTACAACTACTGAGTTGATTTCTTAAAAAAAAGTAACAAAAGATGGGATATCTTGTCTCTTTGTATAAGCGCGCTATTGCTAAGGTAGTCCAACGTTCCCGCTTGCCTCTCAACAAATTAAACATGCAGATAATTATTGATGGGTAATTCCATTACATTTTGACTAATTTGAAAAAGTCGATTTCTTGGATTTTGCTCACACTTTGAGGGATCAAAATTTTTTCTAGCATGAGATCCAATAGGTCGTGACCAGAATCTACATTATAACATCAATACATTGTATACTATGACTAGTTAACCTAACCTAATTAACACACCTCCAAGGTATACTCTAATACTAGTGTGTTTATAACTGCTCCTTACTAATGCAATGTGCCCTGTTACAACTTTAATTCCCAACTGGCCTGTATAAGCTTGTCAATATTATGCAGTTATTCTGCAAGCCCAAGGCATCAACTGACAGTGCACATCATGCCTTTGATTGTTACATAACTTTACTGCCAAACACAGTATCACTACACAACTCAAAGGCCTTGACCAACTCGTGTGTGAATAACAATATTTTGCAGCTTTCCAAGCATGCTACACCTGTCACCTCGATGACCTCACTACCAATGCATTTGTATTACACACCTCCAAGACGTGCAATCTATGTGTAGATAACTCCCGACAGCTGAATTGCACCTCTAAAACTTTTCTTAGCTATTGTGTAATTAAATATCTATCTCATAAAACTCGTAAAATACAGATTCACAAATAGTTTGTAACAACCCTTAACACGGTGCATCAACTGTTACAAACATTGTTTACAAATGTACTGTTCATTTAAAAAAGTCAACCTGATATGCCCCTTTTTAATAAAAAATAATTAATTAATTTTTATTCATTTTTTACATTACTGTTTAATCAGGGTTAATTCACAGATTAATGTAATTATCCAATTTATAATTTGGCTTAGTAATAAAAATAGATTTAATTTGTTCATAAACTGTATTTCAGCTTGAATGATTTTGCCAATGATAAGATGCTCTAGTGTTCCAACACAAATGTTTAAAGACAATTATTGCTCAAGTTATATTTAACAAAATTATTTCTAAGCATCATAATGCATCAAAATATATTATTTTTATTTGTCACTTCTAACGTGTTATATTGAAAGGGTTTGAGCAGTGGAATAATCGATCAATTAAATTCAATTTGGAATAGAATTTGGCTAGTTTTTTGCAATCTGATTTACAGATGTTGGAAATAATCAATTAAAATTTAAAATAAGTTATTACAGTTAGTTAGCCGACTGTAATAGTAAACAGAATAAACAGTGAATTAATTGTTTTTTTTTTTATATAATATGTATATTCTATGCGGTTTTTTAGAACATTTGTATGCCGCTGGTTGTTAACCTTTTAGTAGTTTTTTAAGTTAGTTCAGAAACTTTTGCTGAAGGACTTTCTTGAAGTCTTTTATAGTTAGCTAATGCTTGCCAAAAAAAAAACATTGAGTTTTATATAAATTGTTATATTTTTTATTCAAATTTTTACAAAGTACAATTATTTAAAAATTCAGTTTTGACCTTACAGATAAACAATAAATTTTAATCAAAAGTTATTTAAAATTCAATTTTATAGCTTCTAGATATTTGAATGTTCAGACTACAAAGTTGGGTTAATTTGCATTATCATAGTTTGGGTAATGTGGGACGGTTCTGTTAGAAATAGCTTTGTGTGTTTCAATGCATGACCATTTTTCTACAAGTTGCTGTATTTAGCAAGCTTGCTGATTCCTTTCTAAACCCTAATCTTTGGTTGTTCGAATTAGTATATCCTAATGTTTGTAGCTTTTAGGTGTTTTCTTTGATAGTGCCTGTTTTTTTTTTCTCGTAACTTGCGACGGTATTAATACATCAAATAACTTCTGTATGCAATAATTTTTCATAAAGCTAAAATCTTATCTTTAATATCTTTTTCTTATATAACACATTTTTTATTTCCGGTTTGTGAACGATGAGTCTTACTGTGTGTTTATTTATATGTAGTTAATACGCTACTTATCTCGTCTCTATCGTTACAACTAAGTACAGTGATGGTGACGAGAGCGGTGTGTTCGTGGCTGCTGTGTAAAATGATATTATTGCTTCATTTATCAACAAATATACTTATCTTTCTACTTTACCTAGTTTGGTTTGGTAGTTAAAACCCTATGCAAACGCTTTGTTCGTGATGATGGGTCTAACTACCACAGTATACAAGGTGATTCATAAGGTAAAAAAAGTTGTATCCTACATCAAATTTTGAGCAAAATATAAAAAATAACGTATTATATGAATGGTTGGACCAGCATAATGGTGCTGTCACACATATGTAAGATTTGGTGTATTCTGCTGAAATTAATACAGTGAAAAAGCTAACACAAAGAATTTTTAATGCTTTTCAAAATATCCAGAATAGACAGATAATCTAATGCCATTACTAATAGTCGGAGATTCAATCTCGAATTAATTCTATGTTCATGAATCCAAAAAATTTGTCTCCGAGTTTAATTGCATTCATTTTTTTAAATTATATTGTTATTAAATAAAATATTCCGTTTTGTTGTAAAAATTATAGGTTATAAATGTCAAATTAACCAACAATCCAGAATTGATCTTAGGTACAAGCAAGATTGTTTGAGAGAAGTTTATTTGAAATCTCGGATTTGTGAATCTAGGATTATATGAACTATTGGATGCATTTTTGTTCAATCCGAGAATTAATTCTAAATCTCCGACTATTAGTACAGGCATAAGAAGTATACACCTTTTTCATCTTTTGATGTGAAAATTGCATTTGTCAACAAGGCAAACACGTTGAACAGTTTTTTTTTAAGTTTTTTAATAGCTTTTATTCTATATCTTAATTAAATAATTATTTTTATTATCTTACTTTAGTTTTAAATCTTTACTCAAATTACTCGGTAACAAAGCAAAATATCTATAACAGTTTTTATTTTTTGTTTATAATTTGATATAGAATATGACATTTTTTACTTACTATATTTTTACCTTGTACATTATAATAAGAAGTTGATGGACATACTATTAGCTTACAGAGAAGCAAGTCAAATTGGATTAGCGGTTTATTGTCAGTATGCTCAACGATTATAATTTACCTTTTTATCAAACAGAAATTTTAAAGATATTTTTAAAATGTTTATATTTTTAATTAAATAACCAATCATAATACTATTTTATAAAAGAAATTTAAAAAATAATTAATAAATTATTTATATTAATTATTGATAACAATTATCGTGTAAAAATTTCACTTCAATAATGAGAACTAAATCCAATAACAGCACTTATGCAAAATAAATATTAGTTAAAAAGCATGAAGCCGTAAATTATACTATGATCACACCTTTTCAATCTTTTTGTATATTATATTTTTTTAATTTTACACCAAAATCTTAGAAGATAACCTTAATATCTAAAAAGTGTCCCAAAATTAACGCAAGATTTGAATTAAATAGAAAACACAATTTTTAGTTTTTAGTTTTTAGATCGTTATTTATTTATTGAATCATAAAGTACATAGGATAGGGTTATTTATGGAATAACACATCGGGCAAATGGCTTCCACGGCTTTCATGAC